>JAPWLS010001194.1:0-360023 GCA_028551675.1 Tineola bisselliella
ATAAAAATGATATAGACATAACTAGGCTACCTACATAGGCAGGTAATCCCTTTGAATGAACAACGATCACAAAAAATGAAAATATTACTTTCATTTAATATGAAACAAGAATTGATTTAATGAATTTCTTGTTGGGTTCTTGCCCGAATATTCATTATTGTGAGAATTGTCTTCATTGGACATCTGTGGCCATTAATAAAAGAAGAAGAACAATAATAAAAATCCAACAAAGACTTAAAAATTATCCGTGGAATGCAGTGTTTGCTTTTTTAAGGAGAAAAATGTAATACAAGCTGGGGCACGGTAACCTCCCACATTAAAAAAGTAGCAGCATCGTATGCAGTTCTCGACTGAAAAACAATTATGTCTTGGGTGTTAAAGTTTATCAAAACAAGATCTACATGAAATGTGAACGTACATAACCTTTCTGGCAGTTTTTTTTTTGATAGCTCATACAATTTTCTTTTACCAGTCTTTTGAAATGTGGGACGATCACATTTCCTACCCTAACCATAACAATATAAATAATAAGATGGTTAGAACTAATTCAGAAATGATGACCTCTAGCCATGTTTAGTTCAATTTTGTTCAAATAGCTAAAATAACTACTAAATATGATTTCTCGTGTATGACCTTTTCTAACTATTTTTTAAATTGAATTTAAAGATGATTTTGTATAGTTAGAGATTGTATTACTTTATGGCGGCTTCTTTCTTTTTAAATATAATTAGGTGCAAATTGATTTTAATGTTTACAAGTGTTAGAAGTTCTACTGTTAATGATATTTATAGCGTTACAAAAATATATTAGGAAGGGAAATTCATTCGTCTTCCAAATGTTAATTAATATAAGTATTTAACGCGTATATTAATTAAAATAATACCTCGACCTGACATCCATAAATTTTGATTAATTTTCGATTTCAACGTATTAACATATTGAGAAGAAATCTCTCGTATAAACACTTCCTAATTTGAAGTCTATGTTTAATTTTCACACAAGTTATTGGTTCTAGCAAATTCTCGGTTATTGATTTCATATCTTTTGTTACGTGTCTCAATGGGGGTAAGCACGGATTAGAGAGGCAAAAACAAAAAGCGCCTCTTTCCGCTGCTCACACGCCTCGGTCTATTACTTACCCTACTAATAATGTATATATCATATAATACATGCAATATATGTTGGAATCGTTTTTAAATCGCAGTTCAGAACCCCCTACAATATAAAAAATTGCCTATAGTAACTATTTTTATTTTATTATATCATAGTCTGAAGTGTAAAAAATCGCACGATCCCGATCTAGTTATAACCGCTTCATTATAAAATAGTCCAATCACTGATGAGGAGCATGACGAAGCACAAAATGGTGGCAAATCTTCGAGACAACTTAATCTCACAATTTCTAAGAAGTTCCATAAAAAATAATGAAATTGTAATATTTTTTGTTTGTTATGACGGCCGATGCATAACAAATTTTAGTTGTTAAAAATTTGATTAAAATATGATAAAAAATATGAGATATTTCAAATCGAATAACCGATTTGTTTGTGTGTGCGAGTTTGTCACACTGTCGTGGAATTTGTTCAAAGAAAGACCAAAACATTAAAAATTGCATTATATGAAGATATATTTATAAATACAATTTAAATAACTTTTTGCAACTTTTGTAATTTTTAATGCATATATATTTCACAAATATTAAAAATTTTGAAATGAAAATAAACTACAATTCGCCAACCCTACATAATGTTACATAGTCAATTAAAGAATACTAAAAAACCGCTTAAATTAATCACTCGCACTTTGTTTTGGCTTTTTTGCGCCAATCCATCTAAAGAGTGAACGAATTAGCTGATAATAATCAATATTTCTAAGTGGCAAGTGGCAACGTACTGTATGTTAAGTCAACTGCGACTTTTGTACGATTTACTCCGCTTTTTAACGCTAAGTGCAGACAAGATGTTTAATGGCGGGTTCAGGTGTAACTCAAAAAAGAGCGTTTACTCTGAACGTTTACGTTTAGTAATAGCGAAATAAGAACGGGACATTACCCATGTATGCAGTTTTAAACATTTGTCATTTGTATAATAAGTTTATACTACAAAATATTCTAATTATTAAAATTAAGCATTTTTGCTGAAAAGCGTTATTATAGAGGATGTCGCATCTACTTGACAATGCTGTTACAGTTAAACGGGGTGGCCGACCTTAAGCAATTCGCCCGGTCTGTACCCGCTCTATTTTTTGCAGTTACATTTTATCACGATTTATCCACAAAAAAATGTCACACGTAAATTGTTACAGGTTTACATGTTTATTATATTAAAATTTAATAAAAAATAACATTTTAAATGGGAAGTAAATAAATGTGAAATTAACAAAAATAAATTTAAATTTAAAAAAATATATTGTATGAAAATAAAATTCAAAACGTAACAATTAATAAAAATACGTTGTACATATTATAAACGCCAATTGGCGGTAAGTAAATATACTACCTTCAATAGAGACCAATGTCAATAAAATTCAAACGTGAACAAATAGATTCTATCTGCATATGTAACTAAAGCCGTGTATTGTTATTGCTACCTATTGCTAAAAGCTTTTTTGTTGCTGTTAAGAATGACAGTAAATCTGTCAAAAAAATGACAGATGTTAACTAAATGACTACAAGAATCATGGCGATAATATTTTCTGACATGAGAATTTACGTGTGTATTAAAATTCAGCAATTTCTTATAGGGTTCTTGTTCGACATTAGCAGAATTGTCTTTATTAGACATCTGAGACTATTAATAAAAAAAGAAGAAGAATTATGACTAAGTCATAATATTATGAAATAAAGCGATGAATTAAAAGTTACGGTTATTTCTGATCTTAGATAATGAATTAAATGGTTTAAATTTACGAGTAGATTTCACACGTTTATTAGTTAAATTTATGATAAAATCTTTTTTTCTTACATTAAAAATATACCTATACTAAGATTTCACTTAATAACTTTACAACAAATATTATTTAAGAAAGTCGTAGCGTGTAAGTCAGATATTAATAAAATTGACTATGACTTTTGCTTACTTGACTATAATATGAAGTAAGATATAGAAACGTTGTGATATGTGCAAAAATCTCTTATTAAGACGGAATAGTAAATATAAATCATACAGCTAAAAATTATCCCTGTTTTGGCCCTATAACGTTACCAATTAAAGGAATTATCAGGAACGTAAGCAGAGCAATGCAACCATAGAGTAATACCAATAGACAACAATCACTTCTATAATAGTGACTCCATCGCAAATACTTAGTAAAATAACGATAATATTTAAGTGTGTTAATTTCCTTAATGTCTACGAATGTGAAATTAATGACAAATTATTCGCGAAAGTTAAAACAATCGCGTGTTGCTAACTGCATAATGACACTAAACTTGTTTATGTGTTAAAATAATATATTTAAAGCCGAGCTCTTTGAGCATAGATTTTAGCGTTTATTTAATTTCATACTGATAATAGTTTTATACTTGTATGCTATGTGTGTGACGTACGATCGGTTACGATTACTTAAGAAGTTAGACCTTTGTTGTGTTTTCTAATTTCTAATGATATATTTTCAAACGAGGAACAAATTTCAAAATCATATAAAAATTCAATGTGAATGGAACTGACCTTTGTATGCAAATGTACGCATGTTTTCTTTTATATTATTCCAACATTGTGACCGCACTCCTGCCAGCTCAGCTCAGCTCAGCCTCTCTATGCCGGCTTGATAATATAATATATTTTTAATAATAGATTTACAATGATGAAGTACCTACTAGCAATTACCTTAATTTACATTAGTCATAAGCATGATTTATTTAGTCAGAGTTGAAGAACCTTATGGCTGTGCTTGAATTAAACGATTCGAGCTCATTTAAAATCGTTTAGCTCGAGATAATTTCCAGCATTGTGTAGTTTAATAAGAAAGTGGGTTTATTTCCCCTAGATGGATCTTTTACCATCTTTGTTGATGTCATATCTATCAACAAACTGAATACAACACAGAGTAAGTATGTATAGCGACACAATTTGCACACAAACGGTCATTTAACATTTATAACTGGCAGCGGAATTTTCTTCCTATTTTATAGAACATTGTTTGTTTTTTTAAATAGTGTATTGTTGACGCCAATAACGTTATGCGACCAAATTAAATACAACAAGTTAGGAAAAAACCTATTTAAATTTTTTTTGAAGGACTTTTTCGAAACACTATATAAAATATAAGTTTTTTATTACTACTTAGTAATTTCAAATAGGTACAACTGATGACACAGAGTAGTGTATTTAGGTAGGAGTCGTTTCCACTGTGCCGGCTTGAGTAGATGAGTATCCATGGTCCAGGATAACAATCATCCTTTCGTTACCATAAAATGTTACTTACATTCTAAATTAACTCGCTTACACTTGCAGTGGATTATAATTTAGAATACATCAAAATATATAGTTTAAAATATTTGTGATAAACGTAGTTAATTGAAATATACAAATGGTTTACAATTGCAACGTGCAAGGTGCATTCACGATTGCGGATCACAGTGTTAGCACGCTTTCCACGGCCCACTTGTCCGACCATCAGCACCTACTTTTTATTTTCCATATGTTTCAATTATTTATATATTAATTACTTTACAAATATATAGAGTTAAAACCATAGCTATTTAGTAACTTCTGTTTCGCACTGTACAATGTACATGTACTGTACATCTAGTTCTCCATGGAAAGTTAAATCTAAATTATTTTTTTAAAGTAATAATAATTATGATAAAATAATATTTAATAACAAAATATAGATATCAAATATTTGATATATACTTAAATATATCGTAAAAACATTATATTAAAGAAAGCCTGTGATAACAAGGGATGACCTACATATATTGAGAGGACCGGTAACTCAATTCTGAGTTATGTAAAGTAGTAGGGAGATCTTAAAAAGCGAGTTATGTTATTTTTTTTACTTTTTCTATTTTTACAACACACACATTGTTATTCTATATACATATAGGCCATTTAATGATTTTATAAAAATGACAGTGAAAACTAAGCGAATTTAAAAAAAAACACAAAATCAATTAAACAATACCTATAATTAGAATAAAATAAGTGAATGCATATATTAAATAATCCTCCTTGAAGTGTCGTTCAAAAACCTATAGCGCAAAAAGTAGTTTGAATATTTGAAAATTATTTATCAGATTTGTTCAATAACTTATAATTAATTTACCGGCCCATAGTGTACACGATATATTATAGTTACTTGATGACTAACTACGGGTTAATAACCTGTCACCAGCATTAATCATTTAACTAAGTCAGGCCTGGGAGACTGGAACGCAGTTTCTAATGAATCAATTACTTTTAACATTAGGATGACGCAAATCGATCCACCTACAAAATTCCATATTTAATGTACTTATACATATTTCTGAAAGAAAAAATATATTGGGTGTATGTTGATGTTTGCTGTAAAAATATTTTACCGATGGACTCTATTCATTTCATTTAATGCCAAATTTTCGTCCTTAAACGTACAACAGAATCACCCGGTATATCAGTCGAGGGTGATTTACTAATCTATTCTATTTTTGGGTAAAATTAACGATTTGAAATTTCAAAATTATTTGATTACCAGTATTTTTAGTATTAATGTAGAATATTGCAATAACACGTTAGATTGGTAGGAAATACAGTTATTGTATTTTAGGAAATAGAAAATATTTTTATAATTTTCTATTTCAAACCACTTTTAAATAACCTAAATCTTGCACAAGCTTTCATTAAGCAATTGTTGCCACTACATACTGTATGAGGCGAGCGTGCGTCGAATAAAGGAAAAGACGAAAGTGACCGCTGTCATTATATTAACATAAATGCTCGCATTGTTTTATACTCGTAATATAAATTGCCATTTTATTATCATATCATGTTGAAATATAGAAACGGTTTATGAATTCATTTGACTCGGTGGTCCCTTGCGGTGGACCTACGAGAATGTATTCTTAATGAGGTATTACTATAACACAATGGAGGTATATCGAGTTTTATATAAAACTTTCTACAAGTTACGACTGTACAATACAAACGAACTAATTTGCAACCAAATACTCAAATTTATAGCCTGCTTGAATGTTTGATTTAGTTCATTAGGATAAATAAGTTCCTCAGAGAGTGTATATTAAAAATTCTCTTAAAAAAAAGTTTATATGAGCTGGAAAAGAATCCAAAATCATAAGACAATTTTATTAAACAAATTAATATTCTGTTAAATTACTCTATATATAAATTTTTTTTAGATAATTTAAAATTAACAACAAATTGCGTATACTTCTTTTGGTGTGGAATCAACTCTTAACTATTGTTTAACAAGACGAATTATGTATTTTTGTAATTTTATTAGAAGTGTAGTATCTATCCCTTTATCACCTTGATTATGCCGTCCTATCCTATGATTAAAATTTCATTTGATTTGTATAATAGTAATCCTTTTTATAATATATAGTCATAATGTAATTTTGTAGGTAGGCTTTATAAATAAATTATAAACCTCCGCTATACGTAGTTATTAACAAACTCCAAATTACCGTTTTAAGTGGAGTAACTTACATTTTTAACAGTCACACACGATTTTACATTAGACTACAAAAATACACAAAACACTTTCTTGACAAAGCAAACACTAACACGGTAACTGTACCACATGCTACTGCCCGGAAACTTCACAGCTAACAGTTTTTGTCCATGGGTTACCTAAGCGCATCCGATTATATGCAATAAGTCTCCCAATGCGCCGGCTGACACGCGAAATGCGCTCTGATTGTCACGATGACGCTCAATATAAAAATCAAAAAAATACCATAAAGCGAGACGTATAAAGTTTAAACTCACTTATATTTAACAAAAGGATCGTCGGTAGATAACGCGTCCATAATGAAACAGCTACGAATGAAACGTATCTAATGCTAGAACTTAGAACGTAATTGCGAATGTAGTATCGTAAACTAAACTCTAAGTCGTGGAAAAAGGGATTAGTGGAGAGAAGCTTGTTGCAATCGAGAGGTTTGCGGTTTGGTTTGCGTCGGATGCCATTGTGTTGCAGTTATCTCAGATATGTGTCACTGTTATAAGATTGACAGTGCAATGGCGTGACGACGTGGATGGAACCTAACAGTAGAGTTCATTGCTGCACGCGCAAACTTACTTCTTATGCATTCATTTATTTTAGCATCAAATACACTCAATTGAAACGTCTTTATACGGCTTATCATCATTTTATAACATTTGTGGTCGCGACGAGCCTGAAATAAATTAGAGATATTTCGCTCGAGTGACAACGTTTCATCAGACAAAGTGTGTAAAAGTCGTGGAAGGTGTCGATCTTATTCGTATAGAATAAAAAAATATATGTTTTAATACCAGTAAATATATAAATATTTAGTGATATCTGTGAGTTATACAATAGTAATTCTCTAATTAAATGCAAAACGCGTCTTGAAGTAGTGCTCTTAAAGACTAAACAACTCAATTTGAAATATTCTAAATAGTGTGAAAATAAACTTTATTATTATTGTCTTTTTATATATTTTAAAAAAATCTTAACAACACTTTCACAGGAAATGTAGTATAATTTCGTGGCCCAGTTTCGCCTGTAAGACCTTGACAAATGCCATAAAAATGAATAAACACGTACTACTTTCACGGTCTTGTCGTCCATCGTCTTTTTATTATTCCAAAACGTTTTGGTAAATCAGCAGAGTGAATTGAGTAGAGGGAAAAGTAGCACAATGGCTTACTTATTAACAAAAATTCTGAAATTCACTAAAATTAATCTAAAAATATTTCATTAGCGCTATTATAGATTGATATTATATATATACCATTATATATTTATACCATTAATATACTAGAAAATACACAATAAACAATGCTACCCTGAGTTTTAAGAATTAGGCTGCATGGATTACGCGCCCTTTAAAAATAACAATTGTTTACATTAAAAGATAGATAGAACACAGGCAAGACACTAATAAAAAACACACTTCATTTGATATCTTTATTGTATTATCTTGTATTGAATAAAGTCTATTAACCGAATTAACACTTAATGCAAGAACACACGCATTGATGGATGAATGAACGGTATACGGTGGAACAAAAACTCAAATGAATTACGCGGTGGCCGTCTATAGCCGAACAAACCTAACTCAATCTCTCGCACACGGCATCACGTCTTTCACGGCTTTGATTGGTGACCCCCATTTGCTAAATAACCAATTGTAAATCCATTATTCAAAGTGGAACATCTCAAATGTTTAAAAAAATGTGCCTTAATTACCATCCGAGTACTCTTTGAAAAATCTGTGCTTTAATTTTGTGTTTCTTTTTTCCACAAAAACACATTTTCATTTCACTAATTTAAAAGGCAGTTAGTCTGGTCGCGGTAGCCAGCATAAAGTCTTTGACATTGGTGAGAGATTGTATTGTAACAATTTTTTTCTTTTGTATTTAAAAAATGTCATAAACTGTTTTTGTATTTTTCTCATACATTCTTAGTTTAAATTTGCATTACTAATATTTTTTTTACTAATATTTAATTTAGTAAAGACTCTAGCAATTTAACACTTTACTGAAACTAATTTTCGTTTGGTTAAGACTGTATGTACCTACATATAATATTGATTTGAACTTGCATCGAGTTGTGTGCTTCGGCATTAGCAAAATGTTTTTTTAATGATATAAAACTAGACTAATTAACTATTTAACTTCATTGAATTTTAGCGTATTGCACTAAACATAAGTAAGCCAATTTAGGGCTATGTTTAGAAAACTAATTATGGTAGTTTTAGCAAAGAGAAATATGTAAATAAATGAAATGGAAATAAAATAAAACCTACGCATTCTAAAAGCACATGTTTCAAGTAGCCAACTATTCATTTACAATACTTAAATGCAGTTGCATTATTGTAAAAGAGGACGACCAGCTACACTTTTACGCATTGTTCTATAAACTTGAACAAAAGTAACTTCACAATAGATTCAAAGAATTTTACATCATTTTCCATACGAGAGCATGCTCATTGTGAACATCTTAAAGGAACGACTTAAATTACGCATTAAACGAACAGTGACCTGACGACGTGTTTTGCATTTTTTAATATTATATTTAAGTACTTTAATTATGTACTAACATTGTTTTAATATTATCAATATGTATAGTTATAATAATAATTATGTATATTAAAGGAAATTATTTAAAATTATTTTGCTTATAATTCCCGCTACAACATTCAGTAATTTGTCTCGACGCGTTTCGCCACTTCACGTGGCATCATCAGGATTACAGGAGACAAATTACTGAATGTTGTAGCGGGAATTATAAGCAAAATAATTTTAAATAATTTCCTTTAATATGGATTTCCGCAAAGTAACGCCTGAAACAACTAATTAAATTATGTATATGTCAAATTACCTAATTCAAAATATTCGTAAAATAACAGTAACACCAAGAACAGGCCAAGCAGAGTTTTGAAAACGAGATTTGCATTATCACAAAACATTCAATATTTATTATGAATAGAGTAATTTAAGGCTAGTATAAAAAACATATAACAAAATTCGTACATCGAACTCAGTCCTAGTGATGTCTAAGTTTATTCGTAAACAAGACTTGATGTGGCGTATGTGGCGCTTTTATTTTGGAAAGCAACCAATCCTCGTTAAAGTTCTTCGCGTCGATCGAAGAACGAATGAATAATTTTGGATTTTTTGATACTTGAAATCAGCGCTCAGGCCTAAAGAATCCTTGTATGCGACTTATCTAATTATTTATTTTTGTTAAATACCTGAACCATTATTATCTAGGCTAAGCATCATGCAACTAAATGATGCAACATCTACAAATTCCTTTAGATAAGATATTAATGTTCTAGTTTAAATTCAGAGCAAAATAGTGTTTCAACAGCTTCCGTTTAAATAGTAGGAAATGAGGATTATCTGAGGTTTTGCAATCGTTTACCTTATTACCTATGATAACCATCGACTTCCGTTTCTGCACAAGATTTAATTGATATTAGTAATTAAGGTGTGAAATCAATAAGACTTTTACAAGAAATATAATTATATAATTTATTAACAAAAAATATTTACGTATAAAAAATATTTACGTAAATAGATCGTTTTCTTAAAATGTTAAACAAATTTTATTTATGTCAATATTTGTGTGCTATAAAATCTCGCTTATTGTAACGTCCGTACAAAATGCTATGATTCAAGTTAAACTTCACGACTTCCACTGCTAATAAATTGTACGTAAACACTTGGAATTGTCGGTAAAGTTGCATAGGGATATTCTTGACTGTTATTATATCGATTAAATCATTATTAAACTAAAACAAAAGTTAGTACTAAAACAAAATGTTAAAAATTTCAAATATCACATAATAACCTATTTTATTATACTCATGCATAATTTTCAATAACTAAAATTAGAACGAGAAAGCATAACCTAATAAAAACAAGAATAACCTTCCAGAATAACATCAGATTGAATGGTAATAAGAACGGACATAGCGGTGCATAGGATTCCCTGCAGAGAGTTATTCCGTGCTTAACATAGGGTGGATCACAAATACTGCAATGCCCAGTGCAGCGTTAAGTACAAACATGCATTATGCATATTAGTTCCTGCATTTGTGTTTTATATAATAACCACCTTTTATTTAAAAACTGTTGAATCGGTAATAGTTTACGTGCGGCAAATTATTATGTACAATGTTCCAATTTTAGTTAAACACCTATATTTGTGTGTTTGTAGAATTTACGCAGACCACACACGTTACGAGTTTTTTAAATCAATCTAATTGTATCATGTAACAAAATATCATTTTAGGTTTGTGATTTTATGTATGAGGGTTTCAATCGCATCTTTATCACTACGGCCTTGAATATCCTAAAAATGTAATGCACTTATTCAGTTTTAAATTATTAATATTTATTTAATTTGAAATTAAATTATTAAAACAAAAAATCCTTCGTAACATCAACTCAAGTCACTCAAAATAAACGCGATAGCAAGTCGTATAAGATCTTTCTAAATACATAGTTGATTATTGCTTGTCTATACAATAGTTATGTCTATTGAATAACAAGTCTCATAACATTGACCTAACGTTCATAATAAATCATACTTAATGACAGTTCTATTAGCCCATACATCAACAATACGTTAGCTTTGTATGTTAATGTTATGTTTAACGTATTCTGTATTAAAATTTAACGTTTTGGAATGATATTCCCCTAATAGCAACGTTACAAATGTCCTTCATTTTATAGTATAACTAGCAGTTGCCCGCGACTACGTCTGCGTAATAATAAAGATATTGAGTACTATGAAGTTTAAAGATGTTTCATATTTCAGTCAACAGAAAATGCCTTCCACACCCCTGTTGCAAAATCTACTAACTGCCTCTCCGTCAAATTTATAGTTTGTAGCAAAAAAAAAAATACAAACCTGCGAGAGCCCTTACAACTCCTTAATCTGGCCCTGTTGCAAAATTCGTTCTTTGCAGACGTCAACTAACTATAAACTACCTCCCTGTCAAATTTCATCTTTGTATGTCAAGCGGATTTCGAGAGAACTTTCGCTTTTATTTTCATTGAATTAGATATGAATTACAATGTGAACTTAAAATAAAATGAAATATATCTTAAAAATCAATTGAAAAACTGACAGCACATTTGACCGCCAAAATTAGGCACAGACTTCGAATTGTGTGAACTTAAAATAAAGTGAAATATATCTGGCTGTATGGGATCCCTTTGCCTTAAAATGGAAAAAAAAAGAAATATATCTTAAAAAACAATTGAAAAACTGACAGCACATTTGACCGCCAAAATTAAGCATAGACATCGAATGTGAACTTAAAATGTAATATTTCTTAAAAAAAACAATTGAAAATATTCTATAGCCTATGTTCATCAGGGATTTTTTACGATTCTAATGGTAAAAGAATTTTTCAAATCGATCCAGTAGTTTCGGAGCCTATTCAATACATACAAACAATCAAATGTTTCCTCTTTATATAATAGTATAGATAGAAGAATGCTTTAGTTGAAAACACAATAAACAATTTTGCTTTTTGAAAGAACTAATTATATTAATCTGATATGATTTATTTATTACAACAGTCTGCATGTAACAGACGTCTCCCCTATGCCGGCTTGAGAGTTCTACAAACTTTACTAGTTTAATAGTCATCATCAGTCTGCTCATCACTCTTTACGATAAACGTTTTATAAAAAAATACATATGTAGTAATAGTTATTACGTACGGTACTGAAATTAAAAGACATAACATATAACTGTTTGAGACGTGTTTGGAGGGAAAGTGTCAAACGGTTTTTCTTGTGCATCAGACCGCGGTGTCATCTCAAGACATGAATGAGATACGAAGCTAACGCAAACTAGTATTTAATGTTATATATCACAAAACACGTCCAGTTTTATCTACTCAATACAAAGCGCTATACTTATTGAGATTTTGGCGATCGCGTTGATAATAGTACCCATATTTTAAAATAACCCCTAAACACTGGAAAATAGAAAGATTTTGTATTGACAACACTGAGTGCTTAAAATGCCATTAAATTTAATTATTTATTACGTATTTCCAACCGACATTCCACCGACTAATCCAAGATTGCTGGCTATCTGTACCATTTATCAGAAAACAAACGTTGCAACGAAAATGATTCGACAATCAAACATATTTATTTTATACCTATACAATAAGTATGAGTTTTACCCGATAACAGGAATCTTATGATTTAACTACAGACGGACTAACCATTAACTAATAAGCATTATTAAGTAAAACACATACTTATGGTACTGTATTTTAATATAGCTTACTAAAGTAACTAGCATTCAAATAATCACCTTATTACTCTATTAATATTGAATTGTAACACCTACGTAACAGAGTAACACTCTGGTTGAGTATTTCCTCTGTGAAAGAAACTTGTTACATTTTGGCTAATCCAATTGTCACGTACATCTTGAACACGGAACTGCACTTTCTGTTGAACGTGGCTTACTAGATAGATAACAAATTTTGTTACGGCCCAACTATTGGAGAACACGATAAAGTACTAACCGGTGTTTAGCTATTTTTATAAAATTACCTATTTTATTTTCGAATCTTATGTGAATTATAATAGTGAACGTGTAAAAAGTTCTAGAAACAATTTTCCAACTTCATTGAATCCCTGGGTAGTCCAAAACCATCCCAGTCTAAATAAATGTTTTGTATGTTTAACTCACTAAGCAAAAAATGCGACAAAAAAGAAAAATGTTAGTCATACATTATTACTCGGTTGTATGAAGGTTTTCTCTAATAAAAGCCTGTCAAACATTTCAGGAGGCGTACTTAATTACCACAATAGATTCCTCCCACGTACAGCCGACAGATGGTTCCGGCAATGTACCATAACTGGAGCGTAAAGCTTTCTTTACCGGAGATTAAATTTTAAACAAATATAATTTGCTTTTCATCGCCTTCGATCAAGTCTGCGTTCAGTTTTATCAAGTACCGAAATAATGTCGGTCGATCGGAACTGCGACGCTTCACGGTCGTCTTGTCGCTTTTAATATAAATCGACCAAAATGCTACGAAATCAATTTGTCACACGGATTGAAAACTCGGTGAAGAAGCACGTAGCAAAATTACTTATTTCGGTTTGTAGTTAAAAATAGTTTGAGTAAAACGGGACTCTATTTTTTTAAAACTTTGTAAAATGATTCTAATATTAATTATTAAACAAACAGTATTATTATTGTTTTATTAATAGTAATAAACTGTTTTAATTCAAAACTTTGGACACGTCATATTAAAACAATTGATTTTTCATACAAACTTGGATCAAAAAAAAGGATGTAGGCAATTTTTTTAGAGTTGAATATATACGATGAAATGCATATTAAGATTTCTCTAACCACTACCAATCCAATTTTTACTCTAAAAATATATTATACTCAGAACAGTGAGTACAAAATGAACATTGCTTTTCCTATTTTAATGTCATCAACAAAATAAAAAGGTAATAAAACCACAATATAATCTGATTTGTTAAGCTTAATTATTGCAATTTAATTAAATGTAAAAGTAAAAAGTCTTCCTAAGAGAAAACAATAATAATTGCATTGCCAATTATTGATTCTATAAGAAATGTTATTACGTTTTAGAGAAACCATAGCTAGAAAGTTAAGAATAAATAATTAGACAAGCGTTACTCAGGTGCATGACCTCGTCTTTGCGCGATGCATTTATACAAATAAAAAACGGATAAATCAGTTCCCCGACATCGGCAACTAACAGACTTGCGAACCGAGTATAATCAGGTGCAAAAGTGCGAAATTTTTAGAATCAAATGTTTTTTGACATATTACCATATCCCATCTGATGTTAAGCTAGAGTGTGGAATACAAATGTCTGCAGGCAACAGTCGCCTTTTACACAAAACTGCCGACCAAACTGAGACTTCACGAGTGTTATGCTTGAAAGTGATGATATCTCTAAAGTGGTAGACAATTCATTAACTGTTCAGAAAAGCAAGTTAAATGAGAATGCATGTTTTTGCGTTTTGCTTTTGTTTCCTCTCCAAAACTACGTTTGACGTTTTAATAATATTTCATTACTTTACTAAAACTAATTTGGACTTGCGATGAAAACAATGTTGCATAATTTGTTATTTGATGCTAATTTTGACTTTGAGTAATGACAAATGCACGAGTCGAAACAAAGAAGAAGAAGAAAAGTGGTGTTCTGTTTTTTTTTTTCTTTTCATTAAACTTTATTTGCGCTTTCTCCATTCATGCTGGTTAAGTAAAAAAACTAGTCTTTAGTATTTTTAGATGATTTATTTTTTTAAAAGACAGAGGTTACCGATAGTTACAAGTCTATTGAAAACTTTGCAAACATCATGCTTGATATAAACGTGATAATAAGAAATACTAGTTAATTAATATAAAAATAAAATGAATTTTAACGAGAATAATAATAAATTAAGTCAGTTACAGTATTCTGCGCATGAGCATACAAGTGTCTATCTAGACTACAGTAATATTCACAATATAAACAACAATGCGTCGTTTGATTGACAAAAAGTGAGTTCTCCCGCATTCGGCCAATGTCATTCACCGGGTGATAGAATTGATGAAGGAAACCAATCATTTCGTACATTTTTACGTGCGGTTTCGGCTTTAACACTTATTTGCAATAATTATGGCTACACCTCGCGTTTCGGAATTAGCAATGATCTTGAAACTCAGTTCGGTAATATTCGGCAAGATTTGGTTCTTTTAAAGAATTTTGAAAAATGACGCATCATTCATTAATATAGACTTTTAGAAAAGATTGATTCCAAACCAGTTCAATTTAATAACAAAAATTATATTTATATGAAATACCCAATCTCCGCTTTGTCTAATGGTATTAAAGACGCAATTTACATTACTGTTTCTACAAAAAAAAAACTATTTTATTTATTTCTTATAAAATATATATTTTCTTTAAAACTGAATCACTTTATGAGAGCTATAATTTAAAGTAAAGTTAAACAAAACTTCCTGCCTGCACTAATTAAGTTTTCTAAGATTTTACGATAACAATGCATCATTCATATTCTATTTCCAACTACTGTTCATATTAATCATGCTATACATTGTTAGTATTTGCTCGCTTCTGACGTTCATAAACTAATAAACTTTTCATGAGCATCCCGGCAGAGTTTAGGTTTATCCAAAAGACGATGCCAGTCACTGCATATTCGTCGAGATTTTACTTATAAAATATAACTTGAATTGCATTTCTTGTTATTGTTGATAATTGCTCAATAATGCAATAATGAAGATCCAAAATAATAATTCGCTAATAAATCAACATTATAGTTATTTTAACTCCAAATTAAGATACTCGTAACGAAATCGAAATGTTTCTATCGTTTACTTAAGGTCTCTTTTTTGAACGTCCTGCGAAGTTTTAATGATATGAAAATTAGTTAGAAAAGTATAATTTGTAAAACCTTACCGCTTGGGCACGCTGAGCCGCCGTTGCCGGAACAGATGTTCCATTGTTGATCCAGCCAAGTTCTTCTTTGTCTTTTGTCTTTAACTCAAAAGATGGCTCCCACACAAATTGAGAAAATTACAACTTTCACTCGGACTATTGCGTTCCTAAGCATCCACAGTTATTGCACAACGTTTAAAGATGTGCGCGAAACTGGTCCACGCGATGCCCAATCTCATAAGATACAAACAACGTCTGAAATCCTCTCGAATGCGATCAACATTCTCTTTTATGCACAAAATTTCTAAAAACCAAAAAAAAATGCTCTATCTCAAGTTTCAAGAATAGCAATAAAAGTGTTATATTTTGTTAACTACACTTTATCATGTTACACTCACATAAAATCTTTTAATGTCTACATTAAAATAAATACAATAATAAATTTAAAATTAGCTATCATTGAGTGAAATTGCTCTATTTTTCAGATAGATATAAGAATGATATAGACAGGTGAATTGTGTGCATCTGTCAGTTTTATACATTACAAATATCACGCACGCAGGCAAACACATATGTCCTGACTTGTGTATTATGATGCCGCAAAAAACGTTCTAAGCACTGTAACTGGTAGAAAGCTCGTCATTGTGCAGTTATTTATTACCTCTACAATAACAACAATTATTAATATAAATGTCTAAAGTTAATTTTATTAGCGTTACGTATGACAGATTTTATTTACTAATTTATTTTTGGTTCGCGACGTGAAATCTTCGTAATACTAAGCCTGGGGCTACATTAGTCAGCGATAAAATCAGCGATTAAAATAAACTATATTTTTTTTATTATTGAAATTTTTTTTAAATATTGAAGATGCAATGTTCCCTTCTACTTTCCAAATCTATTTATTTATACATATGTCTGCACATCTGCAATTATAAATCGTAAAATTGAGTCCTTCTTTAACTAATTTTAACTATATCCGGCTTATTTACAGCCAACGTGAGCCCTGTCTTGCCACTTTCGAAACGTCAAATTATTAATAATCAAAATAAACGCAATAGTAAGGCGAGAAATCATGTTCGTGATTAGTCATTTGTTTTGTTTTTTAAACACAAATTTAAAAACATAAATAATATAATAATTTAGCACATCAACGCGAAAAGGAAGTTAGTGAATTAATTTAATTCATATGACTATTACATAACGTGTTACGTCTGTATTATTTTGATATCTGGAGGTGTCATCATAGAGGCGAAGAAAGCAGTCACATCGGACAGACATTTCGGCGGACGATTAGAGTGATACGGTGAAAGTGAAGGTTGCGGCACCTCTCGCCGATATAACGAGATGATCGCGGAACTCAAATGCAAACGGATATTTATTGTGTGAAACCAGGAATCAAACACAAACAATATTATAATAAAGAGTATTAAAAAATAATAAAAACTTTAATATGTTTTATTATTAACAAAAATATTGTTAAAAACTTATATTTGTAAATGTCTTTTAAATGATAATTAATTTAACATAATTTGGTAGCACGTACAGAATCATATAAAAATTAAATCGAGATTGTATTGGGAAATAAAGAATGACTTGTAAATTACAATTTTATGAAAGCCTATATTGATAAACTTATGAAGTAACTAAGTAAGCTTAAGATGACAATGGACAGCGCGGCGGCGGCAAATTAGATTTTCTTTAATATCAGAATAATGCAAACTTTAGTAGAGATTTTTGATTTCATTCAAGACACAAAGAAACAAAACTTTTATTAATTTTTTTATAGTCTGGGAGTGTTTGCAAGCGTTGACTAATTAAAACAAATTTCAAAGTTTATATCCGATTTGCTGTCACATGTTATTTTATTTCCATAAGCTATATAGAGTTTCATAGGCATAAAAACATGGTTTCTGTGACACTTTTAGGGATTTTTAATGTATTAGGGCAATATTTTGAAAAACTTTGTGAACGTAGACTAAATTATTTCATAGAGAGTAACTAACTTACGCAAAATTGAATCAACATTAACTTGATTGGAATTGCTTTTTATCTTATTTTCAAGACCTATTTATTTGTATTATTAATTCAATTTTTTTGTTAATTTCAATAGTATATAATGTATCCAAATTAGATGCACTTTTTCAGAGTTTCAATTAATGTTTATTTAATGAAATTTCAGACGAACGTAGAATTTATTTTTTATAAATACCCACATAATTATTAACAGGTAGAATTATATGTATGTATATATTTTTTTATTCTCTCTACTTTATTTTGACATTAAAACAGATTCTTTCTTCAGCAACATATGTTTAAAGAAGTTTCAATTATTATTAAAATAAACAATATCGTGTTGAATGGCACAGAATATTTTATTTAAAACACACATTTCACTTGTATTATGAATTCCTACGCTTGCATGTAAACAGATATTTACTTTATAATTACCTATTAATAATTATAAAAATTACAACACTTATTTAATTATATTTTTAAAAATGTATTTAACACAAAATTGCTATTCTGGAAATTTTGATAGTACGCTTTTTAAATATCGCGGCACTGATATCGCGCGATGTTCGTTACGATGGCAGGCTCTTCGAGAGCGCGACCACCCCACTTCACACACAGCGCTGCACTGGCAGGCGGACACCACTCGTACGACGTTGTAGCTGATGAAGAAACTGTTGAATACTTCGGGAGATAGTGCGAAATACATTAAATTAGTAAAGTTATGCCTTTATGAAAATAATGAGATTTCAATTTTCTATATGATGCTCTAATTCAATATTGGCAGACAGAGATGATAATTATTAGCTCTTCTTCTTCTTTTATTAATGGCCTCAGATATCTATTAAAGACAATTCTGTCATTGTCGAGTAATCGGGTAGCCCAATAAGAAATTATAAAATTGTAAATCACACGTAAACCCTCATGTCAAAAAAAAACATGCTTCAATTTCAATAGGATTTTATAATTATAAACATTTTAAAGAAAAAATTAGTAAAATTTAGGGCGCTAAAATTTCATTTGCTATCAAATCATTTGAAATCACTGTTAATGTCGCTGTTACAATAACCATGACAGTAGCAGTGACTGTAATATGTAGATAAATTAACAGTGGTATCCTAGTTTGGCGTCAGAACATTGACGTTTATATTTAAAAATTGTATATTTGTTATTATTGGTTAACAAAGTTACATTGGTAATTTTTAATGTTCTTGATTTAAGTTTGTTAGGAAAAGCCACATTTAGTTCACACAAACATCCTATATTTTTCTAATGCCATAAATAACCAATAGTGTCAGTTATTAGAAGCAAATATCATTAACAATTCATAATTTTCATAGCTTTCATAATTCATCATAAATAATAATAAGCAGTGTAATTTAATTTTTATGCGAATAAAATCGTGAGTTGCATGCAGTGAAGAATATAAAATTAATATATTGGAATTAATTCTTATTTAGTTTTGTCTTCTATCTTTTAGGTGTTTCATTAAAAAAAAAAATACATAATCACTATATTTCGTATTGTGTAAAAAAATATATTTAAAAAATAAATTGTTTATCTACAATCCCATCGAGTAAAGAACGTAGCATGCACACAACTGTCATGACAACAATTTGTACAAATTAATTCATTACAGACATTATTATCCAGTAAAGAATTTACCTTCAAATAGAGATGTTCCTAGTACCTACTCGTTCAATGTATTCATCGAATATATGCAAACAGTGTTAATAATAATTCTAAACTCTTGAAGCTTAAGTTTCCACTAATTCCGAGACTTCATTCAGCGTATGAAGATTTAAATAATTTCACTTTTCTTCCTAAAGCTGCAAAAAAAATAATCGAATAATGTACGTATTCGTAAAACTTGTACTCGGGACATCTCTACTTTATAACTATCAACCTTGCATCTTTTAGTGGCACTGCAACGTGCTAGATTTTCAGATAAACGCATAACCTACTTTCTACAATAGCTTGAGATGTATAGTTATGATATATTTATTAGGTCAATGCTCAACAATAATTTCATGAAATATTATACCAATGCATAATATTTATGAACAGAACCGTGGCCGAATGAATTCATTAAAAAAGCGAAAAGGAAACGAGATACTTGTAAATCAGGATCTCCAGATTTCTAGAATTTCCGGATTTTCCAAAAGCAACTTAAATTAATTAGAAATTATAGTAAAGTTGTAGAAATGTACAAATTTTGCGAAATATTTATAAAATATGTCACCGAATTGGAATATTTTTGAAAAATAAAAATGCCCATTATTTTTTAACTAAAATTAAATATGTTTTTTAATATTGTTTTTAATAGGGCGTGACCCCTTCTGTCTCCAGTTTTCGTTTGATGTATAAAAGGATGGACCCTGCTAACAATTGCCATCATTCGATATTTTCGGCGCCAAATGTTCAGCGGAATCACTCATAGATTATTCGCGAACATTAATTAATAAACTTAAGACAAAATACACTTATTGTTATAATTATTTTTGATTTTCGCAACAAATAAAACAAAAATAAACGCTATAGTTCGCCGCAAAAAGTCTTTTAGATCAGTTGAATGAATGTCAATCGTTTATTAGCACAAGCACTAAAGGCGTGCGCTTGCTCTACCATGACTTCGGAAAGGCGTATGACGAGAAGAAGACCACAAGAAACTCGTCAATCATAGCCTGTAGTTACTTATATATTATTACTTATTTAATGATTTTTTTTCATAAATTTTAATTTATTAATATATAATTAAATTAATCAATAGAGAAGCTAACTGACAATATTGAAAATTCCAATAATAATGCCCCCCAATATGGCGTCGAATACAAAGCCGACGCACTTTACCTGATGATCATTAAATAGACATTTAAGCATTCCCTATTCCTTAATATTAATTTCCTTAATAGTACTTTAAACTTGACAATGACGTTATTTCACACGCTCCGCATATACTCGTACATGCAGTGGCATCCCAGACCCCAGTTCTCAAGGAGATCATTGCGTGTGGTAGGCGCAACACTGCCGCGACGATTTCATTTAATGCAATGCGTATAAACAATGACGGGAACACGGTCACGTCTGTGTTCTTTGTGTTATATCGCATTTACATTGATCGTTAGGGAACACATGCTATAAGAATCGCATGTGAGAACTACTTACATTTGGTATATAGGAAAAAACTACAGATTGCACGCATATTTATCAGTTGCTAAAATTAATTAGTTAGTAACCTTGCATGCAGAATTCCCGCGTGCGGGATTAAGACTGCATTAACTCTCAATGACTCTATCATTGAGTATTTTTTGTAATAAGTCACAAGTTTTGAAAGATTACATAAATGTCATATTCTGTTATCAGTATTTTATTGAAAGTTCATATTTAAAAAAAGAATGTGCTAAGATACAATACTTATATGAACCTCCGCTTGAAGTTGTATTTTAGATGATCGGTCTATACCGCACTTAATAGGTTTCAATGATAATCTCTTTGCTTAAAACAACAATAAAAAACAATATGACCGAAATATAACAAACATTTAATATAATTTAAGCAAAAAACTGTTTATTTTTTTTGTTTAAAAATTTTATTTTATAAAAACTCATATATACAGCATATTTTTCATTTAATTTGCATTATTTTATTTATATCATGTATTTTGTGTAAGTAGTTATAACTGAAATGCATACTAATATAATTTTTGGTATTTGCATTGATTTTAGGCGTTTTAAGCCCTAAAAATAAAAATATCAATGCAGTATTAGTATGTATTTATTTTAGTGCATGTAAAAATTAAGGCGCTTTCTATATTAAAAGACACGTATCAGTATTATACTTTTCAAGTGTTTCAAAAACCAACAAGAACCTTTTCTGCTATTTGCACTTATAGTTTTTCTACTCATTGTTACGTAATAACCCTGTTAGGTAACACAAAGAACGACACGTATACCGGCTAACCGGGATCATTCGTTACTCTACAAGTATGTTAGATAGACTAGGGAAAGTGTAATTTATATTCATTGTTATTGTTGATAATTGAAATATAATATATGAAGTAATTTTAAAATGCAACATTTTTACGCATTGGAAATTCAAACTATTACGTATTCAATTTGGCCATAGAGAACGACGCCGCTTCATAGACGTCGAATGAATTATGTAACTCAATTCGTTTATTAAATTGTTCGAGCTCTTGATAAAGTTACTTAGTTTAGGCACGGTCAGACGTGTAAATAGTTTAAATAGAAACAAATTTATAACAACGGACGTAGAAACACCTCTTAATAATCATGAATCGGTGAAACATATTTAAAATATATTGGCAGAAAACTTTATTCCATTGTCTATACTCTGAAAAAAAAACCACTGACAACAAAATTTACGTAAACCTCCAACAAAAATATTATGTATTATGTCCTATTTTCTCATTTAAAGATATTACGCGATATTGAGCGTGGAGAGATGTTGCTTGTGTAATTTCTGTTAATATTAAAGTGAATTTGGGTGCTTTGGTGGACGTTAATCCGATACTTGTGACGAATTCACAATGAACAATTAGGTGTCTATAAGCTGTGCACTGTGCTCGTAATTTATGTAATTCGTGAGTGACATTATTGCGATTTGGTAATAAGAGACGGTAAATTCATAGTAATGATATTGGCTGAAACTCTGTTGTTCGTAATTGCATTAGTAGCCGTTAGTTGTGTATTATTTTTGTTAGCGTACTATACTATAACATTATCCGATTTGGAGTGTGATTATTTGAATTCTCAAGAATGCTGTGAAAGATTAAACTATTGGGTGTTAACGAAATACATAGGTCACAGTGCTGTTACATTTCTTTTATTGCTGCATGGGCAGTTGCTGTTGTTTCTGATCAACTTGCCCATGTTCATATGGCTCACATATGAGTACTTCACAGTGCCTCAAGGGAATTTGGGCCTTTATGATGCAGCTGAGATCCTCAATCGCGCGCAATTAAAAAAACACTTTCATCAAGTATTGGCATATATTGGATTTTATCTTATTTGCTTTTTCTTATATCTCTACTGTCTTATTCTATCATTATTAAAGGGTGATCCCATCAACAGACAAATAGACGATCAATTTGTGACCGAAATATAAAAAGCTATTCACAATGGCTGAATATCTGACTCAGTTCAAGTGCTCCAAGTTGACCACCGCACCTCATCTAAAAGCATTGATAGAAGGAAAGAAGCTGGATAGAGATATTCCACCATTGGACTGTGACACAGCGCTCGTGGAGAGGGTGATATCAAACTACATAATTGTGAGAAACATATTGAGTCACTTGTCATGGCAAGAGTTGGAGTTATGTAAGCTTGTTTGTAAAAGTTGGAAGGATGCTGTGAAGGCGCAGCGCAGAGCGACAATGGAGCCCAGGGATTTTGTTCTAACTGAAGCGAACTCTCACACATTGAAGTTTGTGAAGTCAGCACCTATGAACAATGAGCCCTTGATCATATTCTCATTTGTTCTTGTATCCACATTGGGCTTGAGAGCCAAGTGTGAACATTTCTCACCAAGTGTATGTGACCCACCTTGCACTGAAGAACATGATGGTGAGTCAGCAATAACTAAATACATAAAGTGCAAAATAATTCCTTTGTTCAATTTTAAAAATTACAATGTTAGTGTTGTATAACACAAAAGAGTCTTAACATAAACATAATTTTATTCAAAATTGAGTCTTATATTAGAGACAATGAGGCCTCAATTTAAAGAATTAGCTTTGCATAACTTATGTAACTTTTGTACTTGATATTAAATGTTGAGTTGTTATATAATAGATTGAGGGCTTGGTTATTAATGCTGAGAAGCCTTATGTAAGCATTTATTGTAACATCAACCTACTTTTGGAGCCAGGCTGGGCTCCTTTGTTATTTAACATGTACTCTTTATGATTTTGTTACACATTTTTACTAGTTTTAAAACTTGATAACTGGTTTAGACGACTTTTTGCGTCTTACTAACGTGTTTATTTTGGATTATTTTCAATGTAACGTTTTACAGCCGTCTTGGTTGGGGAGAGACAATCAGACATGCAAACATCCGATTAAAATAATTTAAAACAAACATGACACCAAAATTTAAGATTAAATAAATTAAATCAAATAATAATTATTTTATTATTAATAATACTACTTAAAGGTTTTCTTTGTTATTAAAGTGGATGTGGTTCTGGGTTTAATCCTTATCTCTATATATAATAGTATAACAAATAAAGTACAATGTATTTATATTTAATAACTGGGTATTCTTCTGTTTATCTATCTATATTACCAAACTTTTAGCCCAGCAGGGGTAGGCAGTGCCGAAGCATCCATATAAGCCAATACCCAAATAAACAAAATTTTAACTTAATTGGTGATGGACTACTGCATCCTTTCACAACACCTTCTCTTATTATGGACATTATGGTCCCAGCTTTTTTGAAATAAACATAAATTAATATTCTTCAAGCATAATATAGCCTAAACTAAAATGTATTTAAAAATATGTTGTTTTTTTTAACTACCTAGGTAATTGACTTACATATTCTCTTCTTATGTAACTTTGTCTTAATGTATGTTATATCATTAGGATTTAATTATTGCAACAATGACATACTAGTTTCATTTTTAAACATCACGCCATTTTGAAGGGTAGACAGACAACTATAAAGTTCCATGGCTAAACTGTAGTGGCCGGAATACAGTGTATTTCGCAATTATCAAAAGTTTTAGTATAGACCGTTTTTGGTTCAGCAAGTGCCCATTAGTAGTTCTGTTTACTAATTCTTAATGTCTAATAATAATATGAAAAAAATTGAACATCCTTTAAATCATGTTAATAATATTTATTTAGAAAATTCATAGGTGTTTTAGCTTTAACTGAATTGAAAATGTTAAACAGCTTGCTATCTTGTCTATTTTGATCTAATGTTTCGAAAACTTTGCAGACCTTTTGGTCACAATGAATTTATATTGTGTAGAAGATTTCAAATTTGTTAATTAATAATTAAATAATCTAAAATAATATTTTAAAGCTATTTTATTTTATTTCAGTGATAGATGTCATTGATCACTCGATGAACAGTCCCAAAGAATGCATGGTGACAGTGAAGACTGATTTCATCACATACATGCCTGTGGCGACATCGCCCACATCCTTGTATTCAGGCAAAAAGCAGCTGTCGGAAAGGCTTCCTCCCTTTATTGGAGGCTTTGCCATACCCAAGCTACCTGATGTGAACTCACGAATTTTGAAAGTTAACGACTTGAATCTGATTGAAGAGGAATTCTATACTCCTGTTAATGATATCCTGAAGAAGGACTACATTAAGGGGATCTTAGTATTTGTGACTGACAAATACTTTTTACATTCTATGCTTGATATCTCATTTTTGGACCATTTTAGGGTGGTGTAAGTATTGAGTCACTATTTAAAAGTTTAATGTATATAGTAGTCTTTACGTTACTTGAATCATACCAAAGGTTGGTCAGTCATTTATTGATAAAAGTTAACAAGTTCTTCGATCATTTGTATTTGAAAGGCATGTCAAGCATTTCACCTGTTTTGAGATACACTTGTTGAACAATTAAAAATAATATGATAATGGTTATATTCGATAATTTTTAATGTAAATAAAAGTCGTCGATTGGCGCATTTTCGTGATATGAATGTTTGCTCTACAAAATATGCATTACCCAATAATAATATTTGCATATTTCGTTGATAACGTTTGAAGGTGATTTTTTATTGACATTATAATATTTGAGTCATGATGCTATTATTGTAAATGTTAATGTTATGTATTTGGAAAAGGGATAGGCAGGAATTTATGAATGAATTTTCTGTTTGCCACTCTTTAACTGGAAGTTTGATTCCGTCATTACACCAACTCGACATTTCGAATTTTGTGCAATCGTTTATGACGTAATTTAGTTATATCATTGTTCTATGATTGCAACACTTTAATAATTTATTATTGTTATAATTGATTAGTCTAGACTGTAAACAGCAGTCCTTAAGCCTAAGTTCACATATAACTCTGAGATAAATGAACTTGAGCTAATGCTGCACTGATGAGTGAGACAGTCTTGTAACAAACCTGCTCACAGTCAGACAGCCTGCAAAAATGATTAATGACATAATAATTGTTTTTAGACATATTTGGACAAGTGTAGTGTTATTGGAATTGCCTACAAATAATTAGAGCATTCGTGTTTGTGCTTTTGTATGTTATTAAATTTAATTTGCTATTTTTTACATTTCAGCCAACCAGATGTGCCATTCGCGTTAGGCGGCTGTATTATTGAAGATACACTATTGAACAGAGATGAAATTTCTGCATTAATTGGCAGTATTAATGAGGAAAAGCCATATATAAGCGACAATACCATTTCCATTTGTCTGTTCACTGTGCCCAAGGATAACGAACGAATAACCAAGAATAACTTTGAAATGTACTCGCTGGTTGTCGAGAACACGGAGTCGGGCAAAAAGAAGCTTGTGAGCGCTCTGAAAGAGGTAATTAAATTAAATAACGCGGGTGTGATGAGGGAATCAGTATTTAATATCATAAAATTGTAAAGTGCATCTTACTCAGTGAGAAACAAAAACAGACCGTTTAAAATTATCAGAATTTTTTTTTTTTTGAGAAATTATTCTATACTTCAGTGAATAAACAGTACATGACAAATATTATTCTGTTTAATTGTGATAATTTAGTTGCCAACATATTAGCTTGATTCTCAAAGTAAACTGAATTTGTTTTTTTATTTCAGTTTTCAGAGAGGATTCCTCGTTTTCAACACAGTGTGGCAATGAAGCTTTCATGCATGGGATTAGAGTCGAGACATCATTTGGAGTTGGCGGTGTTCAGAGCGTTCTTCCCTGACACGCCACTCATTGGTTGCTTTGGCAATGGAGAGCTCGGCGTCAACCACCCGATGACATTTTCTGGTCCTCCCCAAAAGCGACGACGCAAACAACCCAGTATTATGTATTCGTATACGAGTGTATACGTTTATTTCGGTTGGGGGAAAATACTTGAATGAATTTATTTCAAAAAATACCCCTTAAATTGATAATTTGACTTGTAGATTTTAAAACTCTTATTTAACTACTGTAAGCTAAATGTAAAGGTATATATTCTGATTCAAAAAAGTATAGACTTTGTTCATTTCTGTATTTGAAAGTGGGAACTTTGTATTATATGATTGTATGAAGCCAAGTCTATATTTGGTTTAATTGTATTGTATATTTATTTCAAATCACCTTTTTCTAAGAAGACCGTTGTTGAGTTCTAAATGGTGTCCCTAGTGCACTTTTTAACATTAATAAAGCAACAATTTCATGAGTTTTTTTGTATATAGTGAATTGAATGCGAACCTATCGGTGTAGCGCTAAACTAATGATGCTCCATACAGAAGAAAACTTGACATTTATGATGTAGTTGTTGCTTTTTTTAACGTTAAAATTGGCATCGGGGTTTCTGTGTACATTTCTTTCTAGTAACATATATTCAAAATTTAATCAATACTAAGAATTATTAGTCTTGTAAAAAAAATTGGTCTGTGACACAAAACATTTATGGAGTGCCAGAGGAAAGATGAAGAAGTAAAATACAGCTTTTATTATTAGGGTTGCTATTTGAAATTTGTCTCTCTATGACGCTGAGTCTGTCAGCTACAGTCATCCTTCCAAGCACTCTGCTTACACTCTATTTTGTCAAGAGCAGATGACATCTCATTCTACAGGGCAGTCGTCTTCTGGGAATCAGCTATTCTCGGATTTGATCGACACAGATTGATTTATGAAGGAGTCCCTTCTTTATATTTCAGTGTTTCGAATGAGGAGTAGATTTAGTCTTCTTTATAACAAGGTTGTTTCAAATGGAAATATTGACAGAGTCTTCAATCAGGACGGGGAAGGGTTAGCCTTCCAGTGCTTATGCCGGCCTGCGCATTAAAGTTAGTGTACGCAACAAAATGTTGGTACTTTGTTGTGTGTTCGCACGAGATGGCCTATTTTCCTGAAGGTACATGTGTCATGTAGATTAATGGTGTTATCATGAGAAAATGCCATCTTACGTCTCGTTTATTGAAGAAAGGTTTCTCTTAGTGTTTAATTTTTATTCCATATTGTCTTTTTTGTATTGTGTCTATGTGTTAGTAAGCTAGTTTCTGTGCGGTATTAATGTATAATAAGATGATGTTTGAGGCGAACACAAAGCGGATAGTGACGGTATGAGTTATTAAATCAGTAGTGGGGCCTGCTTTTTGTCAAAAATGCTATCACACTGTTGTATAGTATAACTACGCCTGATCATTGTAAAGAATTGCGTGTGATTAAATTTTAGTTTGTATTTACAATATGTAAGTTTCGTATGATGTGCAAATTAGTGGAAAATGGCCTCGGATTAATTTGGCTTTTGTTTTAAAGAATTTTAGGATAATTTTTGTATGTAAGCGCTTTGAGAGATAAGGATTTGCAAGCCATATTATAATATACTTCACTTATTAAAGGTATTAGCATGGTTTTAATAAAGCCCGCTCTGCACTGAGGCAAGTTGCCTCCGCGGTTGTGGTGCGTTAATATATTCACTAATTTCGTAATCTTTTTAAACTAACTTTTAACCAGTTATTCCGCTCGCCCCTCTGGCTTATGATAGCTTTGTATATGGAACAACGGAATAACTGTTTCTGATTTAAATATACTAAAGAAGATGCGTTAAGCTAAATATATGCGGTAGCAGAACTATGGCGCGCGTGATTGATTTGCTCATAGTAGATAGCGGGGACAACTCATGGACTTGCTCGTAGCGCAATAAATTAGTTCGTGTTGTTTTCTCTAGTATATTTAGCTCATAAGATTAACTCCTATTTTATCTCTATGCTACTCTCTCACAGGGTCTAAATTTTTTAAAAAATATTCACAAACCTTTTGGTAAACATTTTATCGTAGCACCACTTTCATAATGACTTTTAAAATGTAGTGTTTTAGCTTTAGAAGTGCCGTAACTCTTAAATAATATTTCTATTTTGTATTTTTTTATTGTTTGTCAAAAACAAAATAATTGTGATAAAAATTTTAACTTTAATTTGTAATATTCAATTTTCGATGTATAAGTGTTGTCTATATTGTGGATATGATTGTAATTGTAATTATAGGTCGGCTATCTATTGACGCGTGTCGCCGCAAATCGCTCAATGGATAGTACGCCTTAGTTTATATTTCCACTATCGAATTTTATACCTATTCTTACTAAAACTAACATAAGATTTTTCGTCTATCTAAAGCATTTTTGTGTTACTTCGAATTATTATTGTGGTGCAGTCTGATGGTATCCTGCGATGCCTTACTCGATGTGTAAACGGCATAGTTCGCCACAATTGGGGATAGGCAGGCGGACCGTATAGAATGAGAATTTTATAAAGTATTAAAACCTATCTGACTGTACCAATTAGCACACATATTTTATACCTATACACAAGTATATAGCTATTACTCATTGTGAACGTATTTAATAAAGTGCAGTTCGCACAATAATTCTGGTTTTATTTTCTCTCGCCAAAGCCATCGTAACCTTTATTATTAAGCTAATTACATCAGCGCTAAATGAAGACGTCGAAATATTAAAGGTTGATAAATAAAACAACATTATATTATAATGTGTCAAAAATGTATTTTAACATTCTTATAAATAATAAAGGCTTTATGACTATGTACAAATGTATAGGGCAAGGTATAAAATCGTATCCAATAACTATAGAAGCCGACTTACAACGGTTATCACATCGCTATATATCAATCTATCAATACACGCGTTCACTTATATTTATTATTGGACTTGAAGCCCTTATTGCTAAATATAATTATCCAAGAGGATTTTTGTCATTTTGGTGATAGTCGATTCTTCATTCAAAATTACATTACATATAAAAGGACCAAAACCACAAAAATCAGCTCGCATATTGCAGACAGAGAGCCACACATTTTCAGCACATAATTAATTATCACTTCTGATTAAAACACTAAAACAAATATTAAAAAAAGAACTCTCCTAAAAATAATTAATTACAACAATAATAACAAACAACTGAAGGAAAAAGAAAACCTATTTACCAAAACATAATCTCACTTATTATTTTTTTCGTTAAATACAAAAACCTAACTCACCCAAAACAGAGTACAAAGCTCAAACCAAACCAGCGCTAGCCCTTTTACGGTAAGATTCATAAAAGTTACTCAGCCAGACTTTTTCCGATGTTAGCAAAGTAGCTAATTTACATATAAGGCAAATCTTGGTAGCAAAGAAGAAAACATTAACATCTGATAGATAGAAAATCGGAATGTGGTCATATGCCAGGCTGCTAAGAGCTCAATATAGACTTGGCTGAAGAAAAGAGTTGACTTAGTCAAAGCACCGTTTGTCGTAGAAACGAAGCAAATAGTCGGCCAAGTAACGTTCATGGATCTTACCCATTGTAATTATGCATTCGGTGCGCAACTAAACACCATAAGAAAAACGAGAGGACAAGAAAACCAAACAGCACAATATGGAAGATAATATGAGCAACTGGCAATACAACAAATTGTATGCGACTACAATAGTTAATATTAAATATTTACAAAATGGAATTACTATTAGGCTACGTTCACACGAGAACACTACATTCTTAGTAAGATCGACATGATCAATACGTTGAACGCTCTCTTAGGTTGGTAAAATCTGAATTCCTCGTTGTTCCACGATTGCGGCAATAGAATGTATCTCTAAGTATAATATTCACTACACAAACACAATTAACGTCGTATGAACGTAGCGTAACGAAGTCGCTGCGTGATTATTCTCAATTAAAAAAAACTGACCTTAGTTACTACAACCTAAAATGGAAATACTTCTGAATTCACTTACAAATAAGTTTAAGTACATTTTTTGTTATATTAAAATATAATTAATAATAAATAATCGACACAAGTAGCATTCCCTCCCTATACCCCTTCTTACGTAGCACCAAAACCAGAATGTTCACGTATTCTAAAATAAATTAAGACAGCCGCTCACTGCGAATCACTGGCATAACTCACCAATCACTGAACGAGGGATGTACAAACAAAAAACTTACGCAAAATCTAATTGCGAATTAAATATTATGACAATACCAACTGAAAGTCACTTTACTGTATTTGTATGGACGATAGTTTTTTAATATAATAAATCAGAATACGCGACCACTAGACCTCACCAACCAATACACACCTCTCAAAATAAGTTTTTTAAAAAAAGAACAACCAACCAAACTTCACATTATTGGCACAATATAGAGATAATAAAGCCGGATTCGTTGTTTTCTGTAACTTAAACAATAAATTATAAATGCAAATAATGGCAAATCAGAACAAGACATTCATTGTTGTTGCTTTCGTGCTAGGATGCCGATATATTACAATGTTAATAATTAATACACAATCCTTATTATAATAATAATAAATAAATAGATACACAAATATTATATGTTATGTTACGAGAGCAAACTTCAACTGAATGCTATCATTCACTTGTGTTGCTTTTCCATCAAGTTCGCTGACGTAGTACGACGCCTTAGAATAAATTAAAATAACATAATGACGTTACATTTCTTCCATTAGTTGACACCGTCGCTGTTACCATTTTTCGGAAGTATCAATACAATATTCAGAACACGCCTAGTGTGTTCCCGGGTGTTACGGACATGCTAGGCGTGTTCACAGAATTTGCCCGGAGTTAATTTATATTTTAAAAAAACATAACGTCATTATTTAACTAAAACACATGATATAACAATTTGCGAGCATCTCTAATACACAAATCACAAACACTTTTGGATACGATTGGACTAATGTTAAAGTTTTTTTTTTAAAATATAAACACACACCTATTTCGTGTACTTACTTAGCCTATAAAGTTTACGACAATAAATTGGAATGATGAAATTTACAAAGAATGTTATTTTACAATCGACTTGCGTAATTCTAGACATAAGGAGTCAAATATATTAGTAATGACGTCACGAAAACAGCTCATTTATATTTGACTCAATTGTGCTAAAAATCGATATTAATAATACCAAATAATATTAATAATTAAAAGATATCAGAGGATCGAGTACGAGAGCATTTAAAAAAGATCCTGGTTAGCATACGCAACTCGCACTTGACGCTCAAATGAGAATGTGGGGGTTCAGTAACACTCACTACTAGTTGGTTAATTTGCTAATTATAAAGAAAAGTATTTGGTCTTTGATATGTAGTTTTAGAGATGCTCACAAATTCAGCAACTATTTGATAACGAGGATCGTTTCTCTATCTATCTGAGTTTTGTATCTTAACATTGTTCCCGAAGTGGTCCCACCCATGACGTGGCAGTGTGATCAGCCGAACACTCTCGCGGCAACACTCCCATACAACCACTTACATATAGATTTCACTACTACAAAGCACCGAGCCGGAGAGAGAACGAGCGTGACGACACCTCATAAGACTGGAATGTCATATACTGAATTGGGAAATGTGCTAAGCGAGACCGATGTTTACACGAACACGAAGACGCCCCTTCCTTGTCGATTATAAAACGTCGACAATAATATTTTCCTATGATAAATTTTCCCTAAATTTTAGTCATCGGGCGGAATGCAGAAATCCACAACTATGTTGAGTATTAAATAATAATAATCAATATATACACGACATAAGTAGACGACGCTTATAAATATTATAATAATACGATTAATAAATGTGAGCCAAAATCGTCTCGGGCGCATCACCTTCCCGAGAGTTACACCGCGACGCGTGAGTCAGCCTGCACAGGCGTCAAGTGCCATCGAACTCGATCTTATCCCACGAATAATGCTTCAGTGCAGGTCTGGGAGCCGGTCGAGCCAACACTGCACCGAGCAGAGGATCGCATTGGGGCACATGACCGCGACCAAACATGTTTGGAATCAGCTCGGCATCCATGTACTCAAACTCTACTCCAGGCAATGACTCTATGCCGAATTCCTTCAAATCCAATTCCGGTCTGGTCTCTTCGTTGTGGAAGGATGGTAGCGATAAGTCGTCCATATCGTCAAAGCCTGTATGTGGATGTTCCAGAAGATCACCATTCGTGAGCGGAGTCATACTCATTCTCTCAGAGATATCGTCTGTTATATCCATGGCCGTATGTGCGCCCCCATCGTCATCGGTGCGTTCAGGCCCTGCGCCTGATAACAGACTGCCGAAGAAGTTGTCATGATCGGCGTTGCCGTTCACATTAACAAAATCTGTTGAGAAATCACCGCTCAATAGGTCCACATTAAGGTCATTATCAATAGATAAGCCATCAGAAGGACATAAATTATTGTTCACCGAGTGCAAATCCACCTCCCTCAAAATTTTATTCTGAATGTCGTTCAGTTCTCTCTGTAGGGCGTCTCCACCGAGAGAATCGTGAACTCGCGTATCGTTCATATCCTCGCTCATTGCCTCCACGGGGGAGAAAGTTGTCGTAGAGGACGTGAGATAGCCAGCGTCTATGGACTGAGAATTATTCGGGTCAGACACGGCCGAAGCTGGCAGTTCGCCGTTCTCTACGAGAATCTCAAGCACGTCGTCCATGATTTGACTGTCTTCGTTGTGTTGCCGAGGAGGAGACGTCGGTGGCGGTGGCACTGGCGCAGGCGCAGGTGCGGGAGGTGGTGCGGGAGCTGAAGGCAGTATGGCGATGGGCACCACTTTCATACCGTTAAGTATATACGCGGGGTCCCCTGCGGGTGCTGTGTACAGTCGTACGAGTCGTTCCGGTGCCGCGTCTAACACTATGCGAGGTGCGGGTTGTTGCAGCGCCTCCAGCTGTGAACGCAATTGCATCACGCACAGGTGCGCCTGCAGTAGTCGTCTGCTCTGGTCGCTGGCTGCTGCTCCCGCCGCCTCTCTCCTCACAGCCTCCAGTTGCCGTCTGGATGCTTCCAGTTTACGTTCCAATTCCGTGATTTGTCGTCTCTGGGATTGCACTATGTCCTCCGCAGGCTCCGGCTCACAAGGTGAGGCGACACACACAGGGGACCGTGGCATCTCTTCTGGTTTATCAGGCGCGTAAGGTCGCAGTCGATCCAGCAACTGTTGTTTGGTCCCAGAAACTGGAAGGTTGAGTCGTTTGCACTCGGCTCTTAGGTCTGACACTTTCATATCCTCGTACCGCGTGTGAACCGCCACTGTTACCGCGGTAGGCGGCGGAGGAGGAGGAGGTGGCACCACATATGTTTCAGAGCAGTCTGAAGCAGCGGAAGATGGCGCTGGGGAGGCCGGCACCATCAGTTGCAGCAGTAGCTGCTGCTGCTGCAAGAGAAGCTCGTAAGGCGTCTCTCCAGGGGGAGTGGCTGCTTTTTGTTGCACGTTTGGAGGTCCCTTATACTCGTGGAATTTAAAGCGCGCTTTGGGTTGCTGCTTTTGCTTGCTCTTCTTACGGTTCTTATCTTTACCGGGCGCGGGATGCTGTGGCGGCGATGCCACACTAGCCGGAGACAGAGTAGAAGGCGGCGACGGTGGTGACGGAGTGGGTGAAACCTCGTCTGGAGGACCGCAGTACGAAGAGGGATGCTGAGGCCGTCCAGAGGATCCTTCACATGTTGCCTTGAACGCAAGAGTGCCGCTCTTCACGGCAGTTTCGATGTCTTCCTCAGTATGTAGAATATTTTTCTTGATAAGTTCTAGTGGTCCCGGCCGATGTGATAGCTGATCGTTAAGTTGGTCTGCAAGTCGAGCCTTCTTTAACATACGTTGTTTCTCTGCTAAACTAGGATCCACGTGGCTCTCCTGAACATTCAAACAAATATTTAAATTATTTTTTTAACCTTGTTAAGATGAAATTGTTAATAATAAATTTAAGATAACACAATTACCTGCTCCAGTATGTGTCTACGTTCGAGTTCCTGTCGATCCGGCCTTCTTTGAATTTTGGCCTTCAACAGATCTCCGGTCTTTGCTCTTTCTAGTTGTTTGCATTGTTCAAAGTACGCGGGAGGCGTCTTTAATGCTGTGTGCAACAAATATGAATTATATAAATACATAATAAATAATGCCATTGTTAGCTGTTAATTATATAAATTAGACACTAACAAATACCTAATTACTATTATTAATTATATTAAATAGAATACATACGAGGCATGATCCCTTGTGCGACCAGTTGATTTATAGGTCGTCGCATCATCAATTTCACTTTCAATGCTGAAAAAAAACAAACAAAACATGTTTAAAATCTAAATAAAAACACATACAACTTATACAACTAATATAGGTACTAAAGCGATATATAAAACAAGGAAACTTTCATTAAAAGGATAAATTTATTAATTTACAGATTTAATTACGTTCATAGAGACCAATATTTAAAATTTATTTCCTCGAAAAATATAATTTAATATAAAACACGTTTTAGCTAAATGTTCGTTATGACGATTGGTTTTTATTAAGCGAGACGTAATGTATAAAAAGCACGAAGACAATGCGCAATTTATGTGTTCTTAGTGAAAATTATTAAAAGATGCAGAGATAGTTCACTATATTAATTATGTTATTTATTACGTACTGTTCCTGTTAACTTTTCAAATAAGTAAATTTAAGGGAAACCACGGTTAAAGTTAGCAAATTCTGCAAAACAAAAATATCGGCCGGTGCCAATGTAACTTTGTCGCTCAGTATTAACATTGGAAAATGGAGGCTCTTTAAGAATTTCAGCTTATTGAAATGAAGCCATATCTCCGTTTCATCCCATATTGCCGCTACTGTTTCTAAGAACATTTTTTATCATACAAAATTACTATGGGATATTAGACATTGCTTCGAGTTCGTCCTCAATAGACTCCATGTACTAGAGAAGACTGTTGTAGGCATTTTAAAAATATCTCTTTTTAAGAAAATCAGCCCACAATGATTGCTCTAGCTAACATATTAGCGTTAACACGTAGAATAGAATTGTACGTGGTCGTAGGCACATTGGACAACGCTGGCCACGTGCCAATATAAACAACTGCACAAGGAAACTAGTGTTATGCCGCGACCGTATTTCAGACGAAACATTCACTACCACTGGAGCGAATATTGTGGGTTACTGGGTGTTGTCTACATTTCATTATGTTCATGTTAATGTATTGTTCTAGAGTGTTGGAATGTTTATTTTAATATTTCACCCATAGTAACAATTAAGAATGATTAAATATCTAAAATAATTATTCAATCTCTATATTACTTGATATTTTCACATTTATTCCATTAATTGTTTAAATATTTATTGTAATATTTCATGTGAACAAAATAACATTAAAAAGACGGGAGCAGAATCATTAGATCAAAATGAAATGAAATTTTTAATATGTATGTGTTGATTTTTAAAATTTTTATAAAAAACGATTGTAAAATCAAATCAAATGTCTTAAAGTCAATTGGCGGCGAATTTCCGGCCTTTAATTAAAATAATTATTCAAATTCAATACTTCATTGCTGAATTGCATATTCTTTCTGTATATGTCATTTATTAAGAATAAATTTCCTAAGTTGTACATACAAATTCCATCCTCGCGTCAACTTGATCGTTTGTTTAAGCGCACACGCATAGTAATAGTAACCATCAACGGAAGAAGGCGACTAGGCGTACATATTAATTTTCATATCCCAGACAATGACAAAAACTTGTTTTAAAAAAAAATTAAATGGCAAATGAAAACGACCAAATAAGAACGACAAGCTACTAAATTGAAAATATATAATTCCATGGAATTATAAAATAATTCTTTATATACTTAATTATCGACAGAAGTATTCCTTAAGCGTCGTTTTTTAATGAAAGGTTCAAACTGAGATTAACATGCACATCTCACAGCTGTTGTTTTCTTTTACGTGTTTACAAACTTAAAATTGCGCCTACATTTGACCTCTATTTGCTATACGAGAAAGCAATCCACGTTTCCTCGTACACAACAAAGAGATTTCCATTATCAGGTGCCCCGGTTCGCACATAATGCTCTCATTGTTAACACTTCTAGTTACCAATTACAAACTGACACGTTGTTTATAAATCACCTTATATGCATTTCTTTGTATTCTGCATAAATTAATGTCTAACAAATTACACTTACATTCTTTATGTTTCCCGATGAGTGGTTGCAGAGGGCTGTCGTCGACGATGACTTTGGGTGGTGAGACGCGCGGCGGCGAGCTGGCAGGCTCACTACTCCCGCTGCCGCTTCCGCCCACACCCTCTCGACTCAACATCTCGGACTCTGCACTCGAACTGAATATACAATGATAATATATAAATGCATATATAATGCAATAATGCAATGCACTAAGATACCCTGTACTATGAGTGTCAACGAGAGGAGTGTACCCTCTCATAAAGTGCACATTCGTCCCCAAAACCATTAGTCTGCAATAGCACACATACATTGAACTTTGACTTATGTAATCTGTAAATCTATTTTAAGTAATGATAATGCGGTTTGTATTATTACTACCACAGGGCCTAGCTCGCGGTTTCTCAAGGTTTCGACCTTCGACTACTATTGACGTTGTTCTAGTTATATTACATCAATTAATTGGATTAAACAATATATTTTTATATTTACCTAAACGTGTCGTCTTCAGGCGGTGTACGCGGTGTGCAAGGTGTGCGCGGTGATCGCGGCGAGGAAGGGCGGTCCCGGCGACTCTGCGGTTTGAACCATTCGGGGTAGATAGCACTCAGCGTCTCCACGAGATCGTGGTCCAGAGTCACGCGCCAGGATTCGCGCCCCTCCGAGCCCTCCGACTCGCCTCCGCCACACGACGACCGGCTTTCTGTGAATAAACATTAAAAAGAATAAAAATCAACTTAAAAACATATTCAATGTAACATTACGTGTAGGTTGTTAAACGTAGGTGCGAGCGGAAATGCGTACGTGTAACTACTGCGTCAGGACGCATTCGATCCGAATATTGTTGACGATGTTATTGTGCGAGGACGGCCAGAGGTGCGGCATAAATGTTCCGTGAATTCTCCCTTATGCGGTCTTAGAACTCCACATCAAATGTTCAGTCCTCGAACATGTTTACGATCACCGTGTAAAGAGCACATTCTTTTACACATATTACAAGCGCAGAGCAATTTAACATTAGTCCAATCAATGAACTATTTGGTCCTATGTAAAAAAAATAAATCTTATCCGGACAAAAAAAATGTAGTCGTAAAAAAATATGAGTATCTGTGTGGAGCAACTCGCGCCGGACTGGCGAACCTAACCCAAAAAATTCTCAAAGTTCAAAAAAACGGTTTTTTTTAAATAAAAAAAAAACAATGTCTCCGATCAGAAAAAGTTAAATTATAAAGTTGTAGATATTAAAAAAACACATCGATTTGTTTTTGTTGAGTTTAATTCGGTGCATAACTTTTCGAGTTATTTTAAAAAAATCATCGAAAATGACCATTTTTTGTTTTTATAATAACTTTTTTAATTTTTTTTTTTTTTTTGAAATTCAGCAAAAAGGTAGGTATTTACTAGCCAAATAAGCTCGTTTTTGTAAAGTTAAAAAATATTAATTTTTTACCGAGATACATCGATTTTTCGAAAAAAAGGTGCCTTCGGAAAATGGCCACTTAAGCCCTAGGGAAGGTCATAGAAAATCGTCCGGGTACGCATTTTCTTTGTGAAGAGTTGTACTTTCATACTATTAAAAAAGGTAATCGATTTTTTAAATTTTTAAGTCCCAAAAATGACTTTGAATAATCCCTTTTTTTAAAAAAATGACGTTTTTGGGCCATATTTTTTTCATTTTTCGGCTGTGGCTTAAATAGGTTACTCGCATTTTTTCACGAATTTATTTGATTGATTTAGCTGCAGTTAATAATGTTATTAAAACAAAAAAATGAAAAAAATATGGTCCAAAAACGTCATTTTTTAAAAAAATGGGATTTTTCAAAGTCATTTTTGGGACTTAAAAATTTAAAAAATCGATTACCTTTTTTAATAGTATGAAAGTACAACTCTTCACAAAGAAAATGCGTACCCGGACGATTTTCTATGACCTTCCCTAGGGCTTAAGTGGCCATTTTCCGAAGGCACCTTTTTTTCGAAAAATCGATGTATCTCGGTAAAAAATTAATATTTTTTAACTTTACAAAAACGAGCTTATTTGGCTAGTAAATACCTACCTTTTTGCTGAATTTCAAAAAAAAAAAACAAAAAAAGTTATTATAAAAACAAAAAATGGTCATTTTCGATGATTTTTTTAAAATAACTCGAAAAGTTATGCACCGAATTAAACTCAACAAAAACAAATCGATGTGTTTTTTTAATATCTACAACTTTATAATTTAACTTTTTCTGATCGGAGACATTGTTTTTTTTTTATTTAAAAAAAACCGTTTTTTTGAACTTTGAGAATTTTTTGGGTTAGGTTCGCCAGTCCGGCGCGAGTTGCTCCACACAGATACTCATATTCTTTTTTCTTTTTCTATACGACTACATTTTTTTTGTCCGGATAAGATTTATTTCCACTTTTTTTGTTCATTGATTGGACTACTAGGAGGAATGAAAACATCTGTCGGTGCCCGTGATTCATCTACGTGTAAACACAAATTCCATAAAAAGTATATTTCTACACATATTATGGGCAATGTAATCAATGAGTTACCAATTAACATGCATTTCTGATATTAACGAGCGATACAACACATGTTACGCTTTGGCAGAGATTCAATTCGTTACCTCTGATATATAAAACGAAACAATAATCTACGATGACAAGTTACTACACATATTTCGAAAGCATTATTGTTGATCGCAATTAAAACAGCTGTAATGATACTTTTTATATTACCCATGCTATAGAAAAATTCATGCATTTTCTCAATTATAGGTAACAACAGTGAATTCATTTAAGTTTATTAAGCTTAATTTGAAGGCCTATGGTTTGGACCTCATTCTAAATGGTGAAAAAAAAAGTTAACAAGAGCGATAGTCAAGTGTTCGCCAAAATATAAAAGATTTATACCAATTTACTCCGCCCGTTCGACGTATATTAATAAAAGCGCTGGCTCAGACTAAATAAAAATATTCATTTATTGTTAAAATAAATAACAGATATTTGGATTATGGATGAGTTCGTTCTCTTTTCCTTGAATGGATTAATGCAGAAGTACCCGAACTATAGATCGCGACTTGCTACTAGAATCTCTGAGCATTACTAATGTTTATTACCCCCATTTTTCTAAGACAACCAAGAGGTGGATCCCAAGATTGGGACATTTTTAGATAGGTTAGAGCCGAATCAACTTTGGGAACCATTGGATTATTGAACCGAAAACAAAAGAAAAACTAAAGTTCGTTTCAAAATTTATTGTTGCAACAAAATCTCGTATTGCAATTTTAAACCGACTATTGTATACACGATGTTTTATAACAGAACACTTTAAGCAGAGTTTCGAAGTCATTATATCAACATGAGTTACTATTGTCTGTGCTATTTTCAAAGTTTTATTACTTATTATTACAATAGTTATTGAAAACATAAATTTTGTTACAAAATAATGATAACACATCAACACAGTGTAAAACAAACTGGTCCACTACACCTGCACTCAAACTATGTGCTAGAACTGAACTATTATACTTTAGATTTTCAGCCTGATTTCAGGAATAATAGATGGATTCACGAGGACCATTCAAGTGTGAAATTTATGAACATTATATAAATTGACTATACAGTGATGATAATTGTCTAAGAATCAGCCGGGATCAATATAACTTTTCTTTCCATATACTTTGCCTATGACACCAGCTTAATATATGTATTTAAAAAAACAAGTGTAGTTTACACAAAGCCAAAAAATAATAATATAATTTTCTAGACTTCTAAAACTATATTTATAGAGGTGTAGCCCGACGCGGATGTTATTATTCATTGCAAAGACATTTATTCAAGTTAGCCCACGCATTTGAATCAATTGTCTTATGTATGTCTTACGCGCACACTTCACACGACACCAAAACCCGATAGTAAACTGTAACATAACTTCGCTTTCATTGCTACTTTTTTCACCCAAATCAATACATACATACATACATACATATCTATAAAATTAAACACATTGTTTGATTATTTTTAAAAATAAATAAATACACCTTTAAGATATAACGATATAGCGTCATCATTATAGCATAGCATTCATCTTAACCCCGGTGTGATCAATGATGAATATGATGAGTGATGAATATGAAGGAAGTGAAAAATAGTACAATGTAAGTTAATTTCGAAGTGTAAAGTGTAATAATGTAGAACTCATTTAAAGTCATTAAGACAAAACAACAATTTTTTTAGAAAATATAGGTCAAGGATGTTGGCGAGAGTGGAATGGTTTAAAACATCAGCCATGCACGAGTGGCAAAATGTAGCCGGTTCGAAGTGGAGGCGCCGTCAATCATAATGTCAAAGAAGACGCTAAGCTCACCAAATTAGATTTGCAATTTTTACAATAAGACAAATATTACATGTTACATATTACATCACGGTTGTTGACTGTTGTATTAATGTCCGGGGGTTATACGCGAATATGATTGAACTAATTTTAAAGACTGAATTAATTCAAATAAACGTGATAATAAGTCATAGTGCATAAAAAAACTTTAAATAATAATAATTTGTAAATTAATAATAATAAATTTAATTTATTCCAGATTTATTCATTGCTTAAAATGTTATCGAAATTGTCGAGAATGTTTGATAAAAAGCCGTGCCCTATGTAATAAGGAACTTTTATTAATATTCAAAACAAAAATATAACCAATGAATAACTATTATGTACAATTAGAACAGATTTCGATTAAACGGAAATGGGTAGAGTAGGCTCTAGAAGGTTTTAGAGGTGACGTAGTGAATTGCGCACGGCACTGACCTGCACACGTGGGCGGGCCCGGGCACCTGTCGCCGCCCACGCCGCGCATATATTGTTTACTAATATTAAATTCTTCTTCTAATACAATTAGCACGTGCAATTATCATAATAAACACATTTAATGGTGTCGGATGTTGTATTTGATACGTTACTTAGTTACGTATGCATAACTGCATTTACAACCTTTCAATTGTCGACAATACATAGAGCATTACCTTACGTCATACTACTATAAAGAATAAATACTATTGTCAAATTCAACAATGCATTTACAGGGACACCTTTTGTGTCATAAAACGTAACTTAACCACATTTAAATTCTAATAAGCTATTGGTCTCATCACGAGCAAAAAATAATGCGCAGTCGAGCCCTTATTATATTCATCGTAATTGGCGATCCGTAGTAACCAAACCAGTACTATGGAAGCGGTCGGCCACTCTTGCACAACACAAATGTGTATGTTTGGCATACCGCACTAGGCTAAATGTGGATCTCAATTGACTTTCGTAAGCCGATGAATGAATCGCCTCTAACGGCAATCGCCAAATGTTTCCACTGTAATAAGGCGTTGCTGACGGGTTGGCAAAACGCAATAAATCTAAAATAGGATATGATAGAAGTCATCAATCAAAATACGAAGAAACTGAAAATATACGGGTTTTTAGAGCACCTACCTACTTTAAGAGAAATCTTGGGCTATAATGGCAACAACAGTGGCTTGTACGACTATATTAGTCACAATAAAATCATATCTGATTAACTGAAGAGTGAAATTAGTCCGAAGGGAAAGTGTAGCATTAAAAAACAAAAAAGAAACAATGGTCGAAGTCGTATACAATACAAACAAACATAGAAAGAATAAAGCAATAAAGGAAATATGGTGGAAATTGGCTTATGTGGCCGCTTCGGCATTGCTGAATATGGTTGTTTAATGACGTAAAAGGATGTTTTCATCATCTAGGTAACAGTAGAGGCGTCTGTTTATCGTCGACACTAGTAACCACGCGCATGCTGAAATGCAGCTGTTAAAACATTTGCCCACAGTTCGCTATTGGCAACAAATGTAATTTTAACCACGGGCTTGTTAGGACTTTCCACAAATGTTATTTTTTAAATAAAACATAACATAAATTCAATTCGGGATTTATGGCAGACATCTGTTTGGAGTCGGCAAGTGGTTCCGGTGCGGTGTAACATTATAATGAGAGGTTGGGTAATTGATGTCACGGGTTAAATACGAATCGTAAATTACATAATGCTGTACATCGCACAACAGAATCGCGTAATTAAAAACAAGATTTCAACAAATAAAATTTAATCCGAGTGTTAAAAACATAAATAAAAAGTATCTAGAAATATTCGGTTCACAAAGAAAAACAACTATTTTAAACGTGAATTGTGCAACAAAGAGAAAAACATTGACATTATCTAAGAAATTTACTTAGCCGCCACCTATTAATATATCAACAGTCAAAAATTAGAAGCAGCATCAGAATTATTACCATCAGCGACCTACGCCTTTATCTGCCGCTTAATAATATGACAAATAGCGTCCGAAAAAAACAGCAGATTTAAATTTAAATTTGCAGTGAATAGCCTAAACTAAATGTATCACCACTAAATAATTTTGATTCGCAAAAATACTTCCTAGTCCAAGGCCAAGGAAATCGTTTCTAATGTTGTCCGCGTTGTGTAGACATCGATATTAAAAACTGTCACTTCCCGTAGATACGATTAGAGCTGTGAAAGTGATTTGCATATTAAGAGGCACTTACAGCTTTTTTCTTTTTAGCGAGATTAACGATATTAGCAATAAATTCTTATGTGACGCTTGCAGAGAGTTTGGCCAATGGTAGATACTTCGGTATTTTGGATAGTGCTCTCGGTGACATCGACGGTGGGTAGGTGTTATTTCCGTACACTGGTCGACCAGCTAATTTAACTCAATACTATATTTTAAACTAATAAGTCAAGATAAATATTTTAATAATATTACTATAAAATAATAATAATCCATAATTTAATAGAAGAAAATATTCTTAAATAAACTCAATTACAGACTACAATCAACATAATTCCACGACTAACAACAATGCAACCTTGGTTTTAATGATCCAATCCACGGCGAAAGTTACGTGAATCGGGCAATGGGAGGCTGATTAAATAAAATTTATTGTCATTGGCACAAGAGAGAACTCAAAACAGGCAATTAGCTGAAACACTTGTAATGTGCCCGGGAGACAGTGTGAAATGCCTTTCGCCGGTACGTTGATCGTGCTCATCTCCTTGGCAACATATTATGTATAATTCGTTTAATATCGTAACATTATTACAATTACATAATTTAATAAGAGCACCATCACTTTTTTCTAAATATGTTAACTATTAATGGCCGCAGTAATATTACTATAATAAAGCACGGATTGTTATTTTTAAAAATATTCATAAAAACAAACACGTGTCGCCGCCATATTTATTAATCCATCAATCGATAGTGACATCAAATTAGCGAGGCGGATATTAGAGATGATCGTAATTTCTCGGCGGGAGGTGTTGATCACACGTGATTTTGCCTCATTCATCGGTCGATATTCCTTCTCTGATATCCCACAACACCGCTGGCAACAAGCCACGTGCCACACATCGCACGACGCCTTCTTCAATAAATGCTATAAACCAAGCATTTTACTTCTTTGATAATGACATAACTATTTCATTGTTTTGTTTTATTAGATCTGACTAATACTTACATTGGGGCATCAAGTTTTGGACAATAGCAGGGCCTATTAAAGTCAAAACATACTCGTCAGACTTTTTTTACATTCATTTTAAGTGTCATCAAGTGTTAAGTGTCATAATCAGCACAGTTTGGACAAACTAATAACGACTTCTAAACAGAACTCCGTTTTAGGTCAACTCGAAACAAATACCAAACGTGTTGGTCGGGCGCTTCCGTGGTCTATTTATGTGCTGCACCAACCCAAAGCGCACCGTCTCCATTCGCGACTGAGCTTTTGCGATATAGTACGAACCGTCGATATATCGTTGTTGTTTGACAAATTAATTTTAGGTCAAATGCTCCACTCTTGCCGCCTAACTATGCAACTTGCGTCGTGCAATAAATTATTCCACATGGAAATGTTCTGAGACTTTGCACATGATCAGATTGAAATGAATTCGAGGAATAAATTCAGAGTAAATTGCGGAAGCACTCATTCGTATTTTGCAGTCCGGTCTCTGGGCGACTGCGGCCGTCGTCTCTCCTCTATATAATCTAAATAAGGAGCAGAAGTTCAACGTCCGAACTCTCACTAGGAAGAACAAACCCCAGTGACATTTATACAATCAACAATATACATCAGTGCATCTTCATCAATATGATAATCATAAGACAATTTATGCAGAAGCTACGAACCAATGAATCTTAAAATGGACTATAAATTAAAAGCCACGTGCTCGTCAAGCCGTGTGTGTATTTTCTTTGCTTTGATGGCTTTATGAACTACGGTATAACTAGGTCGGCGTACTTCCACGTCACTTTAAATTTCACGTTAACTGCCCTATTTACCGCTGAGTCTGACCCGTCATAAGAATATACTAAACTTAAACGACATATATTCATATATAATTTTCTTACGTCTGCGACGCCACAGCCACTGACGTAGCTCCTTGGCAAGCGTTGGAGCGTGAAACAGAAAAATTGCGTAAAACAACGTATTCTACCATGTTCATCCAAATACTTTTATTTTTCTACAAAAATAACAAATATCATAAATGTCAATCCCGAAATAAATTACCTACTTTCACAAAATACATCAAAAACAAGTAAATATATCTTGTCTAGAATTTTAGTTCCTACAAGTTTGAAACACTATAGAATAAAATAAATCTAAGAAAGTGCCAAAGAATGTGTTATTTAAACTTAATCAACAATCCAACTAATATTGTTTACACTACAAATGGCTATACACACACAGATACTTTTCCCATCCAGTTGGGACATTTCAAACTGAAGCATTTTAATATTAAGTAGGTAACTGTAAAAACAAAGACCAGAGAGAAACCGAAATCTAAAATGTTCTTATAAAAATAATAAAAATGACACATCATCCAAAAGTTATCGTAATCGTTGAAATATTCATGGGTTTACATACATATAACAAATATATAGGCACCGTTCCAAATAGTTAAGGTGTAGTAAATGATCAATTAGTCGCGTGTAGCACAAACAAACAATAAACAGGATCATACAAAAATAATGTCCAAGGACGACATTCACTGTATTTTTTAAAACAATTAGTATGAGTGGTCGCGTAGGATAGCAGCAGCGAGAACGGACGGAGACAAGCGAGCCGAATTATTGACCGAAACTATGAAACCTAAACGTGGAAAAAATCTTGGCCGACTTCCAACCAGCTGATTGATGAGGATGGCCATTTCGTACACGACCAATCCAGCGCTTTTTTATTATTTAGCAAAGTATAGTGGACACGTCTATTTCTGTGACGCGAAAAACAACCTGCCACAAAATATGCTACTGTTTCACTTCTTTTTGTGTAGGCAAGTGCAATCATTCAATCGTGTATCATTTAATTGGAGTGAAGCATTCGTTAAAATATTTTTGTATATTTTTATTACTTCCTCAAAGAAAGAATAAAATAGTTTTAAGATAAAACACGAAATATAATTAGTATATATTCACACAGCCGTGAAGCGTATGAATTAAGAAAGAAAGTTGGAGAGAGCCCATTAATAGAAACATACAGACTGCACTGCTGTTTCTGCGTTCGTGAAGCTTTAAACTGCGATAAAACCAGTAGACGCAAACATTTAAAATCAAGATCCTAAACCTGTTTGATATTTAAAAAAATTAAGCATCTATTTTAACAATATATAGTAGGATTCATAAACTGAATTTAATGTTCAAATGCAAGGTATGTATACAGTCAACACAAACAATATCGGAGCAAACAAACTATTCTAAATGGTGTGTTCGTTTCAGAGTGACATGGTGTACACAACTGTCATTCTGACAAATCTATTGCAATAAATGTTTAATAACTAAACTGTGAACAGTGTGGTTATCCCAAAATTTGTAGTTTTAGTACACATATACATATTTAGTTCGTTTCATATTTTAATAACTTTGTTCAAATTAACGACTAAAAAAACAACAGTTGTCGATTGCATGCGTGGGCTTGTATATGCGCTTAACGACTTTAAGAATAAATCTAGATGTTCTTTTCTACAATTCCGACAAATGCTCTACGGGGAGAAAAATAACTTGTTTATCTTTAGCGTCTTTAATAAGATTCACATTCAAACCAATAATTATTGTTCTTATTATATTAATTAATATTCCTGGAAGTTTAATGTACAGTCACATGAGGTGGCAGGCACAGGTTCATGGGCTTCTTATCAGAATGAATCTGTTTGTTCCGATATTTGTGATGCTGACGTACTTTTTCATTAGGATAATCTAAAACATGTTCGTTGGTAACCTAATTCTTACAAATAGAAATATAGAAATGTCTTCGAGGAGTAACCTACTTCGCGTACTAAACGTACTAATTAGTGTACAAATCCGTAGAATATTCGCCAGTTTGTTGCCGTCCAGAAAATTCAGGTCGACTAAATGTTACAAATTACAAGCAACTAAGTAATTAGGAATGTAAAGACGTTTTAACAACATTTTGAACGAACGATCTCAGATATAAATTCGCGCTAATAGTTGCATACAATGTTGAAGTGATGCATACGATGTACGTACATCGATATAACCAAAAATAACCCGTACTTTTATAGTTTGTTGTGCACAACTAATTAGCGTTTTTCCTCGGACTCACCAAATTATTGCGAACCTGCCAAGCATTTAGCTTTTCAGGGATAAACCTTCGAGGATAATTACCTGGAAAATACAAATATACAAATTTAGATAAATAATTTTAAACAGCAAAACCAAACACACATTTGTTCACAAGGCGCTTAGGCAATAGGCATTGCTTACCTAATTCCAACTCTTAACATTAAACTGGAATGGATGCGATGAATATCCTAACAAAGAAATGATACTAATGATTTCTTTTACCTATCTAGATGATCTCATTATTATACAAATAAATTACCAAAATTTAAAGCACGACATCTCATCTTATTTATTATTTTAGGACATGGAAAAGGAAATGTCTACTATTTCACCGCAATACGACATTAATAACAATAATATAAGTAAAATTTAAGACTGGGCAGATTGACACTTTTATATGCTAGTTTGAGCTATTGTCAAATGGCGCAAATAGATTGTCATGTTGGTAAACAAGTATGACAGTTAAGAGGCCCACGCGCACGCAAAACTACTTCAGACAACAGGAATCGTAATTACCAAATGTAATATATAGAAGTGGTAGAGCTCTGTCTATCATTTTATAGACACATTGTACTGTAACTACCCGCTTAATAGGTCAAGCGGCTGAAGTTCGTTAATCTCTGAACTGACAATTATTTTTGCCGACGGTGGGCTACAATCAGCGTATCGACAAGCCAAAAGGATGGGCCATTCTGGCGGTGTACCAAGGCACGCGGTCGACTAGTTAATGTGCATTTCGCGACCCAACTTGGCATTTTGTCCGATGCCGACGATGCAACTGGTCCGCGACGAGTTAAACGGCCAGTGTCTGCATTGGAACATTAACTGTTACATAGTTTAGTTAAATGTTAAAAATGAAAATTGGTTAACACCTTTCGTCGCATAATAACAATATAACTAAATAAGCCAACCATATGTAGAATAAAAACAATCATTGTGAATAAAGACAACCCTAGGTTGAAAAATTAATTGCATAAGCTAAACTAAAGAGCCCTGTTGATACATTGTCTAAAGAACTATTAACGCACTGGCTTCATGTTGATTTTGGACGCGCATATTAGACAGCTGCATAATTCTTTCAGGTTACATTCGCTAATTTATTATTTTAAATTAATTATCTTAAAACCGTTACACATACAAAACAATGTAATTTACAAATGTATTAACTTTAAATAATCATGATTCATGACAAATGGACAAATGGTCTTCATCATGCGGCCATTGAAAGATGTTACGAAATCAAATGATCCATCAAGCACAAAGATTGCGTCTCCAAATGACACCGCGAATACAGAAATAAGTTTGCGAACTAAACAAACCTGGCATTTCCGGCGGGCACGTGTGCCATGACACACAAAATATATATGTCCCTAAATTTATTAGCTGCATGCCGTAAAAGTGTATCTGTCCACCTGACATACAATGAAAAGAATATTACGTTTGGCGATGATACGCCATGAATGGGCGTAATGTTACGCAAGTTGGCCAGTATTCGAGAAGTGACTCACTGGCGCAGAATTAACATGTCTAGAGAAGTTGACTGGAACCTTTGCAGCTGCATCGCGTATATCACACAGCACGATGCGCTCCCATTCGAGCCGATAACTTCACACACGTGCAGGTGCCTTCACTAACCGTCTGGCCTAAATGGAAAGCTGTGAGTATATCTATCGCCTCTGATAGAAGCACACAAATAGATGCATCAAATGTGGTAACATAATTATTACCAGTTACGCAGTATGTTGGCCGACACAAACGATGACGCCGATTTATCCAGAATTTTCTTAGCGAAGGTGACACGTTAAAATATCTTTGTTATTGACAGATATGAATATTTTTACACATCGTTGTGCCTGTATCGGTGAATGCACATAATTTACCGGTTAACATGCTCGCTGTCGACGGTTAGCAGATTGGCAACAATTCCGCCCGACTATTTCTATGCAAATTATCCCGTTGCATGAATTATGTTCCGGGGACTAAGCGCGATGTTTGCCAGATCGAGGATTATTGATGAGAAAACTGGCCGAAATCAGATTATGCATGAGGCTATTATCTTAATATTTGCGAAGAGGTTATTGAAGCATCGTATGTTATTTGTTGAATTTTATGATATTGTATAACAGCGGCCCTAATTCAATATTGTATAAGTAAGGTTATTTTTGCTTTCGGCCCAGGGTCACGCGCAGCATAAACATTGACGATACATGGCAGAAATGCCGAAACGAGACTGCAGAAACAGAGCGCGGATGTTTACGCTTATCTGCTAAGAAGCTAACATGTTTGCAGTCACGAGCGTGGCCGATAAAAATGCAATTATATTTAACTGGCAATGTTTCATGGAATTATAAAAAAGCTTAAAACGTTAATGATTATAATTAAATTATTAAAGAATAACTAAACAATGTTCAAAAGAGTTATATATGAATTTCATGCAGCAATTTCGGAAGTTAATTTAGATGTAATATCAAACGACGTGTTACTATTACATGTAAATTATTTTCTATTATATTATAAATTATTCATTAAATGTAGTAAATATCAATTTTATACCATTTATAGTGCAATCTTAAATTTTTGACGTGTTGGAATATGGATTAAACGAGTGCATGGATGTTACGTGGTATTCGACAATAAATTCAAATTCAAATGGAGTGAGTCATGATGTAAAACGTGCATTTACAAACATTGACGTCAAACAAACGCATATAAACTAACCTCAAGATAAAAGACGATTATTATCATCATTTACCCCAGCATATGAAAAAATACCCAAGGTATTTTCCACTACTGAAAATACTGATAACTCTACCTAAATACCAAAATGACAAAATCACTGCACATTTAATGCGTTTTTACATATTTAATAATAATAATAAAATTATTTATTTGTAAAAGTCACAAATCGGCGAACTTAATGCCTAAAGGCATTTTCTACCAGCTAACCGGTCAATATTTACGTCAAGTTAGACAGATAGTCGTCAAGTTAATAAATTTAAGCTACTTTTAAGCAAACGCCAGCTTATATATTTTTGGTGTTAAATTGGAAGGTCGGGATAAGACTCCACGAAAGAAAAATTTTAAAGACGAACCGTTATGTACTTGGAGGAACCCAATTTATGTTTATTTAAATATAGAGATAATAAAATAAAATGTATAAATATTTATATTGCAATAAAACAAATGAATATATATATTTTTAAATATTAAATATGTACTAATTTAAAAGTCTCTCGCGTACCGGATAAACTAATCCAAAAACCAACGTAGACATTCAATGTCGTGTCGTCCAAAACAAACTTAATTTTAGAGAATATATTTGGAGATAGCTAAGCTGTGAATGCCGGGCGAGACATTAATTTAAGAGGCTGTCTTATGAAATCCCGTACGACGCCCTCGGTCATTCGCCATACATTCTACACACACAAATTATTCTTTCTTTATATATGAAAAAACAACACTACATAGAACATTAATCAAATCTCAACGTTCGAAATAAATTTCGTTAGTAGGTATGGTATAAAGCCGTCTGAAATATTGTGTATAAAAACTAAAAAGAACTTTATTATGTTTATAAAACGTCTAATGCAAAACAGCGGGGACTTGCAACACGTCGACATAGCTACTTCTTCGAAGAAATATTTTAAAAGAGCCCGTCGAGAAATGTGCCCCAAATATTATTATGACACATACAACTCAGTAGTCAGCTCTTTAATAATAATTACACGAGAGCAAGGACCGAAATAAATGGAATAGCTATTATTTAGTGGAGCGAAGTGATTTTATTAAATTTCAATAAGGGTATTAGTTTTGTTCGATAGAAACAGAAAGTGTACGTAGCACGGCCAGTTGACACGAGGCCAAGATAGTCCAATCAATGAACTTTTGGTCCTATGTAAAAAAAAAAAAAAATTCTAAACAGGACAAAAAAAATACAGTCGTATAGGAAAAAAAAAAAGAATATGAGTGTCTGTGTGGTGCAACTCGCGCTGGAGTGAAGAACCTAACCTAAAAAATTCCGAAAGTTCGAAAAAACGGTTTTTTTTTATAAAAAAAAAACAATGACTCCGATCAGAAAAAGTTAAATTAGAAAGTTGTAGGTATTAAAAAAATGCATCGATTCGTTTTTGTTGAGTTTAATTCGGTTCATAACTTTTCGAGTTATTTTTAAAAAATCATCGAAAATTACCATTTTTAGTTTTTATAATAACTTTTTTATTTTTAGTTTTTTTTTTTTGAAATTCACCAAAAAGGTAGGTATTTACTAGCCAAATAAGATCTTTTTTGTAAAATTAAAAAATATTAATTTTTTACCGAGATACATCGATTTTTCGAAAAAAAGGTGCCTTCGGAAAATGGCCACTCAAGTCCTAGGGAAGGTCATAGAAAATCGTCCGGGTACGCATTTTCTTCGTGAAGAGTTGTACTTTCATACTATTAAAAAAGGTAATCGATTTTTTTAATTTTTAAGTCCCAAAAATGACTTTGAAAAATCCTTTTTTTTTACAATGACGTTTTTGGGCCATATTTTTTTTTTTCATTTTTTTTTAATATCGGCTGTGGCTTAAATAGGTTACTCGCATTTCTTCACGAATTTATTTGATTGATTTAGCTGCACTTAATAATGTTATTAAAAAAAAAAAATGAAAAAAATATGGTCCAAAAACGTCATTGTAAAAAAAAAAAGGATTTTTCAAAGTCACTTTTGGGACTTAAAAATTAAAAAAATCGATTACCTTTTTTAATAGTATGAAAGTACAACTCTTCGCGAAGAAAATGCGTACCCGGACGATTTTCTATGACCTTCCTTAGGACTTGAGTGGCCATTTTCCGAAGGCACCTTTTTTTCGAAAAATCGATGTATCTCGGTAAAAAATTAATATTTTTTAATTTTACAAAAAAGATCTTATTTGGCTAGTAAATACCTACCTTTTTGGTGAATTTCAAAAAAAAAAAACCAAAAATAAAAAAGTTATTATAAAAACTAAAAATGGTAATTTTCGATGATTTTTTAAAAATAACTCGAAAAGTTATGAACTGAATTAAACTCAACAAAAACGAATCGATGCATTTTTTTAATACCTACAACTTTCTAATTTAACTTTTTCTGATCGGAGTCATTGTTTTTTTTTTATAAAAAAAAACCGTTTTTTCGAACTTTCGGAATTTTTTAGGTTAGGTTCTTCAGTCCAGCGCGAGTTGCACCACACAGACACTCATATTCTTTTTTTTTTCCTATACGACTGTATTTTTTTGTCCTGGTTGGACTTTTTTCCACTTTTTTAGTTCATTGATTGGACTAAGATGCTGTCGACAGATAACGGTAATGTTATCGCATGCAACACCTTGCACTAATAGCCAGTACTGACACCTTCCAAGTTAATCATAACATGGCGTCAGTGGCGCGCCGATGTCGACGGGCCAATCATCTCTATGCAACTCCATATAACTTTAATCAATTTGTTATAACCAATTAAATCAAAATTCTACAAGAAAATTTAATAATCTATTTTTTTTGAGCAATTTTATTTAAACTTTATTTGTAAAATTTACTTTAATAATTATTTTAAAATAATATACTTATATATTTTTATATTAAATAATCTCTCAATTCCACTTTATGTAATTGAATTAGTGAACGCTGTTTTCTTCTATAATTAAAATGGCACCAAGCATTTGAATGTTGAATGATGCTTGCAATAAATAAGAAATAAGGGGTGTGCATCATAACCGCTGTATTTGCAAATTAAATCAAATATTTGTATTCAACTAATAGTATATTAATTGAATGTATTATAGTGTTGTTTTAAAAAGAGTGGATTAATAATTCAGGTCGAGTGTTAATATAATATATAATTTTATTAAAAATTACCGCATCCATATAAACTATTTGTAGAAACATCATTATTCATTAGGTATGCTCTTTCTCTTCTGTATGAAAACGTTCACACGACTAATCCCTATTATTTATAAGAAAATTATATAATTAACTAAAAAAACCATAAAGCACAGAAAGAGGTCAAGGTGGAGATTTAGAACGAGGACAAACCAACTAATTACATGACAGATATACACAAGAATAATACAAATCCCAGAGGAAATACAATAGAAAAAATAAAACGAAGAGACGAAAGCTTACGAAATAGGGTGAGGATATTAAATAAAATATTAAATGAACTCACGAAACTGAAGATTGATGACATGTTTTTGAGTTCGGGATTAGGTTTAGTGCACTTTAAATATATTATTTAGATGGAAAAGTTTGAAGGATATCTTTTAAACATAGCTCAATAATAATGAGGAAAGTTAAATGCTAAACTGTCTTGTACATATCATAAGTAAGTTTTTTTTTAAATTCGCTAAAAAAAAAGAACGCTGAAGATCCTGGATGTTATTTAAAGTAGTTTTTATTTTTATATTCAATTATACTTATCAGTCACTTCTGAGCTGAAAAGATTTGGAAAATACCAACTTGGTTCTCATTTGAATCGACGAATCTGGATGAAATCAATTAGGTTGTCTTTTTTTTCCAGTTTTTCGCCAATAATCAGTGTATTTTAAATGTATATTATTTTGCAGTTGCATTTTTCACACATGTTAATTTCCAGCACTATTAAAAAATACTGCACTATATATTATTAATATAATTATTAATTTTATAATTAATTGAGAATAGTTTGTTTTGACGCATAATTAAAACTGATTTGTTATTAAGCACATGAGTGCAAGCGGTTGGTCTGCAATACAATTCGTAATACTAGCGTGGTTTTAAAATGCCAGTGGGCGACAAAGTTGAGTAGAAAAATATAAAGGAATGTAAACCTATGTTGTCGTGAACAGATAGTTTAATTTCAACAAGTGGTTTAATATGTGGAATTACACAATCACAAGACAGTGGGTGCCAAAATTCTATTTGTAACATACTGAGACGGGTATATTTAACTACCACCCATAAACTGTCGAAAACTCTAAATGTGACAACTTGGAACGATGGTAAATAAACTGTATTCGTGGTTAACGCGATACGATGGCAACATGCGGTCTCATATATTTTATAAAATGTAATATTATTGTGAATGTAAGCAAATATTAGCACTTGTTTGATGTATATCATATTATTCTAGTTCATGCTCTATTAGGAATACGCGGTTCGATTCATAAGTTAGGATATTTTACTTGCAATATAATGAGATTGACAAAAAATCTTCAAAGGTTTCGCCTTTCGGAAACATCTATATGCATTGTAAACACATTGACAAAAGGAATTTTCATATTTTTGAGTAATTTAATATAGCAATAAAGTCAATTATTTGATTAGGTTTTTTCATAAATTTAACCAATCTCTATATTTATTTGAAAAGATTAAATCCGATACCTCAATAATAATTTATACTTATAATCATTACTAATTTTAAATAAATATGAATAAATTGCCCAAAAGAATTAATTGTTAAGTATTTTCACCCAAAAAAAAGTCACCACAATTCTTAAGCCATGACGATTTTGTCGACGTTTAGCAGCGTCTGCGCAACGTGGGCGGACTGTAAACCGCCTCGAACAACGCAAACATCGCGACCATTAAAACATTACCCCAGCAATAAAAGTTCACAAAAACAACTTTTTCGCTTTTTTAGGAACATGTAGGCGAATTACAAACCAATAGACATCATACAAAATAACTAACTGCTGCTGAAATGACGTAAGCCCCAAGAAATAGAAATATAAACAGATTCTATGAACATTCCGTAGACTTCCCAACTCGGCATTAATATGTTATCTCAGACGTCAAAAGGAAATTTAAAAACAATCTCGGTAATTTTTCTAAAAATATGCTTAGTACTTATGACCTAAATCAAACCCCACGATCAGCAAAATCAATCACTCTGAGAGAAGCATGCCGATGCATGCGACACGGGCCCATGAAGTCATGTTAGGAATAGATATTTTGGCAACGCTGCTCGCCGCAAAAGTTACTATGGTTTTGTTAACTGTATACAATAGAATACTGACGCAGATATTATGCATTAACACGGCAAACCGTAAATAAACAATAACATCATGATTTTAATTTAATCCTTAGCTAACATGCCTATGTAGCAGCATGGGCTGGAATTCAGAATATAAACATATAACATTTATGGATAATAAGTTTCTGAACGCAATGACGTCATTTATCATTACTGTTTATACTAACTATGCGGTACATATTCATTAGACCGTCGGGCACGTGACTTGTACAGGTTTTACGATTTTCATCCAGCCGTTGAAGGCGTCATTGATATGACGTTATAAGCACGTTGTACAAATATTTGCTTAGTAATCAAACAGAATGAAAACAAAATGTTCGGAGCGATATCAATTTCGTAATGGTTATGCTCGAGTGAAAATGCGAGTTGTCATTGTCAAGTTGTCATAAGGTAAGAAATGTAGTCCTCCGGTCGACGGCGCCATTGCTACCTCGTCAAGCCTGACTGTTGCTCGACAGGCGATGCTAATTAATCCGTGTTCACAGTCTGGCCAAGTCATAGTCGACCTAAGTCTTACTACCCACCTGTCGTCTTGGGCAACATGAAAACAATATGTAATCATTGATTAATTTCTGCTTTATGCGACGGAAAAGATATAATAACAAAAGCTAATCAATCACTTTTGATTAAATTTATTCGCACTTTTAACGAGTGCTTTTTTAATATTTGTGCTGAAAAAGCTAAACGTACTTTAGAACAAACTACACGATGCGACCGAATTGTCACATTTATTCTATTTTATAGTGAAAAAAAAAATTAGAGCAAAACAACAAAATTAGTGGAATATTTCAGCTGAAAAACATTACCAAATTATAACGGCGTAAGGCACTCGAATGGCACTTGTTTACGAGCTTTCAGTTACATAAGGCAGCCCACTCGGGCACGTTTCTGCCTCTATTTATATGCACTTTCCATTCCCAACGTTGTGACACATATTTTACTTACTCCAGTGACTGAGGCAGACAAATTAAATTATTTTCCTCTTAATCTCAATAAGCATCTTTGCAACTTATATAAATAGTTCATATTTTCTAAATCAAAGCAGACATTAGCATTTTTTTTAACGATTTTCCTCAAGTCATTAAACTCTTGGGGAAGTTACTTTTTAAATAAAATACTGCCGCGTCTACAGTAAGTTACAAAAATGTAGTTTCGCAACCCCTTTGTCTTATTATGAGTTTTTCTTATTTTAAAAATAATAGTAATATACATATACTAGTCATATTCCGATCGAATTCCTTTAATAGTTCATTTATTGTAGTAGTAAGTATCAAAAAAGATATACTATCAATATATCTTTTTTGTCTCTTTTATATCAAGATATACTCTCGTGTTAGGCTTTCATGGCGCCGCTTTTGCCGCACCAATTTTGTCATTTATAGCTTAAACCCTGGGGAAAGTCTTAAGCTTTAAAAAAATGTATATTCAGATGTACACATGATGCAGATCAGAGGAAGTGGTGAATGAACGTCTTAACGCTTGAAACAAAAATACTAAAATTAGTTTTCATAGGCTTCTGGAGTACTTCATAATTCTTCCAGAAGGATTAGAAGATATATAAAAATATCAGATATAGTGTTTGAATAAAATTTAATTGGGCATGATCGTAAATGAGTACATACTATAAGGTCAAATAGTGAGAGCTACCTTTAAAATAGCAAGTGTTCGAGCATGATGCAAGTTCAGTTGCTAGACAAAATTCTAAATTTCGCAGATGTTAGATTTGCGTAAATTAAGTCTGATCTACTCAAAATTCGACAGGAGACAATAATAAGGCTTTTAAAAGCTTTTCTAGGAGTCCTATTTCTAAATTGCTATTATAAGTCACAAACCACTTTCACACAAAGCATTAATCAAACTAACGCACGTTTTTATTTGTCTTTAAATTAAACTATTAAGTGGGCTTCACAATTATTGTTAATAGAAACATATTCTACCATTTTCTGCCATGTACAAAAACTACATACCTATTTACCGCTCTTATAAGTCAAAACAAAGCTGTACAAAAAAATCACACGCATCATTGTTAGTAAAACCTGTCTGTAGACTTTTGGGCCTAGTAATTAAATTGAATTTGAATGAGGCTTCCTAATACTCAATGAAGCATGATTAATGTTTGAGATACAAGAAGATTGCATGTCTTCAGGCAATCCTACCGTCGCAATGTCTGCAGCGCTTGGGCTCTGGGGGCGCAGGGTCATCGCCGGCGAGGTCGCGGTGTCGCACCGGCATGGCCGCGCATCCCGCGCCGGCGCCGCCACCACCAATTCGTCCGTGCCGTCCGTGTCGAGCCGAGCGTACTGTAGCGCCGCTCCTGTAGCGGCGGCGGCGTCGCGGCTGCCACTGACTCTACAATCAACCGCCCGCCCGATCCCGGTAGGCGGCGCCCCGAGTATTTTCAGTTATTTTCGGCGCCCATGAGTCATAGCTCAAGCCACCCGCTACAAACTGCGCCCGCGCATCCTATTTTTTCCCAGACAATTCCACCCTTTCCGTCCTCGACAGCCTTCGTATTTTTAACACTTATTAACTTTTTATCCTTATAATTAGAACTTAAAAGACATGAACAACTGCCAAATATATATGTCATCTAAAATGTCTTAATAAGATGTAATCTTATGTAAATCAATAGATTCACCATTTTAGTAAATGTATATTACATATTATAAATAATTAAATAGTTTAAAAAACTAAAAAAACACGCTAGCTTTATCTCTTTTACTCCACTACACAGGATCTATAAAAGAATTTATAAATTCTGGCGGTCCTAATAAGGATAATGGGAAACTGTTATTAAATTATTGCATTGTCATCGATCCTTAATACGTATGCAAAGTTTCAAATTAATCAGACTTCTGGAAATTGGTGAAAATTATGCTCAAAGATTCCGTTACATACATACATACATACAACTCAAGCTAATAAAAGTGTGTTAATAGGGGAACAATATCTTCAATACTAGCATGTGTCTCATAGCGATTCAATAGATAGATGAAGAGAGGAATATAGTTGTTAGTAGAAATTATATTTTTTATCTCAAATTATATGAAAACTATAGATATATGGTTCAATTTATTTAACTTTGTATTGTTTGTATTCTTAGGTGACAATTTAACACAATTTATCTTTAAACTTTTGGTTTCTTACATTCTTTCACTTTATCGGAATGAATGAATGAATTATGATTATAATTGCATTTTAACTTTTGCTATCTTTCAATCATCCCAATCACTAACAGAACTCAGTAAAGATATACTGTCAATAAATATAAACAGTATAAAATGATGTTTTTTTCTTTATCCTCGACGGTCTCGAAGTTAAAAAGCTCTGACAGAGAATTTGAATAATGTACAAGACTTGTGGCTTACTATAACATTAATTTTGATTAATTTGGTCTGTGTCAATCCAATCCTTTGAATTATGTAAATCATATGTGTGAATAACCTCAGACACAAATTTGAAGTTGTAAATTTTTGTATATATCTAGCTATTCCGACTTTGTTTTAAAAATATGATTAACAGTGAACATTCGTTAATGAATACAGAAATACGCTGAAAACATTCTTAGAAAGAGATCTTAAACAATCAAAATATCAGAAATGCTATTGTAAATTGTATTAAACGCATCTACTAAATAACTTTTGTGAGACTTGGATGGTATAAATCATAGCGTGGGAATACCGGTAGGTTTTCAATATTTATTTGCAATTTACAAGACCTAACACAACGCTATCAGACAAAACGTAAAAGAAACCGTCGTAATATTCCCCTTATACATATATTATATATCTAATTCAGTATCAGATAGATTTCTTTCACCGTATATCAGAAGTTATTATTAACTAATGCGTAGTGTCTGGTTACAGAACAATATCCATGTCCGTAACATAATTGACAAGAAGTCGGCAACGTATCGCAGATTTAAAGAAACTAATGTTTCTTACATGAAATTTGTGCAATTAATCCAAATTATTATAGTATTTTGCACTAAATGTATCGTATAAATACACAAAGGAGTGGGTACTAACATAAAATAAAAGCAAATATGAAGCAGATTGATCGAACAACTTTGTGGGCGGCTACGTAGTACGTAATCTTCTTACCTTTCGTATAAATAAATATTATATGCTGCTTCCACTTTTATATAAACTTGAAATGTATGTTCCTTGTAACTTGAAAACACTCTTAAATGTATATTTTCCCTTTAACCTTGTAAATTCAAACAAAACACTGTAAATAAATACCTACTGCCACTTCCAACGGCAGCCATTTTGTCTTTGTTGCCACATGAAAAAATATACTATTCACATGTTTAACAGTCTATTGTTTTTGATCGAATACTAGTAAGTATTTAAGATGTCTAGCATCACTTTTACTGAGATTTGGCGGCACCTTTAAAATATACGTTCGATCCTTAAGCTTCTTGCCCCTTCGTAAACTTTTGCAACACGAGATTTGAAATTAGTGAAGATCTCACTGTTTTACTTAAAACAATCGCGAACTAAGTAGTTTATATATTTTTAATTTACACTTCGTCAAAATCCACTAACTTCTTGATACGAGGAGAAGGAAATAAAATATAATTCATTAGATTTGTTAAGCTTTATTGAAGAACAATATAATTAATAAATATAATTTAATAGATTCTTAAAACTATCTACAAGCTAGCTGAATATTTGGTATTTCATTAGATTTGTGCCTAAAATAAATAATAATTTACGTAAATATAGAAGTAGAAAAGAGGTCTACTCGCTTCGAAAAAAATGTTTTAGCCTATAGAAGCGTTTAACCTTTAAGAGTCAGAGAAAATTTACTACACCGCAAGATAGTCATATTTTTTTCAAAGTAAGTAAACGTCTCTGAGGAATATAGAATTAAGGAGAGAGAAAATTTATAGTATTATCTAGGTCTATTTTATATTACAAGTAAGCATAAACCTCTAACTGAAATAGGGTTACAATCCATTAAAACGTATTATCAAATATTGGAACAAACATGCAGAAAAAAGATTTGAACTAAAAGAACTATTAGTATGTAGTATTATTGAGATAATTTAATTTCTTTGGGTAAAGTTGACCAAACGTCTAAGACAATTCAATGGATAGTAGAGGTTTATTTATTACAATAATTTTGATACAATACAAAACTTAAAAATAAAAACATAAAATAATTAATTATACAGATTATTATACAACAATAACTTCAATTAAATTGATTACTAAACTTTTAATCAATTACAAAGTTACAGTTAAATATAAGTAGTAGTCATGAAACAAAATAAAATATTAATAATATTTAACAACGCAAATAAATTTAGAAATTAAGGAATTTTTTTGTATAATATGTACATGAGATGTTGGTATAAATTTGTAGTGTGTTTACCTTGGACTGGGTCAAATTTCCCTAACGCTTTACATTAAAGTGAAAAATGGGTACACTAAAACTTTAAGTCTACCAATTTATACTATTTTTGTTGAAATCTAAAGAATATTTGGATGTTTACATTTATGACCATATTCCAAAACAACATAAACACTACCAAAATGCAAATTTTATTAGAATTAAACAATATAACCCAGCCTAAAGTGGATTTAATAGGAATAACAAATATGGAATAGATATAGTAATTAAAGTATAGTAACTAAATCAGATGAGACATTCGTAATTCCAATATCCATTATTATTTTAGTACAAGGCCACTTTTCACCAATCTAGCATTACTACGGACATCAATAGTCTTGTAACAAAAATATATTTCCACTCCATATAAAAATCTATTGAATTTATTGCCGGCAGATAACTACAGCACAAACGTGATGACTGTCTGATTATAATGACATTCAGAATAACATCGTACTAACAATGACGAAGAATTTAAAAAAATTGTATGCAATTTTCCACTCCTCTAGTTTCTTGCCGGCAACAATACAATAAAATTGAAAATATTACCTAGTAAATAACATTTTATATTATAATTATTAGGCAATATTACCGTATTATATTCGAATTTTATAGCTAGCAACACTTATTGTCTTACTTAACTAAAGGTAAACAATTTAAAATGCAATCAACACGCAATGACGGGACATAAACCGACCAATTTAAAAATTATTTTAATATTGTCATATTATAATTATTTTTCCAAACTCCTCGAGAAATCCTCAATATTTTAACTAGTTGAAAACCCTTATCAAAAAAAAATATATCATCAGTTTTTCAATTACTGAGAATTCCACTAGCAATCAGTCCCCATAATTTGCTGCAGTTAATTATAAATTTGATTGGGATAATTAAGCTAGAGCGTAGTCATTCAAAAAAATAACTGCTGCCCCCAGCAAGGTCTACGAGCAATGCAGGCCTGATGAGACAAATGTGCATAAACTCGTTATTTATATATGTGCATGTCCAGCACATTGTTTAGTATTAGTAAAATATGTAAATACATTAATTAGCTTCAATAGCATGATCACCGTTTTCCCCATTTTGTTTCAAAGACTCTCTCTGTTTCAACGACTTGATTATGTCATTTTCGTTTTGCTCCTTCCTTGAGTTTCTCGCTTCAAACTCAAGTCGATGCCTTATTATTCTCTCCACTATATGCTCTGTCGTCATTATGTTGCCAGAGTTCAAAATCTGAAATCATACGGTTATAATATCGTTACATAATACGCTTCTGTTTACGCGTGTCACAGTTGTCATTTTTGAACCTCTGATAATTGTAATTTGACTCGGGTGGGTCTGAAAGTTTAATGTCAATTTACTTTAAAACATATACCAAGCTCACCTTAAAACAACCACGCTGTTTAGGCACCCTATATGGGTCAATGCCGTCGCTATCACGTGATATCGTAGTCAGTCCATGGCAGACCACCTTCACACGGAAATGATCCATCAAATCCGCAGTCACGCTGTATGGTGCACCTATCACCACTTCATGAACATACTGTAAACACATATTCTATTAAAAACAATACCAATTTCTTGTAAGTTGTAGCAATTCTACATTTTCACATTTCATATAACAATTATAATCTGACTTATTAATGTTTAATCCAGACAACTTTATTTAGTCAGATTATACAACGCCTTTGTTTAATTTTGCAAGATGTTTGTCAACTGTTAATCTAAGTTCTATTTAGCTAATAGTTGTTTTGCGAAGTCATACGACTAGGATACAATATGCGGCTTTAGTACTGTTTTATTAAGTAGTGCTAATAGTAAGTTCAAAATGAACGTTAATTATTACAGAAATATACTGCGTCAACTAAATAATAAATTATAATTAATTTCACCTTACAAGCCAAAACAGATAAAACACGTTCATGTAAATTCATTATCGGATAGTTGGAACCCTTGTAACGATTCACTTCGAGATCCGTGTGCAGACCTACTATCAAGAAATCGCCCTGCGCATGTGCAGCCTCTAAGAAATCCAGGTGACCCACGTGGAATAAGTCAAACGCGCCAGCCACGTATACTACCTAGAATTAAAAAATTAATTAATTACACTGGCTTGATATAAGACTTCCTTCAAACTACTGTCACTATTTGTCTGGACTAATGGAATATAAATTTTGACTCAGTTCTAGCTTTACTCAACTGGGTTCTACTAAATAATAATTTATACCTTGTCAGAAGGTTTTGGTGATAAACCACTGCTGAACTGTATAATCTTCTGTGTCGTTGGCAAGAATTGTGAACAACCAGTGTATGGTGAACGCGCAGTAGCATCCGTGCCGAGGTTCGATGAATGCTCCAAAGCAACCGTATATTCCTTGTCACCTCTCCTGGAAGTCGTTATCTCCACTATTATTTAGGATTGGATTATATTATATCACATTCATATTAATTTCAAATAGCACGCTACTGCACTCCACCTATGTCAAACTGAAGTGCTGTAAAATCAGTGCCTAGTGCCCATTTTAGTATTAAATTTCGGAATTGTCAAAATGTATCGTACATTAAAAAAAAAAACCTTTGACAATTATGCAATAGTTGGTTTTCCCAATGTCAAAATCGCCAATAATTCTATTAATAGTGTTGTCATCTATAAATGTAATTATAACGGTAACATACTTGAAATGTTCGCGTGTAAGTAATAACATGCGACCCACTAAATCAGTTGTTGACACGCCCGCGGTTCTTGACACCTCTCTGAAAATAAATTATAATACAAATGAAAAAATATATAACAATATTATAAAGCTCTAAAGGTTAGTATCGGGCTCATTGTGATTATTCTCATTCCTAAGTTTTCGTCCAAGACAAAATAAGCCGCGTAAACTTTTTTATTTAATTAAATCACGTTTACTAATACCATATGTTCTAAAAAGTCCTAATTGTGATTTCTATCCCTATCAAGTTATACATTTTTTATATAATATAGCCATACTCCTCCTAATGTTAAGCTAGAGTGTGATTACATGAGCTCTGCAGGCAATAGTCACCTACGCCATGCCGGCTCATAGAACCGAATGCACACCATCTAGATTAGCAGGGTAATTTCCTCACATACAAGGCATTAATTATATTTATTATGTATTCCTTTTACTATCAAAACAGATCATTACACAAACCTGTAACGGCCAGCATTTTTAACCAAATGATATGTGTCAATTCCGTCCGCTGTTACGGTGATATCGTCTGAAATTAAAAATAAAATTAAATAATATTATAAAAACCCACTGTTTAATTTGTAAAATGAATGCGATATTGAATAAATTCAGAATACATTAAAAGAGAAGAGACAGTTTGATGTGGGAAGAGGAAGGAAAGAAGAAGATGGCTGGCTGAATTTTCTTCTTAATTTCCACTACCGCCACTTGCGTCACAAAGTCGCAATATCGAAACCGAAATCCAAACACACATATAAGGAAAAAGTACTTATATGCAGTACTATTAATATAATTAACATGAATTATTTTATTATTAAATAATGTGTTAGTTTTGGAATTAAGTTTGTCGCATTCACTGATGCGACTTACGGTTCTAAATATAAAGAAAAAAAGAAAGGATTTAAACGACAAAAAAAAACACAAAAATAATCCCAATACCTTGGAATTACATAAAAAACGAAAGACGAATAATAACATGAATAATATTTACACGTTATTTTACACAAACAAAAGCTACAAATGACGTCAATAATTCGATAATTGAATCGATTAAATATACCGTTACTAATTGGTGAGGTTTTGTAGACCGATATGAAGAATGTTAAAAAAAACTGTACACTCAACATCAAAAATATCGAGACGACTAGCATGACCGAAATGAGTAAATAAAACCACATACAAAAGAACTTTGAGTATGAGTTTTATAGAGCATTAGCTACCTTTTTTTTTCAAACAATACCAGCGTAGAGCCTTAAATTATTATATTTATAGTTAAAATTTACTATTCTTACTACAGTCTAAAACTCATACTATATTTAAGTAATTAGAAATAGCCTATGATATTTTATGCTCACTGTCCAACATAAAAGCTACAACAAAACCTGTCTAAAAATTGTTTACTCTATAATTTTTAGCGCCGTTTAGAAACGCCGTTATAATCTGCGAGTCGAAGTCTAGAGCAAAATAAAAAAATTATACCACAACCAATTTAAAATACTCGCAACTATCGAGTTTATTTTAAATAATATTCCTTCGAATTTTAAAAACTTATAAAATATGGGATTATAAAAATCAAATATAGACGCAATGGTAAGTCGTAAAGACATTTATATTAGTTCAATTACATTTACAAATAGTCTAAAATAACACTACAATGTATCACAAATCCGAATAATCCGATACAAATAGGTGTATATTCTTACTATTCAGTTAAAATTTATAAATGTAGGTAGTTGAACACGAAGCGTATCGATTTGTTCGCTAATTAATTCAAACCTGCGTTTCCACGTCAGCCCAGCCGCAGAAATAAACTTGACCTCTTGACTGCCAAGTCAACTCATAGATGAATCATATTCATATTTTGGCATATTTTTATTTTTAATAATAATAATAAATTTGCGAGGATACAGCAAAAATAAAAATATAATCACTCAAATTACAATTAGTTCACTTGTATTCATAATAAATGATATAAAAATTATACAATTCATTAAAAATAACAATAATATTTATGTATAATAAAAATTATTAAACGCAATAAAAACGATGCAGCTAATTAATTATATACCTTGGATACAGATATTGAATACATTATTTATTATGGCTTGTGTTGCATGTTCTTTAGGTATATGTATTTATTACTTTTAAAATAATCTCGAATCTTGCTGAATGACTCGTTAAACTAAAAATGAAACTTTTAGAATTCTCTACCATTGTACGAGTTATATAGGGCAATAAAAAGTAATGATATAAACATAAATACTTAATATTGTTTGACTTCGCGGTATTCGAATAATAAGAAGCTGCGACACAATAGAAACTCATAATGGAATAATTTCATTGTAAGATATTAAAAGACGGAAATATCATGCTGGCCTTTATTGAACTACATTTCGAGGTCATGCTAACGTTTGGAATTAGACTATAAAACTTCATTTAACGCAAAAACTAGGTTTTACTATTTGATCCTCAATTTAATAATACAAACACGTACGTTTTTACACATTTGCAATTCGTAAAAACGAATACTTAGTCTAAGCAAGACTAGTTCCGTTTATGTCTCGTGCAAGAGGAAAAAAACGTTACAATTAAGTAATAAAAACTTGTTAATATTAGAGTAACAATTTAGGAATTAGTGTATTCATTGTTGACCTTAATGTAGAGACAGGGCCATTGTCATGACAGCTTATCATACAGTTAAGAAAATAATATTTTTTGTGCGCTCATACTTGATAAATACACATACAATGGCCTGACTCCAAACTAGGTTATCATGCATTGTGAGCATCAGGACAAGGACAACATAAACAAACACCTAGACGTGAAAACAAATATCTACTTTTTATTAAATAATATATTTATAAGATATCAATATGCATTTCGACCTTGAGCAACACAACAACTGGTGCACTAATCAGGTTGTCATAGAGACCATAATACAAGCATGCGGACATAAAAATTTTAGGCATAAAATAATAGTTTCATGCCCAACTTATATATACAATACTCAAATTATTGATTAAAAATCAATAAAATTAACTATATTTTTCACAAATACAGTTCAATTTTGTATAAACTAATACCTTTTAATATTAAAAAATAAAATGAGTCATTTAAAAGTATAAAAAAATATTGTTTCATCTATTATAAAATTTTAAAAATTACCTAATTCTTAATAGAGGGATTGGTATACATTGGTACTAGCCAAGATGTACATTATAATATAAAGAAGGAATTTACGTGGCTTACCATATATATCATATTGAAGCTATCATGGTCACTATATGATGGCTACAAAGCTTACAAAATATTAAACAAATTAAAGAAAATAAACACATGTTAGTCTTTTAAATTGATTGAATAACTTAAGGATAGTTTGTTCCCATTATATACGGAAATAGTAGCATAATACACAGCATAATGTAATTCTTGTATGATGTGAAAATGCTTCTCACTAAGCCGACTTAACAGACATGACTTCTACTCATCAGTTGTAACTCTAACTTCACATCTAGTGGAGTGCAAGTAATAAATAGTGCATGCTAATAAAAAACTTCCAAAGTCATCTCAGAAGTATATAGATATGTCATCAGCTGTGCTGGCTTATGTAAACAAGGACAGGTACACCAGCAATTCCAGAGCAACTAGTCAAAGTAGTAAAGTTAATTTACAGTTTTACAAGCTCTATTTGTAAATATTGTCAGTACTGAGCATATAAAGATGATGGATATGAAAGAAACAAGAGCTGTGTAAAGATAATGAAAGGTCACAATATGTACATATGCTAGTAGAACTAAAACTCAGATAATATCCATTCTTTACTTACCTCCATGTACACAGAAATCGCACTGATACTTGTCCAGAGTCTCCAAAGTTGTAACATAAGGTGCTCCTTCAACAACTTGATCAACCCACTTTATTGCACTGACCATCTTGTATCTTTCCTCCTGAGTAAACACTGGAGGGCCCTTGTGTTTTGATATCTCTTCATCTGTATGTACTCCAACTATTAACACATCACCAAGTGCCTTCGCTTGTCGGAGAGAGTTTGCATGCCCAAAATGTACCATGTCATAGCTGCAAAATATATCATATATTAAAAAATCGTTAAAAGTTAGTGAATTAGATAATTTGATTGTAAAACTTGAATATAATATTGCATAATACGATTATGGCCTGTAAAATTTTACAAATAAAAGTAAACATTTACATCACAGTATAAAACACATATACGGCATTTTATGAAACAATTACTTATAAATAACCCGGAAAAATCCTAACGCTATTGATTTTTTCTAACCCACTGGTTTATTTGTGTCATTAATAACCTTTAAGTTAATATTTGTATGCCAAATCACAATTAGGAATAAAAGTAATAAATATATGAACTTTGTCATGATAAATTCGGTGTTAAAATATAAAATAAATATAACACTTTACTCACCACCCATCACACCACACCCGAATTGGTTTCTTATTCTCTCTTTTATCACACATTTTTACAAATAAACATGCGATTGAATTAAAATATCAGCTTTAGAATATTTAAGGCAAGTTATAAAACAAAATATATTTATTATTTGAATCGCAGAACACACCTCACCGCACAACCACACTCGCCGCCCGCACAAATTTACTGAAATGTCAAATGGAGATTGATTACGTATTGCGTAGTTCCAAATAATCAACCGTTAACTGCTAAGTTATAAACGAATAGAATAGAAAGTTAATTTAGATTTTATTGAATTATACACATTTATGTATCACTAAATATTATGTAGTTCGCATAAATGTAATTACACAGTGAATTTCATATTTATTCTATTAAAACTTTTGAGTTTCGGAACGAACTTGTTCCACTTTTAAAACAGCGGTCTTACACCAATAAATATTATTTTGGTGAACGTTGCACATATCGACTTTTTATATTAGTTTTACATTTACAGTACATTATTCCACCACATACATTACCTTATTAGTCATACATGGATTTAAAACATAATGTACTTGAAAAATAATAAAAATATATTCAGTTACGGTATATTTATGGTTTTTTATTTATTACAGTTAGATTAAGTGTAAATAATCAATGCAATACACAATAATATCTGTTGTTTTTCTAGGAATAATATTTTGCTTACTGTAATGCTCCGAAATTGAAGTGTCCGAACGGAATGTACAATCATGTTCTTCAATACTATAGGTACTAATTATCCCACATCTCTAAATTTTTGGCAAAAAGATATATCCAAGTGAGGTATCTAAACCGTCTTTGAACTAAAATAATGTTTTATCAACGTAATCGATTGTGTGTGAGCATTTTGCCACAATCTATTGGTCCGCTCGTGTCACGCCATTTCATACGTCGAATACGGAGCGAGCACTAACCACGCCACTAAAGCTCTAATGGACTTTGATTTTGCATTTAGTTCGTCTACATTTTGTTAAGATAAATATTAATATAATTGGTTCCTTTTTTGTAACGTTTAAATTTCATTGTTATTAGGAATTTCGTATAGATAAAGAAATAAAGTAGACACAATATAGAACAAATGTTTTATTTAAAATTATAGTTTCAAGACATTCTTATATTAACATCTAGCAAAATTAAACATATACATTAAATTAATAATACACTATTCTGTTGTATTTTAATTAACTTACTTATAACATAAAGATAAAAAAACAAATTTTAATCTTTCGCGTCTGCAATGCCGCCGCTTGTAATCGAAAAAGTAGCTTCACTTTCAGGTAAATCAGGCGAGTCGTATATTTTAGCAATACGGTTCTCTCCACGACCTTTCCTCAAGTATATCCTCGTTGTTGATGCATGCGCTAGTATATTGCCGCCTATAGGTTTCTTCGGGTCTGCTTGAAAACTCAGTGTCGCTCCAGGGTCTGCAGTCATTTGGTTTGTTATGAACACGCACACGTTATATTCCTCCGATATCTATAAATAAAACAATAGCCAATGAAATAAAACGTTAGCTGAAGAGACCTTGACCAATATTGACTGACGTTATATTTAAAATGCTCAGTAATTATTTGGTAAATTAATTAGGTATTTTGATTTCTTTTACTTGTTTTTCGCAGTAACTTTTTAATTAATGGTCTATGTCGGCCAATACTAACCATAAAGCAGAATGTGATATGAAATCTAGGTGTAGGTTTTTAGATTGCAACAGATATTATTTACAATGTAACAGATAACACTGGTTATTTTTACTCGAATGCATTTTAATCTGATAATACCCAAAAAAACATAGTTTGAAGTAGCTATATCGAAATAATGATACTCAATACGTTATAATTTATATTTGACCTCAATTACCTATGCAGAGGTTGGAAGTCACGAGAACACGGATGTTTAAAATATTAACTCAATTTTATTGATAATAATAATATAACGTACATTGCCGTTAATGTTAAAGTTTATTAAATGAGCTTTATTAAAAACAGTAATCTATTCCAACTTGTTATCGTAAGGTCGATTTAAAACTGGAGTTATTAATGAATGAGAAACGTTTGATATCGCTGTGTCAAAGAACTCGGATATAAAATGTCGCGACGCTATAAAATTATCTTGACAACTTTAACCTAAGCACTGATGTGTGGTTTCGTTTTTAATTAAAAAAAATAGCTAAGGAATTTTTTGTTATAATGTTAACTAGAGGGCAAAAATATCAAGTCACTTCTACAGTGTTTTCATAATATATTTACCATGTTAAATTGTTACGTGAGGCTAGGGTATTTTAATAAATATAATTCTTCTTTGAGTTTTGTTATTAACGAGTAGTTCAAAAATTTGGCGGTATTTTTTGTGCGTTTACGTAATTCTATGCAATGTTTCTTTAAGACCTGAAACCTGAAACTAAACCTAGAAACGACAGCAGATACTTGTTTGAAATACACTCGAGGAAACATAAAGGAAAATAGTTTAAAATAGACTACACGCTTTCTCCGTAATCATGCTAATTCACTTTTCATTACTAATTAATTTAATGACATGATTATTTTATAATTTATAATATGTAAGCAATTAACATTGTGAACTATGATAATAAAAAATAAAATGCATATACACGAGTTTGTGAAATGCAACAAGGAAATGTCATTTGTTTTCCATGTAACTATACTTAAGTATCGCGACTGAAATTCTACATAGATTCGACCAATACCGTTGTAACTTTGGTCACAGCACCTATAAATCACCAGATTTACAATAATAAGCCAGATTAAAAGTATTTATATCTTCTTCTTCTTCTTTTATTAATGGCCTCAGATATCTATTAAAGATAATTTTGCCAATAGCGAGTATTCGGGCAGAAGCCCAATAAGAAATAATAAAATTTTAATTCACACGTAAACACTCATGTCAAAAAAAACAGTATTTATATCACAATGTATTGTTGGTATTGCATAAAAGAAAGAAAGGAAAGATGACAATGACAGAACAAAAGTTAAAAACTAAAATCTAAACATGTAGAGGCATATGTAGTGGACATATGCACACAAAAACAATAATATTGCTAGAAAGATTCCTTCTATGGTAAAATAAAAAGGATATAAATACCATTCATTTATTTATAATAACCAATAAAGCCAAGGTTTCATACAAGTCTTTATCAAACGAATCACGTAAATCAAACAGCTATTTAATCCTAAAGCAATTTGTGAGGCATAACTGCGCGTGAGTGCATGCAACACGATAATTAATAACATAAACGTTTTCATTGTGTTTGTCACGTTTTATTATTATTATGTTCTGTCATACATTTATTATTATAAACTATTCTTCATCAATGTGCGACGTACAACTAAACTTCGACTTAAATGTGGCAAACCAATATTTTGGCTGACTGTACCTCATAAATGTATTAAGTATTGTTTTGTAATAATCAATATCTAACATTTTTGCAATAAAACTAATCTTATCGTAATAAACAATAGTTTATTATTTTAAAATCTCAGTGATAACGTTTTATCCATTCACATAAATATAACACAACTATGAAATACCTAAACCTAATGTAGATATAACGAACACTACAACACTAAAGTTATTTTAAGGAATATAGAAAACTCCACACAAACAGCTCACTATAGATTTGATCAACAAATACCATAACTGAATAAACACAGTAAATAAATAATATTGATAATTGAATTCATATTAGGTAAATATGTTATGTGCCTAAGACACAAACAGTCGCCTCCCCTATGCCGGCTTGAGGAGAGGAATGTACTCTTCTAGAAAGGCACTTCTCTGATTGTTTATATAAAAAGAACATATAATATTTAGCTGTATTGGATATTTAAAAATAACAACTTTAAAATACATAATACCTTTTGTAATCTCGATAGTACTTGAGCTAGTTTCTGTTGTCTATCAGCCAATTCACCTCGACCTGAGAAATCAACTCTGAACAATGCCATTACAGAGTCAATTATTAACAACTTGAAAAGCCCAGCCTCTTCGTGGAATTTAGCAGCAACGTAATCTAATAATTCTGCCTTAAAAATAAGATAATTGCGGTCATTTTGCGATCAATATAGAGATTAGGTTGCAAAAGTTATTTCTTTAGAACGGGTAATTTATGGGGGAGCTTTTTCGTCTACTTTGGAAAAGTTTGGGAACCTGTGAGATGATGCTAGTGATTTTGCTTGTCTCAATAGTATTATAGCAATAGAAACTTTTAGAGATGTTATTAGCGTTAGAATCGACTTGATTGTAACGAAGGAATAATGGTTGTTGCACAATAATAAGACAGGGTTTTACAGTCAAGTCAGTCTTGAATTTTAATCTAAAACTGCATATTTGCATCTACTCATATCTCTTTTTGTTTAAATGTACTTACATCTTGTGATCACCCAAAAAATCCAAAGGCTAAAAATTACATACCCATGTATTGCAAAAGTAGAGTTAATAGTTGAAATATGTTATAATATGGTATAATTTGTGATTCATATATGAATCAAAAAAATTATATAATATACAACTGTAATTAATGCTTGTATAGATTTAGTCTTAAGTATATGTTAATTATCGTATAGTATATAAGCATTGTTGTTGAGTCAAATAAATAAAATAAAATATTCATAGTACAGGACAGAAGGTCCCAAACTAAACCACCAGTGGATTACAAGCAAATACTGGGGGATTTCCAAAATGTAATATGTATGTATGTGTTAATAGAACAGTCCTTCATTCATATTGGTAATGCTTGCATTGTCTTTTTTATTCATTCCAATTAGAACAAATACAATGGTCTTAAGTAGTTCTGCAACTCACTTCTAAGGAATCTCATAACATTACCAATATTTATACACACATTTTTCTAAGACAGTCTAGGTGGATCCCAAGATTGTAAGTGTTTGTTAGATGGGTCGGAATCCAGTCAACTTTAGGTATAGTGTACCCTGGTTTAGGGTGAGCGCATTCTATGTATATATATGTAAGCATTTATATACACGTATATGGTTTGTAACTTACTTGATGCTCTGAAGTGTAAGCTCTTGCATAAAGCACATTATCCAAAACAGCATTTTGGTCTAAATTAAATCTATCTGCTATGGGCCGTAATCTATCTGGACGACTGTTCATTCGAGTTAAATTTACAAAATATAATTAATTGTTGGCCGTTTTGTAATGTACAAAATACCTATCACTAATTTTCAGAGGAATTTGCATTAATTATACTAAATAAAAGTAACAAATAGAAAATTTCTTACAAAAGGTCTTAACTTAACTATTTTATTATTCATTTCATCACATATGATATGCTGTAGAAATAACAATCAGATAAAGTTTGAAATAAAAAAAATGAGAACTAGAGAATATGAAAAGGATACAATGTATGTTCTGTATCGAGAAACATAACTTTCCCGCCATTGTAGCCATGAGAAGTAGGTATCTGAGCCGTCACACAAAATGTATGCGATAGTTGCGTTTTTCCCGTTCTGAATTCACCAAATACTTCTGTTATTGCCATAGATTCTATACCTCCACCTAACAATTTGCTAAAAACAATGTATATATATTTAAAGATTTAACTGATATTATATAATACTAAATAAATACAAACTTACTCTAACTCTATACTTCCAGTACTGATTCGAAATACTTGTTTTCTTTTATCACTAACTTCTAAAGCTGTTATGAATCCAAAACATGTTACTTTTAAACAAGCTTCTTTAATTTTTTCTACTTTAGTTTCCGAAAATCCTTTGATGTTACACAATTTCTTTTTTGTCAACATTTGAACCCCTTTTATTGTGCAAATCCCTGAAGCTTTTAGTTTTTTGATGTCAGCTACATTGATGCCATGTTTTTGCAAAAGATCTACATCCTGAAAAAAACTTTCTTCTTCTTCAAGCTCGGATATATTATCTTCTAATGATTGATCAACCATTTTAAACAATTTATTAAATAAAAACAATTTTCACAACACAAAAATTGACAGTAAAGAAAATTTCCCGCGCAGCAGTTTTTTTTGTAATTTATATAGTAAGCCCAAACTTTATTGCTGTTACAATTTTTTTTATTTTTTTGAATATTTTTTATTATAATTTAAATTAATAATTTAGTTAAATTAAAACATGTCATATTTCATATAATTATTTAAATATAAAAACTATTTGGAAGAGTCAATGGCTAACTGTTAGCAACATTACTAAAAAATGTTTGATTTGATTCTATGGTTGGTATTGTGTCTAGTCTATGATTCATAATCGAGGCGAAAGGGCTGTTGCGGCGGATTAAAAAGGATTTTTCGATTAATTTTTATATTCGTCAAGAAAAATCTCGTCCAATCCATCCCAGTAAAGGTAAGGACGTAAGTTTACGCACGGAGGTCTTGGAAAGTGATTATTTATTGTTATTCATCTTTTCCTTCTGTATGACAGCCATGTTGTAGTAGTGCTCATTTTATAAGTTCAGTCAGTTATTGTTTGCAAAAGTTGTTCACAAGTATATGTGAAAGACAAAATGTGTGTTAAAAAGTTTCAAAGTATTTTTAAGTATGTAAAAATAAAAAGTGTAAAAAAGTGCCACGGTCTCTGGCTTCAAGGCGTCGTCTCAAAGGTAAGACTGGATGTGTCTTCATCAGATCGTAGTGTACTCATAACAATAAGAACGGTTCAATTATCGTATTAAATATTATTTATTATTCTTTTTTTATTGTTTAATGTCTGATTCAATTGTTTGTACGATATATTTTATATTTGTTTTGTCGCTGACAAGCCGAGTTAATTCTTAAAGTTACATTAAGTTACTCCTGACAGTTTACTAGACTACTAATAACGGTAACATATTTTTGGATGTGTCTACTAACAAACTAAAATTATGTCATTTTATTCAGTAGTCCAAAGTATATGAAAAAGCTTATGGGATGGGACTGAATATAAAGTAACATGTATTATTTCTATGGGTCCATTTTTATCTTCAGGAATGGATTCTGAGGATTCTCGTGATGGTAATAAATCCTCATCAAGTAGCAGTTCCAGTTCAAGAAGTGGTCGGAGTAATTCTTCTGCAAGCTCTGTTAAACGACCGCATTCACCTACTTCACCGCCTTTATCAAAGTCTCAAACATCTCGCTCGCAATCACCAGACAGCATATCACAATCATCACAATCACCATCTCCTAAGAATATTCTGTCTCCAGATAACTTGAGTGATGCACATTCAAATATAAATTCACCAGATAATTTAGATGGAGGACCTAAGAGTCCTACTTTTGGTCCAAAGACACCTGAGAGTCCGCCTAGCCCTATGTCTGTAGACAGATCAAAACCATCCACACCTTCTGCGTCCCCCTCGTCTCCTGCACGACCTGTTACACCACCCACTCCACCGCCTGCGTCTGAAGCTGAATCACGTGATTCTCCATCAAATGACGAACAATGGAAGGAGAGATCTAGGGGACGATTATATGGAAGCAGGGACAAGTCAAGTTCTCGGGATAGAAGTCGATCAGAGTCTAGTAGATCAAGTAGGGATTCGACATATAATAAGCGGGGAATTGTGAAAGATCCTACAACAGAAGCTATTTCCGATGGTATGTTTTTTGTTAATTCAACATTTTTAATTTAATATTTTTGTTTTTTGAATGGCTTTTGAGTTTCATTAGAGAACAATGTCACTGATCTTGTTATGCTATCAATTAATTTTCAGAAATTTTTGGGATAATGAATTTATTTGTTTATTTGAACTCTTAATAAATATGAAATATGCACTGCAGAACATAGTTTTGAATAAAATGAATTAGCACTAGTTTACATATTTGCCTTTATTTCAGTCTTTGTGGCATATATTATTAATGTTATATTATTTGACAAAAGAGGGTTAATATTTACTCATAGTATGTACATGTATTTATCAGTTGGCCTACTTTAATAAGATCTGTTGAGTAATTAAGTATATTTATCAGGTGAAATGGAATCTGATCAAGAAGAAACAAAAACAAACACTAATAGGGGGCAATTAGACATGAGCCATGAGGATTTGTCAGATGTTTCCGATCTAGATTCTATGTGTACAGAGGATATAGAAAAAGAAGCAAAGGTAATTTATTTATCACATATAAATGTTAAAAGATATTAAGTTTCCAATTCATTTTAACAACTCTTCAAAGTGGAAGGTTTTTTATACATTGTATTAGTATTCTATATAAATTTGTGGTTCAAACTCTATTAGTTGTGTGGCAAGCTAAATAGAAGACCTTGCTGTCAGACATGGCTACATCTGAAACCAACAAATTTGTACATTATGACATATATGTATAATAACTGAAGTTGAAATGTATGATGTGTGTTGCATTTTAGATAGCGCCATCTATTAAGCCATAGTGCAATTGACACAATACCAAGGATGTTTTTATCATTCTATTTATTTTTGTCACTATGATTGTAAAGATTTGTAATATAATTTTGGTGATATGTACATGGTTCAGGCTGTCTTAAGGATAGTGGCAACACTTTCATATGTATTAATATGCTTAAAAGTCACTTCGAAGCTCATTGTAAGGTTGTCTATTAAAACAATAGGTTACGCTTTAGTTGAGGACCCCAGAATTTACTAAATGTGAAAATGTAAATTTTTTTTTTCTAAATTGTGCCAATTTTTTTAAAAAAGACAAGTTTATAACGGGCTATGACGGCCGTCTACTAATATAGAGCTAACTCTAACCTAACCTTTTCGTTATTCGTACAGTTTTGGGGTCCTCAACTAAAGCCAAGCCAAAGAATAATTGAACTAAAAAAAAATAAATTAAGCGAAAAGAATATAGATTATTTATTATTGTATACAAATTTTCTAAATTATAGTCACAATTAAGCGCGTCACCTAAACAAGAAATCAAGACGAACGGTATAAGCTCACCAAAGCAAGAATCGGATAAAAATTTAGATAATAAAAAAGTAAGTTTTCACTCAAAATTTTGATATTAATGATTTTTAATAACTTCTTTATAAGTTTTATAATACGCTAATAATCAACAATAAACTAACAATAAAGTTATATTTTATTAAAATTAAATTTTGTCTACCTATTGTTTAATGTAAGGCTAATGTTAAGGGATGGTATACACTAAATTGTATCTATACATATATATTCAACTAAACTGAGTTTACAAAATAAAACAGCCCCAAGAAAGCACAGAGGATGTGGAGGATCAATTAGACTTTGAAGCTGAGGAGGGTGAATGTATAGAACCTAAAAAAGCAGAAACTAATGGAGTTGCTGCAGCAAATTCTGAAAATCAAGGTATTAGTATTATCATATTATTGCAATTTCTGCATCATTTTTGAGGGTATCTGCAGAAACTTTGTAAAATAATGTAGATTGGTTGACAGATAGATGAAGGCAGATTTTCTAATTGTTTAGAATCCATTAAGATTAGAGCTAGGATCTTCAAACATTTAATTGAAGGCTGCACTTGCTAAGGACTAATCATTGCATGCATTGTAGCCTTTCATCCAACCTATATGCTGACATATTTCAATAAAATTTGATAAAATCGCGAAAATTTATACCTTATACTGCATGTAAACCGATAGTGTAAAATATCCACCTCACTAATAGACAGCAGTCCTCGAGACAGGTATTTTTACCTGCCCATGTTCTATAATGTGTTAATTTTAAATTCAGCTGGTTATGTCAGGCTACAGCATAAATTACACTTCTGCTTGGCAATGAGTGGATTGTATAATCGCATAATAATCTTAATTTGGTTAATTCGTGTAGAAGAATCAGTAGAAGCTGGCCGTAGATCTCGTGGCTCGTCGTTAGAAGAAGGTGAGGTGTCTGATGAGGGAGAAAGACGACCGGAGGAAAATGAACCACGGCCGGTGTGCAGATTCTATTCTAGAGGTGCTTGCACTTGGGGTGTTAGTTGCAGGTAATGTTATTATTGTCATTATTAAAATTAAAGTTTATTGATAGATTTTATTAGTTTTTATCCAGTATAAAAAGTTCTTGTTACATTCCAGATTTCTTCATCCCGGTGTAACAGATAAAGGCAACTATAGTATGTTTGAAGTTGTTCGTGGTATTCCGCATCCAACAACATATCCTTCGCGAGAAACAGTCGCGGCTAACACTCCTCTTGCGCCTGAATCTGCATGGGAACGTGGACTTCGGACTGCAAAAGAGGTATGCTTATATGCACCATTGTGAGTATGTAAGTGATCTTGTACCAAATGAGTCAGATGTTATCATGACATTAATGCTGATGGTTTGACTCTATATACTGATAATTATGTTGTGTAAAGAATCTAAGATAAATTTTAGACACAAGAAAACTTATAGTGTAGTATACCCCTTAAAATATCCTAAGAAGACCACTTAAGTCAATTTCTGCATCAAGAATTACAGGTTAAGGAATAGTCGAATTACCAGTCAAAATTGCCTATAATGATCTGTGGTATAAATTAAATACAATATATAAATTCACATCAACAGATGGTAAGGATAGCAAACAAACGTAAAGAGCAAGATATGGATTTTGAAGAGAAAAAGCTTCACTTGTCCGTGGGAGGTGTGGTGCATGATCCTGATGCGGAATTGGCGTATGCGGCTGCTGCCGTTGGTGCCTCCCCGCCCACAGAGCATGCACATCATCCACATCATGATATTGCCCACAGGGACATCGAATCTTTTAGGTATGCTACTTGGCTACCACGGGCCTTTCTCCATAAATCTTCATCTATAGTTGTTTGTACCTTAAGTACCAAAATACCCTTATTTATTCAATTTGACATAGTAGCCTACTACCTATCAAAACTCTGCTTTGAATATTATCAAAACACAGTTTGAAATGTATACTTTACAGAGGCTATGGGCCTATGTACAGGCCACAACCGCGATTTCCAGCCGGTCGACCAGTATTGGACGAACGGGAGCGCTATTATGAAAGGGAGAGAATATATGAACGCGGGGAACGTGGTTTTGAAAGAATACCACCCCACTTTGATGATAGAGTACCGCCTATCGATGAGGCTGCATTTCATAAGGTAATTAACTGTGATTAAATAATATAATTATTATCTCTTGTTTAACTCGTATTAATAAAATTTTCGCTACTCTCCGATAGGTTCGCCTTTTAGTGTTTTTTTATAGAAATTCAAACCTAGTGATGAGTAGCAAAAACAATTACTTGCTTCAAATCTATTTGTGTGTATAGTTACTTAAACATCTAAAGTCATTAAAACTTCTCAATGACACTGTTGTGAAAGTGTATTTATGTACATCATTACAGTCTCGGCGAGTGCGGTCATCCAGGGAAGTGATAGTGCAGCGTGCGGAGGGCAGAGGAAGAGATGCCAGAGAAGGAAGGGTAGATGAATGGGCCGATCCATGGATGAGAGCATCTCCCGCTACCAGGAGACGAAAACGAGCCTCATCTGATGAGTCGTACTCTTCCACTAGGTATGTGTCTATGCATATTTTCTTATTTAAACAAATAGATGTCTATATACATGAATATTTAAAAAAAATAACAAGGTTTTTCTATCGTCTGCTTACTGTATGATAAAAAGTAAATGTATAGTTTTGTTTGATTTAGTTTACATTTATAAAGTTGATCAAATAACAGTACATACAAATAATTTAGACTGTATGCTATTGTTGTTGAATCAAAATGCACAGCTATAACGCTGTCAAATTAATTAATCAATAAAAGTGATAGTAAACTCCATAATTTTTTATAAGTTTTTTTTTTCCATAGAAAACCATGTGAAATTTAATTATTCTAAATGTTTTTCTTAGTAAGCAGGTGATAGTTGAAAGCTATTTGTTAGGCAAAATGTTGTAATATTTATAATATGTTTACATTAGTGGCTTTGAAAATGCAAAATTAAAATTATTGAAAAATAGTATATTTAATAAATGGGAATGGAAGTTGTTTAAACTCGCGGCCGCCCTCCATGGAAGCATTTTGTTGATATTTTGTACAGTGTGTATGTTATATGACCTAATGCCTCTGTGGATAGCGAGCGGCTCTCAAAGAAATGAAACTGAAACTAAATGATGAAATTGTTATTGCTTAACTCCACGTCCCCGCTAACATTCGGGTTTGGTTTTCATTAAAAACTATTTGTTTTGTAACATTTTTGGGTTTCGGACCTGTCATTCTTTCATACGAAAATACTTCCATAAACATTTTGCATGTTTACTCACTCACTCGCGTATGTATGGATGTGCATTTGACATTTGTAAATTTGCAAAAAACGTTGTGGCGTGCGTGTTTTACCTTTGTTGCCCTCCCACTGTCCCCCCTCTGCTTGTTGACCCTGCAGCTCTTCATATTCCAGTTCGCATAGTTCGAGGTCGGTGAAACGCAAGCGACGCGCATCGTCCTCGTCTAAACAAAGGTAAGATATTTTAATAATAATTTGAATTTAAAATAAACAAATTTTGACGAAAACTTTTGGGCATATGTGCAGGGTGTCTCCAGCAGCCATAGTCCGCGAGCGTCGTTTAGCTACCGCCCGTGCTGCTGCTATGAACCCTCCTGCTCCTCGTCGTCGAGCGCCCTCTCCCGCCGCCGCCAGACAACATGCGGCTAATCCGCCGCCGCCGTCTGTTATGAGATATAAGGTACATGCTTCTTAAAGAATAAAATCTACTGCACATAACGTGTTTTAAAATGTATGGTTCAATATTAAAAAAATGCTCCATTTGTTATAGGATGAAGTGGATCAGTATGGTAGACGTAAACCTAATAGAAAACGTTATAGCAGTACTTCTGGATCAGGTAATTACTATTAATAAATACAATGTATTGGACCCAAGCTGGCAACCTAGCTTGTGCTATGAGTGTCAGGACATAGACAACACAAACATGGACAACATCCAAACATAATATAAATGTACATATGCATGAATAATCTCAGACTTGACTACGTAATTTATTGTAGATTCGTCGTCCTCATCGAGTGAGTCTGAGAGCGAATCTCGTTCATCATCATCATCAAACAGTTCATCGGAAGGCGCACGACGTGGAAGAAATGCTAGACTACTTAATGCTGCAGCTAGACCTAGGTATTATATCTTATTCTGTTCATAATAATTTTAAAAATATACTTAAATGTTTTAATTCGTTAAAACACGCTTCAGAAAGGATATACAGCAAAGGTAGGTTACTAATGTATATTGAGAACAGAACCTGCCTGAAATTAATATTACGCTAACTGTTAAAAGGCTGCAGTTTCATATCGCGTTTATTTTAGTCCGATGTAACGTCAGAATAAATTAATCAAATTAAACCTCAGTCTTTTAAATTATATCTTATTAGTAATTTATATAAAATCATGCTCACAAGCAACTCAATGCTGTAAACCAATAGAAGTAAAGTTATTATATTATTTGCAGGTTAAACGCGAAATCAAGCGCAGAGTTAGCAGCAGCGGTCTCTACGGCGCCTTCTAAGAAGGACGTTATTGATTTGGGTGAGTACTAAGTTTGTTATATAGCTGATGATGGCTTAATATCTGTGTTAACTTGGATAATTTAATTCAATGCAGTCTCTGTTATTAAAGTCGTATGTCTTTCTTTGCAGAATCTATGAAGAAAAAAGCGACGGCATCGCCTCCCAATGACAATAACAAGTCCGTCTCGAGGCGGGAGGAACTTCTTAAACAATTGAAGGCTGTTGAAGACGCAATCGCTAGGAAACGTTCAAAAACATAAAATCCAATCATAAGGATCCAGTTGAACTGTTTAAGACTTTTTGGGCCTAATAGAGCCTAATAATAAATAAATAAAACATGCTTATTGACTTTTATAAAGTTAGGCGAAAGTACAATCAATATACATGTGCATTTATTTTATACAAATTATATAACGTGTATTATATATTATATAAAACTTGATTTACCCGCCTTTTTGTAGGTATCAATGGAATTACAGAATGAAGTGTTTGAAAAATAATTGAATTAATCCTTACTTAAGCTTAAGTAAAGAATTTATCGAAATAAAACTAATTTTGTACAGAATAAGAATATACTTTTTTTATTTACAAAGTTAACAACTATGAATCGAGTCACAATTTAGCTAAGTAATAGGATAATTTTATTTAGTTTTTCAAGTGGAAGTAAACAATTTTCATATTTTGTTAATTAACTTATTATTTTAAAATTTGCTTTTCTATACTTCTTTGAAGATACATTTCTAATTAACAAACATTTTTCTTTACTATCTATCAACGCTCGTAAGGCATTGTATGGAATATAACCTACTCCACACGAATGGGCTTCCGTGAAGCTGAACGCTGCAGAAGTTAGATAACCTAACAGCTCCCTGGAATTAGTATCACGAACATGTTCTACTTTTGGCGGTATCCATAACTCTCTCATTTTCTTCACATATTCCGAAGGTTCCCCCTTTTTTGTTTTTCTCTTTGTTTCAACCGCATTGCCGTTCTGTGAAAATTATTATTATTAGAATGGTGGCGAAAGAACTATAGCCACTATATTATATACCAGTCTGATGAGTGAAGGCTTCCATTGATTTGTCCTCTATTATTCACCAATAATCATGACCGGGCATAATAGGATCACGTTTTACACAATAATACGTTCTATTAATGCATGCTCACCATTTTGACTCTATTTTTATTCTTCTTCCTAATTCGTTTTATAGATTGTCTATGTTCCTTTCTTAATTCTTTCCTTTTGCTTTCATTGTCGTCTTCATGCAGAGGCTCTTGTAAAGTATTAATTATATTGAAATCGCCAGTCTTTGGTAAACATATTAATGCGTGTTTCCTAAGGCTTCCTTTGCCATCAATTTGGATGTAAATTGGAATGAGGCAGGAATCCGAATTTTCTACTGGAGGTAATTTTAATTTGTTATTGAAACAATCCTAGAATAAAGTTTAATTATGAATATCTTCTATTATATTATTTAAAGATTAAATACACCTTCACCACAGTCAAATCGACTTGCTACCATTAGTTACTGAAACTGACCCCAGGTGACATATGCAGTAACAGTGAAACACTAGCACTAGCTAGCAGTATTACATTCCCACATGCAATCGAGTACAGTACACTTTCATACAACTGACTAGCACATATGTGACTCCAAGAACAATACAAAGTAATTAAAGAACCAACCTGCACTTTCGCCAATAGCCTCTTATCTCTTAACACGTAGAAGTCGTCTATAGTGCGACCAGACCAATCACTTAATAATATCTTCCATAAGCACACGAATGGAGAAACAATTCCTAACTTAATATAATTAACTCTTTTGCTTGGTGGTAATTTGAAATATCTATCTCTTAATTCCTTTTCAATCCTCATTTCCTCATTAAAGCCTGCCTTTGAGTCTGGTGGCATGTAACACTCCCCCATTTCAAAAGCCAAACTCTCGGACTCTCTTAGACCACCACTTCTGGCACCAAACATTATGAACGTTTGCCAAAATTGTAAACCATAACCTGGTGGCACTATTACATCCCAACCACTTCCATAACCTGAAAAAAGAAATTTATCTTTTAATATACATAAAAACACTGTCACAAACACATTGACTGCCTTGAGATAGCTTGTAGGTACCGTTATTGTATAGAAATTACTAAGAAGCCAGCTACCAGTTAAATCACAGTAAATCAGTGTAAACACAAATATACAGCCTCAAGGAATAGAACAAAAACTCAAGGTTGACTTACATTTACAGAAAATATAATACAAAGTTGATTCAAATAAATGCAAGAATATCTTTAAATAATATAGTAAAATCATATTGGTTGTATTTTTACTGAATATGTATAGCATGGTACAAAAAGTCGTTTAATATAAACCACAGAAGTTAACTCGGCACTTGCAGGTGCAAGTAAGTAAGAAGCCATTAGACAGCTGGATTTAAAAAAGAGTAGCATATTAACTTACCAACTTTTTTATAAGAAGAATCCTGTGAACCAGGCTTTTGTAATATAACGACAGGAACACTCTGCAGCTTAGGATCTTCAATAAATACAGTGCCAGGTATCAGTTGGCTGCTTGTGACATGCTCAATAAATTCAGTATTTGTTAGCCTATTATTTTTAATTGTTTCTAATATTTCTTGATTCCATAAAGGAGATGTTGCTGAATAGTTTGGTACATCACATAAATATTCTGAGCAAATGCTATCATTATTAGAGTTAACAGCTTTAGTCCTCTGTGCTGGTCTCATTAATCTTGGATCTCGGATAATCAACCCAGCAACCATCCTACTCGGAAGTTGAGATGGCGAGTCTACGTGCTTTATATTTTCCCAGTATTTAAATTTCTCCATAAGTTGCAAATCAGTTTTAAAACTTGTTGAGTATGTTTCTACCCAATTATTTGATTTAATTTGTTCCACATTTTCAATACATTGCAAACTTTTGGACAGAATGGCATGTGCATTAGGCCCAGTCAGACGGAATATATTATAAGTATTGTCTAAAAAATTTACACAAACTTTATCCATTTTTTGTTTTTTCTGTGGTATACCAAAATTGTCGTTTCTCATTTCAGTTACCTCCATAAATATGTCTTTAACTTCAGTTGCGATTGACGGATGCACAAAGAGCCAAAGTCTTCTATTTGCCCCCTCTCCAGGCTCCCACAAATAACTTACTTTACCAATATAACCAAATGGGTACATATTTGGTTTATATATGTGTATTGAGCCTTCCCTGCTACCAGATGTATAAGCTTTGGCACAAACTCCGAGATTGCAAAGAGAGCTCGTGATATTCTGAAACATGTCTTTTATTAAATGTATTGAGCCTGCAATCTGAATTTGCACATAATACGAAATATCTTGCATGAGACAATGTGCTGAGGTGGCGCGATAACATGCTCTGAATGCTTTATCACATGACGCATAAGCTATTTTGTAACCCCATCTTTCTATCATGTGGAAACGTTTAGCATGCCATATATGAGTTTCCAACCATATATTATTTTTCTTTCTTCTATTATACTCGTCTAAAAGATTGCCTGGTCGTCGTCTGTGCTTTCTAGACGGACGATGCTGAGGTGCATTACCGCTCTTCTTCATTTGGTCAATGTGAGCCTTCCTGTATTTTATTGGTAGTCTTTTAAAATTATGACTCATAACTCTTCTTCTCATGTGCACAGGTAATGTTTGGAATACAAGTTTAGTGCAACATCGTTCCAGAATATTCTCAGTCATAGCGGCAATTTCAATACTTCTAGATGTTGCAAATTGTAAACTATGAGCAGAAAATGGCAAATGCTCCTTGCCTCCAATAGTCGCATCAAACTGATTGCAATCCATCTTTCTCTAGCTTTGTTTATAATCACAGTAGTGCCCTATTAAAGAAGTGACGAAGTGAGACTCTTCAGAATTAGAGGAAAGAACTTATGCCAGACGGACGTTGGTCAGTAGTAATCCACTCATAAAGTGCAAAAACTATCTGCGTGCGCCACACAGAGACTAGCCCGAGTAAGACAGAACAGAATCACAATAATCCTCTCTTTGATTGTATGACAGATGTCTAGTTGAGATTGATAATAATCAAAATAGGAATATAAACACCAATATAACCTACAAAGTGCAAACATAACCTTAAAACCTTTGTTTTTTGTTTACTTGGACTTGTACATTATATTCATGCCATTATTTAAAATTAACATTTGCTCTAATTTGATATTATAACTTATCTTATTGTTCATCACATATCTAGTCAAAATGAGTTTCTGTAAAATTTTGAAGTTTACTATAACTTCCTGCAAAGTTTTAGAGGCAAAACATATATGTTATTCACTACTTATTATATTAACATATTAAAAATAAAATATAAAACCCATACTACAGTGCCATATTTTCTTCGATTCATATTCAATCTGATGTTATGGCAGCCTGAAAAACCAATCAATGCGCTCTGAATACTATTATCAAATGAAACAAATTCGTTTTTGGACAATTTCTGGTCAAAGCTTTCGTTATTGCCAACAATAATTCCAATTAACTCGTAATATAATGTTTTAAAATTCTAAGCATGCTACATTATTACTTTTTTGAGGTTATGTCATCGCAGTTAAAATAGTTTGAATCTCATTCAGAACGCAATATTACCTACAGCGCTAATTTTAATGTTTCTAGACGACCTAAAAACACCTTGATAACAGTGAATGTTATCAACATATTCAATGATTGTGATTATCTGAATATACGCCATAAGATTTTTATAATTTACTACAATTATTATTTCAGATGCGCCATCCATATTTTTGTTATTTCCATTATGTGGCTTAATTCCTCGAATCTAATTTCTTAAGCCTACATTTTTTTGATCCCGTTAAACATAATCAGATTAATAATTATATTGAAGATGTATACACAAAGTAATATTTATTATATCATATATATCAAAATACACGGGTCGTCAATTCTTACTGCGCTTGTTAAAAAGGATATTCTTTATAGACCTTACATTCATACAAATGCAAGCGTTATAATAATCGAAATAAAACACATGAATTTTCTATTGTTATTTTATTGCTTTAATTAATTAAAGAAGAAACACAATCTTGTAGAAATTGGTAACATCACCTAGTAAGCACGAAACGTAGTTTCAGTATTCCGAATACATTCATGTCGAAGTTAAGGAATGGCGTTGTACTTTTTTGTACTAGCATCTAGATCGTTAGACAGGCTTTTTAAACCGAAGTAGCTACAAAAAGAAGTCACTCACGCAGAAACTGACTGCATAATACTACTATTTTACATATAAGAAATGCATTTATTTGTAAAATGTTCAACGCTTCGGCTACGTTTTACGTGAACTTTAATAATAAAATGTAGTGCTGTAGTTGAAACAAATGAATAATATTGGCAGTTCCATAACGCTTTAGTATTATCAAAATCAGCTATATTACAAGACAGTGATAGTTAAATTTACTTAAAAGATAATTTCTACCCACATATCGTGTGTTTCCCATAACTTGACATTTAACGGACTTTATTCTTCTATAATTTAACGTTTGGTCACACCAATTAAAAGTCCCAATAGCTCCGGGTTAATCTTCGTGTAGAATTTAAATTATAGTCATTATTGAAATTAATTGACATAATTTGGACCCCCGACGATGATGATAAAAAAAATTAAAATGCATTTTTACGGGTAAATAGTTTTAATGTTTATTTTAAATTTTAGGAATTATGAATAGGATAAATGGAAATAATATAGGATAGATATATAAAAAAGGATAAAACACATATAAAAATTAATAGTATTTTCTCAATAAAAATATCTTGATTAGTTCTTCTGGAGTCAGGATAACGTTGTCATTAGGAACAAAATCAGCTTTCACAATGATCTCAGAATCTAAATGAACAATCTGTCAAATCATTATGAAAACCAGTTCTGTGATTCCTTTTTAGCTTCAATATTCTTCTGTCTTCTGATTCCTAGTTTCACTGTTAAAACAAAAACTTTGATTAGTATGTATGTATGATTTAAATGCGAGTTAAATAAATTTAAAAAATAAATTAAATTAAATAAACTCGCTACATTTCGCATTGACGACGGTTTTTGTTATAATAAGTATTTTTATGATCAAAACTATTTGCTGACAATCCACAATACCTACTAGCTGCGGTTTTCTGATTATGTTTGACGTCAAACATGTTATTAATTGATACATTTGACCTACATTTTTATACACGGAATTGCGCAAAGCACATTTTAAATGATTGTAGGCATTTAAAAACATTTTAAATTCATAATATATGACAAAAAAATTCGTAGTTTTAACTAACATTCGTTTTTTAAGTATTATTTCTTGAAGGCAAGAGCTATGTTAGTAGCTCGTTATTGAATTAGATTAGAAAAGTAATTGATGCTAGGCTGATGTCAGAATACTTGACATTTGATGGCAGAAAGATATTTGAAGCTAATTAAATTAAAAAAGAAGAAGCAAGAAAAAATTTGTCAAGTAAACGTTCGATTCAGTGAAGTATGTGCCCGGGAAGCATGAAACACAACGGGATCGGGACGCTCCTATTAAATGGCACATGACATCATAGTGACTCACTCAGTTGAATCATTTACTATGGAAACATGTTAAGGATGATTTTCTATTATGGAGTTTCTAGATCGTGCTCTTTGTGGATGTAATTGCTATTGTTAATTTATTGATCATAACAATACTATTATAACAACATTGGTTCTTAAGTATTGTTTTAAATATACGTTTAAGCAGATATCCTTCCTGTTTAAAAAAACATTAAAAACCTACACATTGTATTATGACGATTGCAATAAGGAGCGATATGTACGATTACGTAAAGCGAGAAATATTTAGTAATATACTTAGTTGTAGTTAGCGGACTCTCACCCACACTGGCGACGATACATAACGCAACTAATTAAGGTAACGCACTAAATGCTGTACCTAATATTTGAGTGGCCAGAAAAGGCGTGGATAAGAGGTTCTGGCCATGTTGAGGCGGAGTGCGCGGGAGTTCTCGGCGCCGTGCTCAGTGCAGTGACGCGGTGGGCGATCGGAAGTTAGGAAACACAATCATAGGTTACGAACGAATGTCCTCATTATACGGAGATCATTAATTATAAAAACATCAAGCCGTACACATGACGCGGATGTCATCATTAGGGCTAGGGCACAGGAAGTCTCATGATTGTTTATATATGGTGCTCGTCGTTACAAACGTTACTCGAGGCTCGTTAGGCAATTGATATTTAAATATTAGGTAACGAGTAGGTAGCAATTTAAGTGTATTGCAGGAATGTGCAAATGACAGTGCACCGTGCGTGCAGGCTCAGCGCGAGCGCAGGTGTACGGTGACGTCACGTCCGCTGCCGCCGCGCGTCAATGAGCGCGTTATTTGGGCCACACGTGTCACCCACCGCCCCTCGCCCCGGCATCGCCTACAAACGCTGCTCTAATTGCTGACAACTATGGGAAATAATGTGGCATTTTTATCGCGACCCGATAACCGCAGCTCCTTCGACTATGTGAACATTTGATATTTATTGGAGCACAATACTTCCACCTGATTAGGAACGGATGTTTGTCGTTAATATAAAAATAAATGTAACATTTAACTATTTAGAACGGTTTGTTCTTCGGAGGTTATTTAGATATTTTAAGAGATTAACATGTCATGAATAAACTGCTGGATGACAGGGATTTAGAGACATTAAATTCAACAATATTCAGCCATTCAGCGACAATAGAAGGAAAGTCGTGGCGACAAAATATAAATGTTCATTTTTAGAATGAACATTTCATTGAGAATGTTGCAATGCGTGTATTATGGACATCTATTTATTGAACAATGGTCTTAAAACAGAATTTAGCGCAGGAGGTGACGAAACTGTCTCCCGGGCAACGCGCGACAAGTATGTAGGGCGGCGCCCCAGCACGCCCTGGCGCCGACTATTGATAGTGCGGACTCTGCCATTACGATATGTCGCCAATAACCACCACTATCCCGGATGTGCATGTTGGCATATTAATCTCTGAAACAGAAAATAATACAATTTTATATTGATTTAAAAGTAGTAGATTTATTCTAATATATAGGTTTATTTATTATTAGACATTTATTTATTTGTAGTTTCCTTTTAAATCTACAAAAATCTGATTTCTAGAAAAAAAAACTCTTGCAAAACCATATTTAAAATGAGTACCAATTAAAAGGTCTAACCAATAATCATATGACCAACACATCCTATGAAAATTATTATTATTTAGACGCAATTTTGTACAATCTCTCTAAGAATAATTTTATTTTCCAAATCTAAAAAATATTTTATTTAGAATATTATATTGACTGCAATAATAAATAAGCTTTAATTTTAGTAATGATTGGCGAATGTTGCTACAATGTGTCGTAGCAAAATCGTAGCATCCGTCTACGGGAACATTAGATTAATTAATCTTGTGATGGTTCAAATGATATTTTACGTTCTATGGCAATAAATGTAATTGAATGATTTATAAGCACCTGAATAGTCGGTCCACAGTCGACTCGCTGTCAGCATAGTCGTATGAAGAGTCATTGTGAAAGACCGGAGCCGACGACCGCAAACGACACGACTTCTGTAACAAATAGAGAAACCACTGTAAAATAGGTAAAAGTTAATTGAACAAGTTTAAGTTAGATTAATTTCACGGTTGATTTCGCTCGAGGAATGCTACTCATTATCATTAAATTGACAATTTCACACGACTCTAATGATTTTATTATATCCATTTGATTGATAAATTTAAGTGGCTATGAAATTGTAATTCGGTAAGTTCAAAAACACTAAATTCATTTGTTTCCTGAATGATTACTCATTTTTTCTTTACATTTGTTTCAGAACTCTAGACCACCTTAAAGGGGGCAGATATACAATTTAAACGATTAATACGTCAACTTCACATCAGTCCATCTCGAGTCCGCTCTAGTCTCTATTTGCGGCATTCCACAGCATAACGGTGAGCTATTTCGCCGGACGACCACACAACGGCGCCCGCGTGAATGGCCGCGAGATGCAGCCGAAAGGGGGGAGGGGTAAGTTGTGAGGAGGTCTGGGAGGGGGGCGCACCCCCCCGCAGCCTTGACCGCAGCATTCCGTCGAGCGCAGCGCCCGCTTGCGCAACCTCACCGCATTCCATTCATAGTGGCGCGCGACTTGTTAACTCGCACACAGATCACTGATGAACACGCTGAGTATATCCCATCATGCTGAGGATATACAGTGGGGATAAGCAGAACACTGACGAATCTACTGAATGCTTTTACATTAAAATTGTATCAATAAAGCTTATATATTGTGGCATGTATTTTGTGGTGGTAAGCATTTTAGTTAGGTAATCTGTATTCTTCGTAATCAATAATGTTTCTATAAATAGGAATGCAGGTAGGTGGAGTGCGAGCATGGTGCGCGGAGTACAAGCGGGATGATGGCCATTTCCCGGAACGATGGAACGAGCGCGGTTTTTGACATTTTCGAGTTATAGAGAACCGCATTTCTTTGTAAACGTGATGGCGGCGGGTGTGAATTCCGGCGGTCATTGACCCTCGCTCGCGGCTTTCTCTCCACCTCGCTATTTGTATTGGAACAAATCTATTAATTGGAGAAACTTAGTTCACACATGGCCGTGGAAAGCAGACTTTATGAGTTACATACCTTCCCAGCTCGTACTATTTGAATTTTTACACTTAAATGATTGGTTCAAACGAATACCTTTTTACGATGTCATGAGCTGCATAGTATACAATCGTACATATTAGAAATATATATACATGTATATGCTCGTCGGTGTTAACATAACTAAACGAAAACTTAACCATTGTGGACAACACATACGTAACATCATAATAAAAGCAACAGTGCGTAACGTGATCACGGCGGGACGAGTGCAGGCTCTGCATTCCGCGAGTCCTTTTCCCCCCCGCACGGCCCCTGTCGGTGAAATGTCACCAAACGGCATTCCGAAATATTTGAAACGACCTTTATGGCGCGAAAGAAAGTGGGCAGCTCAGCGGCGGGGTTGGCAAGGGTCGAGGGGGCCGCGGCGGGCTCGCGACCGTGGGACAGCGAGCGGCGCGCTAGTCGCACGGCACCCCCGCCCGCCGCCCGCGTCCCGCATTCCAGCGCACCTCCCTCCGAATTTATTCAGGCGAAGCGGCAGCGGCGCGGCTGCACACCCTCCTAGCCCTCGCACACTAACCGCAATGAACTTTTTGCAACTATTGAAGCGTACCTACACGATATTTCAAAGATTATGATTAATTATAATACACTTAATTACTGTTTAAGTATCTATCGATTTTTAATAAAATAACTATATGACTGTATGCATGTAAGGCCTGTAGCGTGTTAGATGCTTTTGCTCGTTATCGCGAGGTGGGTGTTCGTCGCGGTGTGAGTTTTGAGTGTCGCAAATAGCCCGTGACGCGACAGCCAGTGCACTTTCGCGTGGACGTCGGTCGCCAGACGTGGATAATCGGTTCTCTATTTAAAAATGTCACGTTGATTTATTTTAATTTTAGTTCATGAAATATTTATTGTAGCGTCTTATACATATTATTATATATCTACTATAGTAATGCTATGTAAAAGAAAACTAAATATACACTAAGAACAAAAAAAAAGATTAAAACCTTAACTACATAAAAGAATTACCTACTTATAAGAGAAAGGACTTTGCTATATTTTGATACACTTAAAATGTAATAGTTGAATTTCGTTTTAAGTTATGTGAACATAGCAACGGAGAATGCGAGTGGTGCTATTCGCAGACCGCTTACGTCCACGAAGACCAGCGCCTGAGCGTCAACGACCGCTCGGGATACTTACGCCGGAAACGTCCCACTTCCAGCCCGGAAACGATGCGCGTGCGCCTTAAGGGACAGCTCTCTTCTATTTATAAATAAATCGGGGGGCATTTAGGGATCAACTCTCGTGAGGGAGGGTGATGTAATGTTGTTATTTTAGAACCGGCTTTTAGTTTCACGTGTGCGATGATCAAACCGAAACAACTGAACTAAAGCTTTAACACAATACAGGGTGTATCTAAGTGTTGAAACAGGAAATTACAGACATTGTTATTTAAAAATAAATTTGTATAATTCGTTACAAAATAAACTAGTGGGTATATCGATTTAGTTAAGCCAGTAAGCATTATAAAATTGTAAGTACATAAGTAATAAGCAAGAGTAACTGACATTCGCTCGTTCCGGTGTCGCGCACCTCTCTGATTAACGAATAAGCCGGTAGAAAGCAGAAGGGTCCACCGGAGATAAGGTCCATAAAAGCGCGGGCAACCAACACTCCGACTCGTCATAATTAATAACTATACGATACGATCTTTGTAAGTCTGTAGGACCGAATTAGTAACCTGCATCGGTTACTTTAATGAGCTCGCTGTCCGTGACAACAAACACACAACCTATTTACAAACACATTATTTTTACGTAGAGATGTAACAACTAGGTAGTATATACACACAATCAAAATTATATTAAAAATATATATGTAACGGGTTTGAACGTTTTGTGATACGAGTAATGTTTGTGTCTACAATGTATATAAATATAATTTATAAATTTAGAAAACTGTATTACCCAATTAAGTCCTTTTTGAGTAATAAAATCAGTATTTAAAATATTACATTAACAAATTGTATATAATCGCGGCCTTTGCACAGAGGTCCCGGTTATTTGGTAAATATAACATTATAGTTATTACTGATCATGCTTTAACTGATTTAGAACACTTCTTGCGGCTTAAACTGCAGTTATTTCAATTAGTTAAATGTGATATGAAAAATGAGGCATGCATTTCAGGTCTTGATTGATCCCCATAGCGTATCTTTATTTTGGGATCAGCGCAGTCAAAATTATAGTTGTCATGTCATATTGTGTATATATCAGCCGTAGAACGTCCACTGCTGGACACTGAAAGCCAGTGTGATCATAAGGGCTTGCATCCAGCGATTTCTCGCCTCCCTTACGGTCCATATGGTGTACTTGCTTTAAAATTTGATTTTCTTAGTTTCTCAATACATTTTAGGCGATTTGTTTGTCGAATTATTTTTAATGCTCCTCTCTATTACTACGAATATTTTTGTATTCGGTTTAAAGTAGTTACTGAGTTAGGTTAGCTTAAGTAATGTTGTAGGTATTTAAAAAAGATTTCTGTGCTCGCAAGTACTTTAAACAGTGTGTAATACGTTTTCAAACATTATTAAACCATGAAAGCTCAATTTTATTATAAGGTTTAAGACATTTGTTTACTCAAAAAGAATTAAAAAAAAATCACTTAATTGAGATAAAAATAATAATAATAACTGTAAATAAACATATCGTACGTAGAATATTGACAACACCATCACAAGGCACTCAAACCCATTATATGTTTTTTAGATTCATATTTAAATTTACTAATATTTCTAATATTAGTTATGTTAGTTGGTAATTCATTATAAAACTGCGCTCCTTCCGCCATAACACTTCTTTTTCCGTAGCTAGTTCTAGCTCCTAGGATTATCTTTTTAAATTCGCTGTTTTGTATAACCTACTTTTATAATTAACCCCCTATTATTATTTACGTCTAGTACTAGATTATTCATAAACAAGCATATACAGCATCTCTAGTAAAATCAATAATTAATAAATTTCTGATAATCCAAAAATAGTAAACCATTATTACTTTTCTTTTTTGAAAACATAATTAAAAGAGAGGAATTGTGAAGAGGGGAAGTTTTACAGAGCAGGCTTTCAATGTGTGTAATTTTTAAATAATACATAATCCACTAAGATTTTTTGTTCACTTATTTAACTCGAAAAGTAATAAATGTAATTAAGACAAAAACTTCAGCGGACACTAACACTATCCAAATAAGATCGATGGCTATAAAAACAAGATGCACTTATACGTGAACAAAACAAAAGTTGTGGGAAATCAATGAAATAATGAACAACTGTAAAAATATCAATTTGAAAAAGGAAGCTCTAGAAAACAAATGCAATTTCATTTAATCAACGTCAACTCCTGTTAAGACTTGCAATGTTAAGAAGATGAAGAATGAACAAGTATTTATTACCTTTTTCTAGTTCTACTTTGAAATAATGTCTAAAAATATTGTGATATTTATGTGGAAATATATTAAACGATTGCGTTGCATTAGTTCCTAAACATTGTCAGACAGTATTTTCTCTATTGTCACGAGCGAGTTGAAATTGGGTAATTACAGTGTTTCGAGACTGTCGTGAATATCGGGTGGCGCCAAGGTGCGTCGCACGCGCACTTTTCATGTATTATTCAATATGCGCCGGCGCAGGCCGCGACCCGCGCCTTGTCCCCAAATTACTTACTCCCCCCTCGCGCCCCCCTCAGCCACTGCTAATTACTAATGACACCAAATACGCATGTTAACATTGTCCTTTGTTACACGCTTTTAATACGTCGTCTTGGATTATCTGTTACTTTATCTGCGCGCACGATTTTCTAATCAATTTACTCATTTTCATTTATGTATGTATGCTATGCTCATGAAAATAAATAGTTTTCAGTTTTTCCTTTACACGTTAAATACATACAATTATGACGTGACAAAACATTTATTGCAGGTATTAAAACAATAAATATATATACTCCAGTTTTCCCATGCAATTGAATCATCCAACCAATTAAGTCATTATTTTTGTTAAATCTGATAGTTATAATAAACATGGTAGTATTATTATTGATTTCTTGCTTGTTTATTATGATAAATAACTACTTAAGTTAGACGTCGATTGAGAGATAGATCATTTGGCATAAACACATGCGGGCATGAATACAGTTAGATTGCGGCTGGCGACTGTCTCAGTGGGCGGTCCGGATGTAGTGCTATTTGCTAGGCAGGCGCGGAATCGTTCATTGTGTAATATAGACCGGGGATAGACTAATTTATGATTTCATTTCAAAACTATAATTACTTCTTAATAAATAAACACTCTTTATTGATGACTGGACAGCCGCTATTATTTATACGTGCAGTTTTGATGGAGGTATTGTAGAAAATATAAAAAATAAGCATTAAAATAAGCGGTAACATCACTATTTATGACAACGGTGAAACGTCTGTTAGCGTTAACTTTTCTCGAATTGTATTTAGCTAGCGCCATCTATGAACGGGTAGCGAAGTCGTCACAGATTATTTTTCATATATTCGTATAGGTACATATATGTGCGACATAAAATTGAAACACACTTTATAATTATTCATATAAATGTGAAGATTACCCAACATGTATATCGACAATAATATAATACGACTTGTGATTCTGAACTATTATTTTGCCAAAATAAATTGTTGGCTCCAAGTGCGTTATGTAGGTGGTTGTGAGATGCGAGGCTCAGTTTAGGTTTGGAGAGCAATGACCGATAAGGCCCACGCCACGACCTCTTGTTCTTAAACCCCATGTATCACACTATTACGTGCTTATTAGGTCGATTTAAATCGTATTGATCTTCGAAACACAATAACACAATAGGATACGTCTATCTTTGTTATTCACTTCTTGAATTAAATTATCAAACCTAACATACTTTCAAGTGGCTCGGAAGCAGTTCATTGCAACTGTCAATTGTTACGTGTTCTATTGAAAGTAATTGATGAATATTTGGAACTTCTATGATCTCAGTTTCTGAGACCCGTTCTGAATAGGTTTTGATCATCGGTGTATTTTAATATTTTAATTTATAACTTTGGTTACGGTAACTGTGGTATAGCGCTATTCAATTATAGCAATATTAATTAGTGATAGACCAAATCAGTTCAAGTGCGCCGACTGTTAGTGAACATCGATTGATATTTATATCCACTGCTGTCAATCGAAAAGTAGATATTGTCAATTGCTTTAATTGAATTAGTAAACAATAAATTGACAATTGCGATAATTCATTTCCGTACCATTCTATTAACATTTGTTATGGAAGCCCGTCTTGTGATCGCAGGCCGCCTTGTAGACGACTACTGCTCAAACAGCGGTCGCCCCCGCTATGCTGACTTGATGAGACGAACCAAGCGTACTGACAACGGCTAGTCAGAGCCCACTCCTTTCGTTACACTCCGACTACGTCCAAGCTAATTCCCGAAACGCGACTTTCACGGCTCTTGTTGTAAAAAAGCTCAAAAAACATTTAAAGTTTTTCACTGTAAATGTCTTTCGAATTGTACAATAATAGTTGTTTTGTTTGAAAGCAAAGTCACACTCCAATTGAAGCAATGATGGTGGTCTCGTTTTACTGCGCGCAGTTGACGGCAGGTTGCGTTTGCATTACCCACAATGATTACTATTAAATCCCTTTCTAATAAAATATTTTTATTGTAAAATAGTATAAAGAATTAAATTATTGTTTCCATATTGAATACAGCTATCTAATCATAATACTAAAAACTTTTTCAACATAGATCAAAACATTTTGATACTTTATATTTCTTTTTTAAATAAAAATTTAATTATTATGTGTTATAATTAATTATTAAGTGTTATAATTAAGAAGATTGTAAATATCGTCACGTTTTATATTGAAAAACAAAACAAGCATTATTTAAGGCATGTGTTTTAACTACGGGAGGGGGTTCGCTATCGACATATACGCAAGCTGTACGATAACGTGCCATTGTTCGCGCAGACAGATTTACAACTTCCCTTTGCCCTCAATAAGGGCCCGTGACCTGCGCCTGTGCACCTTTCGCACCTAAACAAACTTAAACAGGCCAATGTATACATCCATACATGATTTCTATAATAGATTACGTATTAACTGCAACACGGAATTATTTTAATTTAAAGCGTTTTTTTTAATACTTTATATGACGGAAAGAGGACATGTGTTCAACAAGAAATAGGGTCTCGATGTTAACTAAAGAAAACAAACCATCACTTAAGTGGACTGACTGATTTTAATACTTAACTATTAATATTATTTTTTAAACAAATATCTTAATTTAATAATTAATAATTTTAAAAAATTGTTACTGTACAATTTTCATATAATAAACCCTAGACTAATAGATACATTATTCAAACATGTCTGAAACTATAAAAATCATATCTCAATAGCAGAAAATTAAACAAATCTACAAATATTTACTACGAAGTCAATGTTCTGAAGATAAACGTAAGTAATAATAGTTGTATGTATGACACAAAATAATTATTTAACTATTCAGCAGTGACGTCACGAATGACGTCAAATGAGAGGAGTGTTCGTCGCTTGGGCTTCATGTTTGTATGAAAATGTACATAATCTTAATATGACAGCGACTAGCCCACATTTACATTGTAGCTGATGACTAACATTTGGTATACAAAATCCCAAATATCACTCATTGGATGTGACATTTGATATTAACCCTTTGTGACGTACAAATGTAGTAAATTTTAAATAAAATGAGTAAAGAATCAAAATGCATAAGTCGCGCTATATTTAATGGAATGAACAGTTGTATGCCAAAGGTAACCAAAGCGGCTTACCTGCTTTTAAGTCTCGCCAAGTGTCGCATAGTTATTTCTCTTATCATATCTCTGATGTTATGCCTGTAAAGAGAAGATAATAATTTATTAATTAAAAAATCTTTAATAAAGTAAGAAAATTTAACTAGATATAAATGACAAAATACAACTTAAGAATATGAGCTGTTAATTCAAATTCCATTAGGATTTTTTTAAAATCATCAAATTTAGCGTATTAAAAACAGAAGATTAATTAAATGTGTCCTATAGATTTATAACACGGGTTAGCATGGATGCTGCGACCGACACGCCGTTGTCTATCTATGGATTACGTATATATCGACATAGCAGTTATCCGATCGTTGGCTGAGATAAGCCGCTCTTTTCAACAACAACCGAAACCTAATAATCAGTTTCCTTGAAACTCTCCCAAGAGAGCCGCTCCCGTCAAAAAAAAGGACCAATGTGCACAAAAAAAGCCCATGAATAAGGCGGGAGCGCGAAATAAGAATGGGCCGAGTTCTGGGAAGGTTCGGCGCCGGTGCTCTCTTTATATCCATTATAATGAATGCTTTTTGTATACTCATAATAGCTTATCGCGGGGTTGAGAACTGATGCCGCACAACGTGTGAAACGACATGGAATGCGGATTTTTGTCAGATTTGTATCTTTTCTGTTGTATATATTTGGCCACAAAATTTGGAACTAACCTGGAGAACGGATGTTAGTTTGTTTTGTAACAGCATATTGTTTATAGTGGACGTCGTGGAATGTAGGTGCACGATGGCCCACGGGCGGAGAGGAAGTGTGTCGGAGGAAGCTTGTGAAACGTGCACCCACGCCGCACCGGAAGCGGAGGCGCACCACTGCTGCCCACAGTAGGCGGCCTGCCATAACGACACGAGACATTGTCATATCACACCTATGTCAAAACACATTGTTGCATCAACGACGTGTAACTGTTACACGCTTTATCAGCACATTCTTCAACAAGACCACTATCGTTTCGTAAACACTGTCTTCAAAATATTTCGAAAGCTTATCAACATCTATGTGAAATTAGATTCGTGAATGAGAATAATAATTTGTCACTGTTAATGACACATCTGTTATTATTAACAAAGTGTCAGTGGAATGAGCTGGACAATTAGGTGATTAAGGGCAACACGGGCCTACGTCACGGCAACGCACGTGGGCTTGACGTCGCTGGCTGGACACCTGACTCAGTTGAGATGAGTCAGTTCTTTCATCACAACATTATCTGAAGGCACCCGTCCAGTTTATTACAAACATATCGGAATGCAGTTGCGGTTAAATAAGAATGAACCGGCCGCAGAAAATACATTTAATAGCAAAATGTGCTTGAATTCGAAGTGTATTAAATTGTGTTTTTAAACAAATGGAATGTGTATGTAATAAAATTAAATACTGATTACAAGAATCGTCACAATATCTTATTATTGTCATTGCGCAAGCGCAACCACTTAGTGCAGGAATGTGATGACGACAGTTTTATAAATATTGTTAATTGGGAAGTACCAGTGATGTTTCACAAGCACATGTCTCCTGATAAATACATGAAAGATATATTATGTAGACGTCATGCATTAAAATAAAATTTTTAAATATAAAAATAATAAAAAAGTAATGAATTAAACGTTTTTCATTTCCTTGTTGATCTTGTATTAAATATTAAAACTTCTAAAATATGTTAGTTATAATTTATAAATTAGTTTAAAATATCTAATGTAAAGGAAATTATTATTAAAGAAAATTTCCTTTAATATGGATTTCCGCAAACTAACGCCTGAAACAACTAATTATATCTAATGTAAATTCAATTTAAAATATTTTTACAATTTATTTCAATTAAATTTATAATAATATAAATAAGTTTTTTAGCAAGTATGTTAATAATAAAATAAAAAGATATAATTCTCGTCGAGTCTTACAGTAAATTGAAGTATTCCAATATTAGGGTAGTGTCACACTGTTGAAAATTCACTTCACCACACACAAATTGTCACTAATGTGACTAATATCCACAAGAAACCAAAGTCCGGCCGAACTGGTGGCAGTCGAGATAAGTCAGGGGTTACGATGTAATAGAAGGAGACATGGATATTGGAAGACGCGAGGGTCACGAGTGAACGGACGGCGCAGCACCGCACCGCGGCGTGAATGGAACGACCGACATTTTATGAATTGAGTGCCGCCGCTCATTGACCCGAGCTGTCGCTCCGCAAACGGCTCGCGCGCCCGTTGCTGCCGACCAGCAGTTCCGGCCGCGAGCGGAAGTGACGTTCCGCGAGAACATGGCGGCCGCGGGAAGTGCGCAGCTTACCTACCGGGACGTCTCGCCTCGCCGCCGGAGAACGTCGCTAAAGCAGCGTGCGCCGCGCCCGATACGAACAGAAGTGCGCGCGATCACTTATTTGCGAATAAATTATTCGGACTGTTATCTAAAAATATTCGGTTGCGACGTACATAATTTGGAGACCGAGCGGACGCGAATCCACACACGCGAGGCGCTTCCCCGCCGCGGGGAGACTGACGACTGAGGGCAGGCCTTGCCGGCGCCGGTGGTATTAAAGGAAAGAGACGCAAGCGCACACCGCCGCCCGTCCCGCTCTACTGATCCCCACCGGCGGCAGCAAGAGAGAGACGGCATTATCATATTATCACAGTGAAACCTCGTGAACACCAATAGACTGTAGAGTATGGACAAATATTCGACCTTCACATGCACGCACACATAAGAAGCACTTGTAGCTACACCGCAGCACACAAGCAAACTCGCGAATTGCTCGCCTCCGCGCAGTTGCTCAGTGAGCTACTTTTGACAATTTTTCCAGAAAATTGACATGCAGTGTTGCCGTGGGTTAGACCCGCCCGTATGCCACGTGGCGCATTATTATACACAACGGTGACTTCAATTGCAATCATTAAATTATATTAATTTGTTCATTATTGTTAACAATACAGTTTAAAATTCAACTTTACTCTATACTTACTTAACTTAAATTCAATAATGGTTAAAAACACTTAATTTTAAATTATTATAGATACCTTATACGTATAGACTTAATCTTTTAACAATATGTTATTAAAGAATAAAAACCATACACAGAAATTAGGTATTTATTATTTTTATTTGTTTATTAAATAAGTAAAAATAAATAGGTGCTGTGCTATTTCATGTATTATAAAAGGCTTATAAATACCAATTAACACTAAACAAATTTTGTTTAAATTAAGAGAACAACTACCATTTCTAAAAAAACTACGATTTCAATGAAACCACCATCACTTCATGGCAGAGACCTTCAGCTCCATCTGTTATTCACAATTCTGAGGCACAAACTTAACAGCAAATCCAGGCCCGTGTTCAGGAACTACGTTCAAGCAAAGATTCACTGAATAAAATTCATAACTTCAAAGTCACTTAGCTGTAGGAAATAAAACAGACCAATAACAGACTAGAAAAATTGTTGGCGTGATTTTGGACGAATGATAATAATCCATTGCAACTGTTTATGTCATCTAGATTTCAATCGTTACTTATTAAAATATAATTACAGAAAGAAAAAAAACCGCAAATTAGTCTTTAAACTAGATGTTTGATATATAAGTAGGTATGTATATGCGAATTATTATTTTGATTACTGTCTAATGGTTGCCATGTTTGAAGATTTATTATTTATTAGTAAATAATATTTACTCCATAAAATGGAATAAAATGCACTCAGTTATGATCAAGTGATCACAGACCAAACCACACTCGAGTGTCGTTTTTAAATACGGGCCTAAGTGTCATTATGATTCAATTTAATGTTTACTCCCTCTTTAAACAACTGCTACTAAAAGAAGAGAATAATAATTATCACTACCCGCAAATGAAACTGGCTGCCACGTGGCCACCAAACAATATTTAGGTTGATGATATAAAATGTTACTTAATCATAATACTGGAATTTCAATAAATGGTTTGACTAATTTGTGGCTTACAGTAAATTTTAAATAACTTAAATTGTCATTAGCCAAAGTAAAGACAATTGGAAGAATCACCTCAGTTTTATGGCGACTATGTTGGATTTTATTTTCAAAAAACGAGTGTAACCTCTAAAAAATATTTTAAATTAGCTAAGTGATATCTTAAATTATTTCAGTTCATTAAGGTTAATTGCATGGGGATCTGTTTGTAATATATTGTGATTTTGTCCAGTAAGTAAGTGTTTCAGAGTGATAGTATCCCCTGAAGCGTGACGTCGGCAGGGGTCAAAGTCCCCGGCGCGAAGGGCCCGCTTGCTATCGCTTCCTTATGCTCGACAAACGTGCCGCCTGCCCCTTCGAGATGTCATTCACGTGCTGTCATGCAACTCTCCTTTCACTCATTGTAACTATTTGAAACGGAAATTACTTCTGCATGCCTATAGGTCATTGTTTAATCAAAACATCATTTTAAACAAGAATTGTGTATTTATTATTTATAAATTAATTCGTAACTTTTAAATAAGGTATTCAGTCGCTGTATGCGGGGCGCGGGAGAATTCTAACCTATCATAAGCCTGGCATTCGAGTATGAGACGTTCGTTAGTAGCAAAATTGTGCTACTTAACAGAGGTCCCTTGTATCCGAAGACTTTCAAAGTAAACTATCAATAAAAATGAATTTCAATTAACTATTCCTACACCTTAATCCAATATTCTATATTAATAATATATATCCTAAAACAATAGTATATTATAATAAAGGGTCTGTGAGTCGTAGTTGATTCATCAAGCCCAGTAGATAGGCCGGTGTTGTCGTGGCGTTAACAGATTAATCTTATGTAGGTATCAATCAATAGTGTTACACGGACGCGTGTTAGCGGCCCTTCTATTTGTAAACCGGGCGGCGTCGTTGCCCGCGCATTCCGAGCATACCTCCGTGCCCTATGCGCCGCCGCGTGCCTTCGTGCAGTCGGACCTCACTACTTACAATATTTCAACTGATCCTAGGAAAAATATCACTTACATGCATTCCACACTAACAATTGTTACCTATGTTTAATTATATATTGTCTTTATTATCACTTTAGTATTTATATTCAATTTGAAAGTACGCTTTCAAATTTCCACTTCTAATTTAAGTATCTATTTAAACAATTAGGTTAGTTTAATGGCATGTGCATTGTTTACCAGCTATTAACTTTTGTTAGTGTGAACAAATATATGTAATGAAGGGTTTCTTTAAAAACAAGTACCTATTAGGAAGAATAACAAAATTCCAAAGCCAAAGTAGATTAAAATAAGCGATTGTTTCGAAGTATTGGCGGGAATCTGAAGATTGTAGGTCTTGAATTATTAACTTAAAATATGTAGGTAGTAATTTATTAATTGTTTCAAATAATTTAATTTTCTCTCTAAAACCGCATTGAAAATTTTAATAAAGCTTTTGTTTTTAAGTTAATATTGTGCGATGAATGAGAATAATTTTGACAATGGCAAATTGTTATAATGCCATAACAAAAGAGAAAGAAAAGAATAGGTATTTTGGCGGTATCCTAGAGATATAATGTCTGTTTAAAATTATTTTTCCTGAATGTTATTTTACAATAATACATTTTTAACCAAAACCTTCCAAAACATCACTGAAGATCCCACTAAAAACCAACACATTGGACAATACTTTTGAAGAATTAAAATAATACTGAAGACTTGTAGACTGTAGACCTCTTTGCCTTGATTAAATGATAAAAAATGTAGTTTCCTGTTACAGTTTCAAATGAGTTTTACTCTGTCTTCTAACATTTTACAATTTACCAGCACCATTCAGCCGTTCACTCGATTACCTCTATATAAACAAAAAGTAATCAACAAATAGTATTCGAATACTATTTATTCGTAAAGTGCTTGAGTTTTAATTATTGTCTATTGTTTCAAAAATGAAGGTTGAGTGCCCTAACCTATTCTTGATTCAAATATATGGTTTTGCTGTAGAATAAAACATACAACAAACAACAACTACAGGCATATGTATATCAATTTAAGCCTTAAGTCAGTAAGCCAGTAGCTTATCAACTGCAAATGTGATGTTTTCAGCTCAAGTGGTAGATATGTTAATGAGAGATGCACTGCAAATGAGTTACATGTCGATTTTAATAATTAATATATTATTATTTAAAGCAATAAAGCAAAAAATAAAGGCTTTAAACTGAAAAATATATTAAAATTTTTATTCTATTTTTTAAATTACCATAGTAATTTGTTTCATAAAGTTTTATAATTCATTCACTTAAGTATGTAATTTCCAAGAGCAGTGAATATTTTAAAAGTATTATATACTCTTAGGTTCACCCTCGACACAGATAAATAATAATGCAACAAAAAAAACATTTAGAAACTGAAATAGGGGATTTAATAATTTATTTTATTCGTCTAAAGGAATGATTTTCAAAACTGAGCTCGAGTAACGTTGGGGTAGCAACAAAGAGTGCACAAATGAAGGGAGGGGGTGTTTGATGCGGCGCGTGCGAGCGGCAGGTGCGCCCGCGCAGCCGGCAGTCTTGTTAAGCTGGCAGCTAAAGAATTCTCCAGCCGCTATAATTACTGTACATTTTTTTTTATAGTTTTGGATATCAATACTATTATTTTCACGTAGATTCAAACATTTAAATATCAAATTCATCAATCAGGTGATATTATTAATTTTTATAATATATTATGTAGCTGGCATTAGGCTATATAGGTGATTTATCCTAATGGGTTAGTAAGGGGTGAATTGAATCTGTAGCACAAATAGGCTGCTTTCAAAGATTTTTCAGAAGACCATTATGTATTATAATTAGATAGTGTTCATTATTAGAAGCAAATATTTCCAATAAATTTTATAAAGTGTTCATCACATTTACTAAATATTTACATGATTGGGATTCGAAACTCTAACTGCTGCGTGTCAGAAGCCTTCAATGAATAGTTCAGTGTAGGCAACATTTATAATAATAATTGCGAACTGCGAGCAGTGATCCGAATAATTTTAATAGCACCTTCTGCGACTGATATTGTTAAATTAAAATCTACTCTCATTCCGGTCCTTTGTGAATAAATCTAAAAGTTAATAGAAAAAATGCACTTCTTGAATGAACAAAGGAATTCGACGACAAGGATATATTTTGCAATAATTTTCTATGAACCAGGTACAGAAAGTGAACAATGCTCCATTCAATGAGCCACGTGGTATTTGGAATTGCTTACCTTTATTTAACATGAGACATCCATTTCGCAATAAAATATGCCGTAGTGGTTATTTCAAAACACAATTTTACCAATTTAAAACGTAACGGCTTACTATAGCGTTTATAGGATTGCTGCAAAGGCATCATTCGCATTTCAGATGTTTCGATATTTATTCTTTAATTAAACATATACGGTAAATCAATTTCAAATTGTACATTAACAATTGGACTTCAGCCTCAGATTTAATTTAAGATCGGTTAGCAATATCTGATTTCTCTATTAGGGGAAATCTCGTTGCATCTAGGAAAAAATCCTCCCATAGACAGAAGGAGACGAGGCTATACAAGTGGAATCGAAACTAGTTTTCAAAATGTGCCGAAATCGAGGGAGCTACTTAGCATATTAAAATAGGTCACTTAGTAAAAAAGAGCACACACACAAAGAGTATATGACGTCAACTTGTTTTTAAACCAAAACAAATGACTAAAAATGTTATATTAAAGTTATCAAAAATAATATCTATTGTTTACATCTGAACTTCCTTACGAAATAAAAACAAACACTTAATAGGACATAATAAAGTCAAAGTGAGCAACGACAGCATTCGTTTGTTGTAGCTCGCGGGCCGAGTGGAGCAGGGTTTGTCAACATACACATACACAGCTGGCCCCAACAGATAGCGCTTATCTAACAGCAGGACATAGTCCGCTCATTCATAGCCGGCGGCCCATTCATGAACTTCGAGATAAACCGTTTAGAGTAAATGAAGCTTTATGTAGTCACGCGAAGATGCGATGATCGCTCGCCATCCGCCGATAGAGGAGCGGGGATCGAGGATATCTCGGGGTCAGCGCAGATTGCAGCCGTTTGGCGGTCAGGTTGGCCACGGCGGATGGGTTATGTCAATGGGATCTGTGTCCGGACCGATGCACTCACCCCACACATTGTGTTGCAATTGAAGCTCATCGCAACAGATTTAGCCAATTGGAGTTCTTACACTTATTTCGGATTAAAGTGTTTTTATAAGCTTATCATAGTATACGCATGTTATATGATAATTTGATTAGATTTGTAGTACGAATGTTCACATAATTTAAAAAAATAACCCTTCATTCAGTGGTGACATGGAATCTAGTGCTTACTTGTAGTAAACATGATAAGAAGCTCCCGAGTGTCAAAGCGATAATAAATCTTCAAATTATCGTTCGTTCAAACAAACAGAAACGCCCAAAAGCAGCATTACAATTTGCTACACCACAAAGCTTGCTACTTTATTATAATATACTTATATTAATTTAAATTACTTTAAAACAAACATTGTACTCAAAACAAAGACATAGTTTCGGTTAATTTAAAATTTCATAATTTCGGCGGGAATGTTATTTAAGTTTTCGTAAAAGTGTCTGAGCGTGGCCGTGGGCTTGAATGTTTTAATTTCCTTTAAGTTTTTTTACTTTGACAATGGCAACTTGATATAATGTCATAACAAAAAAGTAAATGTTAATCTTTCACTTTTACATTAAGTACCTATAATAGCGAAGAGGTCTAACAGTCAATGTTCCTAATAACTTTAGACTCAATAAAGTAATCTCAAATTGATAATGACAATAATGTGTCAGAAGGAAACACGAAGACGGTGCGTGCACATGATCGATTGGCTCGACTTGCACTTCTACACTATTTACATTGAACATATAACGAATTAAAACTACTTAAAATATGTATTATTAAATTTTACATAATTAACAAGTTGACTCGAACAAAATTATGACTTCCCTTTTCTAAATCGCCTTATTGTTCTTAAGTACTCACATTTTTTTCGATATGTCTCGGTGTTATGCTCACAAATACATAAAAAGAACCTTCAATGAATGACAATATTGTTAAAAATATTTTATCGCCTTAACAATATTACTACCTTTATTTCGTCGGGCGCCATATTTACAACAAGCGCGTCATTGTATTGTACCTACACGAAAATATCAATTTCTCCGAAATTCTGATAAGTACTTATTGAAATATGCATGGATGTGTGTATTATTTGTTATTACGCGTATTGTTTTATTTTATTTAGACTTTTTCCGGCTTACTAATGCGTTTAAACTAAACCTAGTATATTACGTACTATGGGTACAGGTGAGGACAAAATAAACCCACAATATTGATACGTAAAATTTGTTTTAAAACCATATTCTAACATATCCATAAATAACAAACTGGAACTCCATAACCACTACGCCAGAGAGGCCGTCAGATGAGTAAATAATCTTATTGTTTAGTTAGAATAAAATCGAAATAATATTTTTACAAAAAACTTATCAATGGGTAGGTATAAGAATGATGTCGCTCGGCACAAAGTTCGTCAGTTGTAATACGTCACAGGCGCCGTCGCAGAAACTAACGAGTTATCAATGTAAGCGGTATGTTTACACGGTTAACCGTAATCTTATCCGGTGACCTCCTTAGGCTCTCCCGTTTCAAAATTGTATCGTTAGTACATATCGCGCGGTGTCCTTAATCTAAGTCACTCGCCGGAAGTGCGCGCTTCAACCCACTTCACTCCTACTATTGTGGAATAATTTATTTGGTGGACCTCATCCGAGCATAATTCGAAATCCAAATAAATACTTAATAATAATAATATTTGATATAATTCATTCTACGTTCATTTGGAGAAATATCTTTATAAATTCTAATATTTTAATAATTACCTACGACCTAATTAAGATCGTAACATAGAATCCATTCTAGCTCGTATGACTTGGAAATACGATTGAAACTGCGCTGGCAATGTTAAGCAATGTTACTGACGTCATCATTTCTCCAACTAATTATTAATTTATTTTGATAATATGAATATTTAGGATATTATAATAATAGGTATAATAAGTGAAAGACACAAAATGAAAAATATATGTTATTCGAATTATTTAAGATTTGGTACAGGGGTCGGTCGGCTTAAGATTAAGTTTAAAAAAGTAATGAAGTAATCAAATCTTGTTGTATAATGTATACCTAACATTTCTGAAATAACGAGTATTCTCGAAGTCAAAACGAAACTTGGTGAACTTTGGATAGGCCCCAAGTTCGTGTCAAACCGATAACCCGGACCGGAAACCGATAACTCTTTGATGTTATACAGCACCCGATCAGGGATACTCCTTGTAACAAAATCAAGAAATATTTGCAAAATAAATATTAACAATTTATTGAGCAAAATCGATATGACTATTGACATGGAACTGTGAAAAAACCACAACATTCTTAGATTTATATATTTTATAATATTGTTTAAAAACAGACCTAAAAAGTAATTGTGACATATACCTACCTATAGGTATATATTTTTATTTTGCCACTGGTAAATCTAGTGAATTTTACAATAAAATAAATTAGGTAGGTACTTTCGAAAATGCTGCATGCATTCTGCATTCTGAGTTAACATTATAAATCATACCTGTCTTTCTTTAGTGGAAAAACATTAAATTCCCCATAAAAAAAACTGAAAATCTTTTCGCAAATCACTAGTGAATTACTAAAATTTCAAAAAAAAAAAATAGGATATTTTCGAAAAATTGTTAACTAATGAATAATACCAATTTGGTTTTTACAATCAGTTTTTTTAAAATCACGAAAATGCATCCGAATCCATGCTTATTTTTGTATTCGAAACCGTTAGTTACGATTTGAAATGGATTACTCCCTGCGCCTGAGCTTGTATTTTTATTACAACGCAAGATGATTTATTACTAATAAGGGTGATTGTTGATCTAGAGTCTAGACCGTGAGATTTGCTACAATCACTAATAAATATCCCACGAGATTCTCCCATTATTACATTAGTCAATATTAATTATAATTAACGTTTGTTTGTTCAATTATCGTTTATTATAAAGTAATAAATGCAGATTTGGGAAAAAAGACTTCCAGAAAATTCTTTTTTATATCTTTTATATCTATACCGTTTATTTTGATCCGTAGTTTCGTATCGTCGTTTAAGTTAGCCGCATAAAGTCTTCCAAATTATCGTAAAATCGTGTTTACAAAGAACCTAAGACATCATATATTTTTTAATTTATTATTAGTCCCTGTCTAATAGGACTAGACGAAATCATTGACACGTGTTTAAGTTTATTAATTTAAAAAAAAAATTAAGTAATTCATGTTTGACTTGACTAGGATGCAAGTTGGGAAAATGTTGTGGGACGACAGTAAATATTTTCTTTGACACTGGAAAAACATAATATAAAAATATTTGAATAAAAAAAAATTATAGGGTAAATACCGTGTTCAAATATTTATAGGGCACCATATAATCGCAAAATATTAAATAACTTATCCTGCGGGTGTAGGAACTTAAAACATAAATCGGGAATCCCGTTTACAATAGGGAAAATAGTTACCCAATTAAAGATACGTTTTAATTTCCGCTCTTGTTTCAATGGTAGTAAAAAGATATTAAGTACCTAATACCTAATTATTTTGAGTAACTTGGTACAGTTCGGTTTTGATAACTACCTTCCTATATTGACAGGGATAGAGACTTCAACAATCCATACATATCTCTTTCGTCTCCTTTACATTCTCTACAATTATAGTTTTCAGTTTTTTAATAATATTATTTACATTTTTAAGCAATTTATTCTAGTTAAGTACCAATTTCGACATTGTAAATGCAAGTACTTCGTAAATATCAAAGTTTTTTGTATGGAGCGTCTTTGGTTCAGCACGTCACCGATAGCTTCGCATTAGATTCGCTTTATACAGAAAAAGCGAATAGTTTTTAATGTTAATGCCTTATGCGCCTCTGGAGTATTTTGGATTTAAATTAGCTTACTTGTGCGCGCAGATAATTCATTTAGAGCCGACAATACGACCTGGGGAACTTGAATACTACGATTCTTAACACATCCTAAGAGAGCTACATAAATTTTTAATTTTCCAAACAAAATTGTGAGTATTTTTGGAAACTAGTTATGATATTCAGCTGATTCTTTTCATATTGCTGGACAATATCAACTTAGTTTTTACATGAATGTGATTGAATGAACGATACCACCTTTGCTGTCATTTCAACTGTTTTTTTTCCATATAACCGGTGCATTTTAATTAATATTGTTTGAACACTGTTATTTTTCAAATATTGTAGTCGATATCTTTACTGCATTAGTTTGTAGAAAATTGATTAAAATACGACTTTTAATTTTGTTTATTGTTTCAGAGATGCAAACAAGTCTATGCCCATTTTCTTTTACTACAATAGCAGAGTGCCTCGTAGACTGTGATTACGATTATAATTTTTAAAGAAAGAGTTTAAAGCACGTGTCAACAAAAATTATCTAAAATTGAATTTAAAAAAAAACCACAAACATAATTGTGCATTTCCCATTGCATAATAATGTCGTCTCATATGTAATTAAACGAGGATGCAATTACCAGCACCAAGTTTAGATTCCAAGACAATGTCTATTCTGTAGCCATATTTAATTCGTCCCCAAACATTAGTTTCTGTATTGTTTCTTAAATTTTATCCTTTTTTTGATTGACGACCGTTATCAAAATTTGAACCCGGATGCAGCTAGTAAAATTTAAAATTGATAAGGAGAACGAATTTGAAGAAATAGGCTAGGAAACAAACAGAACAAAGTTTTGTAAGGTTTGTTATATTCATATATGTCTAGATGTTGTTGAGTTTTAGGCTATAGTATTGGGAATTTTGTAAAAAGAAATCAATTTGATTGTAAGTGGATATCAACTATGCGATACAACAAGAGAACGATGCGTCAAACAAGAGAGCACGCACATTCGCCGGTGAGTGTATTTCACAAAGGTCGTTGGCTTGACTTTTGTGAATATTACAGCCCTTAATAGCTACTTAACCATTAGCCACATTACTGCAAATATGAATTAACAAATTAATTGACCTGTAAATGCGAAGTGGATGTGCGAGGTTAAGTTGTTCTAATGCCGTGGGACAAAGACAGTAGTGGCCACTGACGGTGTGTATTAGGCAACTAACAAACTGACAAACATCATATTATCGGCGACCTAATTAGTAAAGCCACATGTCGGGCTGGGACGCGGACTGCTGAAGATCGAGCGACCTGCGATGTGCGACGCGCTACGGTGGACTCACTCGGCGCAATTAAAATGATAATGGCGACGGAAGTCAGGTGAAGCATTCGGGCAGGGTCAGGCGACAATGTTCTCATTAATATTTTCCCTTGCAGGATTTGAATTTCGAAAGGTTTTAGATTTTTATCAATGTTTGTTAAAGTCGATTCGGAGTAACCGTTGTTAGTGTCTTGTTGAATAATTCACAGACTAAATGAGGTGCGCCGTTCCAGAAAGATCTGGGAACCGGGACGTCAGGTAGACGGTTTACAATTAATCGATTACAATAAATACAATAATAATTGTGACGTACTGACAGCTGCGCAAGCGCCCGCGCCGAAACTCGGTGTGTACAGGTGGCGTGACGTTATGAAAATCAAAGGAAATTCTACATTACGTCTTATACGAATATTCGACCCGTGCTATTCGCTGAGGTGGATGTCGCCAGCGAGTGTCGACAGGTGACCCATTCGTCTGGCGCCAAACAATGTCGCACTTTACATCTCATATATTTTATTACATCTGATAATGTTAACCGCGCAAACTTGTTTTCGCTCACTCTCATAACCTCTTAACATAATAAAAACTTATACCTAGAATAAATAAGTATAAGTGAAAATTTGTTTAAAAGATAAAGGTGGTTCCTATCCTAAACCCATCCTAATTTTACAAAAGAAAAAGAAATAAATAGTACCATATTTTTTCAGAAAATGCATGATAAAGGTATGTTTTAATTTTAGTATTCTCTGAAATATTTAATATTTATTCAATTAGATTTTCAATCAAATATAAATATCTATGAATTCCGAACAAACTATAATATGTAGTTAAAGTCAGGTTATTTTCTAATATTTTTTAATTAGAAACTTTTTAAATACTGTTTCAATGTAGGAATAAAAATAAAAATTCATAAAATAAATTAATTTACATAAAATTAATTATAAAATGAAATAAAACCTTTGTCTAGGCTGATATTTACATAAACATAAACAAAATAAATATATTTTTAATATATTAAAATTACATTTAAATATTTGTCTGAAATAACAGTTTAAATATTCGATTTAAATTAAAAAAAAATTGTCTAATTAATAAAGAATTCGTATAAATAATTCTTTTTGAGTTAATATTATTTCTAAAATTTGCCTTCATGTTCAAAGCGTAAATAATAAATAAATAAATAAATATTATAAAAAATATTAAAAAATAACTTAAATGAGAAAAATAAGGCGAATATGCCCAATATTAGAACGGCGTAGTTTGTACGAGGTGCGCACGCGCATGTGTGTGTGACCACGGTAGGCATGGCGCAGGTCGCCTCTACCAATAGCCGTTCGCCGAGCGCACACATAAACGCCGTGGCCGCGCGACAAAAACTACGATTTCTCATAACAATCCTGTTTATTTTGCACATGTTTAGGGTGAGATCTTCCCCGCGCATATATCCTGAATGCAATTACACATTTACAAACCTCCTTATAATATTATAGCACTTAGAAAAAAATGTGCAAATTTTCGCACCAGCCTTTATGACTTCAAAAATTTTCAACGAATTTTCCATTGCAATTAACAGTAAACAATAGGGGTCATTAGAAAGCATTTGCAATGCGCTATTAAAAACAATATTATAGATCAATGTTAGAATTTGGGCGGGCGGCGAAATTAAGCACTGAAATTTGTTCTTTTTTGTGCATTTATTCCTAAAAATCCAGATAATTTTCTCGAACTTTTATAATTTAAAAAGTTGTAGACGATCAGTGGGTACGGGAATATACAAAGAAATTACTAATAAAGTGACCGGACAAGTCGCAGCAGCCATCGGCCGGGGCCCGCCCAGCGCATTGGACGAACTCCGCCACGTGCAGATACCTCGTTACTTATTTCGAAAAAATTGATGTAAACCAAAAATTTTGTATTTGTCATGTAGGCGCAAAGGTATGCAACAATATAAAATAATAATATATTGCAAAATTGTTGCCAATTCCTATGGAAAATTTGTCAAATATTTCCGCCGACACGACACGAGTTTGCACCGACGCTGCCTAAAATATAGGAAAAAATACTTAATTTATTTATTATTATCGTTTTAAGTATTACTTTAATATATATTTTAAAAAACTAAATAATAAAGAATTCGATTATTTAATTATTTAAAGGAGCATAGGACCTTTTTACTTTTAAATTCAACAAGACGTTAACTCTTGGGCGGCAATTTTTATGCTAATGACAAAAATTGTTTTATATTTTATTGCAGACATCATTTTGTGCACTTTCATGATTTAAATAATACAAAAATGAATTAAAGATTATTATTAAGTAGAAAAAAAAATTTTTGGTAGCAAAAAAAATATTTTAAAATTATAAAACTGAAGCACATTTCCGCATACGAATTCGTACTAAGTATTTTTACATTGTAAGTTCAAAAATTATAAAATAAATATTCCCCATTGAAGTTTAAAACGCTCTAATAAAAAATGTGTTTAAAATTAATTATTAATTATTTAAATAATTATTAGGAATATTGAACTATTTAGTTAGATATATGTAAAAATCTGTAGGTATACTAACATTAAAATACCTACTTAGTAATAATGCGTGGGTAGTTACAGAAAGAGGGAAGCCCCCGCCCCCTGTGACTCCATAGGCACTCACATTAGAATATAATAAATTGAAATAAAATAATATTTATTGGTGTATTTTTAATCTATACGATTAAAATTATAGGTAATTTATTATTATAATCAATAAATGTTAAGAAAAAACTCTCCTACATCTATATATGTATGTAGATAATATAGTATTATATTGCAATAATTATTAGAGATTTTTGGCTAATTTTAATTAATAATTAATTATATTAAATGGAAATAAACATCCTTTGGATAAGTTATTTCAAGAATAGACCTCCCTGTAAATTGATTTCATACATTTTTGATTAAATTCTACGTTTAAAAAATTATTTCGGAATTATTTTGATTGGTTTCATTCGCCGTTTCGAAGGCTTTGTAGCTACCGTGGTCGCGGCGAGATTAAGATGTTGTTTGTTCCAGTCTTCAATTTTTAAAAATTAATAAAACCACCCTTTCGATTTAAAATCTCGTATTTACTGATAACCACTACTAATAAACGAGATTCTATGTTCTAATGTGAAATTAAAAAATATTTTAAAATTTAATTAAAATTAAACTAAATTGCATTTAAACTAAAAAATAATGAAAAATTCGTTCTGTATTTGATTCATTAAATGTTTTAATTAAATAAAATACCACTTACATATTATTTGATGATTTTATATTTATACAATGTCGTTGAAATCCTGAAACAATGACATAAAATAATATTATAATTGGTTATTGATAAATATTAGAATGATATCAATTAGAATAAAATGCCTTAAAAATGATGTTTTAAATGAAGATGACCAATAAACTAAAAAACAATTAATCAAATTGGTTTTAAAGTCTTTATTTTTCATTAATATCATCCAGCAAGATTGCGCCCACTTTGAAAAGTAATAAAAACATATTTAGGTAGCACCTACCTATAAGATTTTTTTAAATTCAATATTCGCGCCTAAAAGTTTCCTTGAGAGAAAATTGAAATAGTCTTTAGCAATTTTAAAACAGGGGAGAAAGAATTTATTAACGTTTTGTTTCGTCTGGAAGATTGGGTGGTGTAAGTCGTTGACCCACAGGAGGCGCGGGAGAGGGCACGTGGCGGCAGCTTATCTGGAGGAATGTGGTCTTGCGCCGGCGCCGACTCACGCACGTACAAATCTTCACCATCCCTCATTAAAACCTAGACTTTACAGTATACCTAAGTATGCGCTACCTTTCTCCAATATTGCGCGAAATGCTTCAAATATTTTAGTACTACCAATATCTTCATATTTCAGATATTTTGCACTATCTAATACATATCTAGATTTGTGCTAGGAAGTGTAGGTATTAATAATTTTAGCAATTTGGTATAATTTTAGTATCTGTAGAGAGAATTATGCTTTGAAAGTTAAATTTAAATGACAAGCAAGTATCGAATTCATTATCACCATTCGAACAAATAAAATTCTAGTGTCCACAAGAATACATAACTATAACATATTTTGTCTAAAACAATACCTAGGTTTATAAAATAAATACTAATTTAAAACCTAAGCACCTTAATTGGCAGACTTTGTTTTCTTATATTCGCTAAAAATTGTTCTCATTATGCTTTACATTAATACCTATTGCCACTTAGGTACTTATAAAAATAGACTGTACTGATAGTCAGGGGCCCCAGAAAATGAATTGGCGTTCTAGAAACCTAGATTGCTTGGGTAAGAATCTAACTAGAATAATCTAGAAATGATATTGTAAGTTAAAGTAAGGAAAAATTGTATGGTGTTTCAATTTCATGTTCCAATTCAGTATTGGCGACAAATTACATGTGTATTTGCAAAATAATCAACTATTCACAATAAATTGTCACTTATTACATTGTCAAAGTAATCAGTTTATAATTTAGTATATTTACAATAAGTAATAATAAAGAATATTTAAAATTAAATTACCCTGATCATAGGAATCGTGTGTATGCGCAGTTAGCGTGAGCCCCCGCGAGCACACGGCGAGTACCGGGGGCCGCTGAGGGTGCTAATATGCCAACCACGTGGCCAATTGCACACTTAACGTGAATGTAACCGTCGTATTCATCGAATATGGAGAAAACAATTGGCTATTGCAAAAGAATGTTGGTCTAAAGTGACATCCGTTTGCTCCTTTTAACGAGTCTATTTAAGTAATTGCTGAAAAATTTCGCGCACAAAAGCAATGGCAGCCATTGCTGAGAGCACACAGACGCGTGTCCTTTACACACGGACGCGTGTCAATGTGTGCGTTCGAGCAGTGTCCGCTAACGAACTATCAAATGGTAAAATACTTATATTAAATTTTATTTCTTTTATAGTTACGTTGCAAAATTTAAAAGAGAATGCTTAGCTATGTTTCCGTTGCGCCACGTGTTACTGTTACGAGAATGTGTATTTCATTTAAAATTCAAACAAATTGTATTTATTATATTTATTTATTAATATCCTAAATTTTAATACATTTCATATTACGAAATATTTTTTGGTTTTTAGAATTATCTAACTTTCACATTGCATCCTGAATTAATTAAATAATGTTTAAAGAAAATTTCAAAACTTAACTTATATTCAAAGCTACACTTTTAACATAAATATAGAATCTAATTTAAAAAGCAACGCGATTTCTAAATCACGAGTTATAAATGATCGGTTCAGTAGCTAAGAGGCGAAGGTTGAGACGTTGGAATGCAACAGGTAACAGATTCTGGGAAGGCCGCGGTCCGTTACTGCGCCGAATATCTCTCTTCAAACGAGCCGACAAGTGCAACCTGCACTCGCGACGACCACCGCCTGCGACCCTCACTAACAATTATGTCTTTCGGTGGAACTTATTCCACCTAAAAATACTTGGTTTAATAAATTAATTATACATTTATCTTTACGTGGCATAAGTACTAAGTTTATTCTGATTAACAGATATATGATGGCTTTTGCCTAGGCAGCGGCTAGGATGCCAGTCTGCTGCATGGGTTGGACCAAAACAAATATATATATATCTAGGTATTACATGTATTTATTTATATCTAAAAATTGCAAAACTAGGCTTCACCTTTGAACTAATTAAATACATTCATGAATTTTAAAATTATTTCTTCTTTATAATATTCTATATTACAACAATGGGGACAGAGCTATTTAAAAAAAAAAAAACAGGAAATAATTTGTTTTATTACTTTTGAGTTTACTAAACAATTGCATTTGTAAGAATTGGTATTCCAGTAGGCATTTACTGTTATATGTAGGTATATATAATATAATATGTAGGTAGTCGTAGATATATATACATATGTACAATTCATACACATTTTAATCTTATACAACACTTTATCTAATCTTTGTTTTTCCAATAAATGCGGTTTTTGATTGGTTAACAAATATTATATCGCAATACGAAGGACTATATTATATTAAATAATTTACTCAAGTTGTTGATATTTTCTATTCCATTACATAAAGGATATTAAAATTCTTTTTGTTTTTAATCCATTAAAGACAAAGGGTTCGTCGCCAATGCAGCTTAATTTTCAGTAATTTCCTTTTCAAGAAGTGTTTTCAACTGTGCTTAGTTTTCTCTAGTATGGCCAAACCAGAGAAAAAAACATATTTTTTTTGTATAGAATTTGCATTAATTTATCTCAATCTGCAGAACCCTGAGACAAACAAACTTCTTTGGACTTTCAAGCTTTCATTAATGGAATTATAAAAGTTCGCATCACATTATCGGTTATCACATGAAATAGTCAAGCCGAATCTCAGTCAAGCCCAGCAAGCTTCAGAAAAGTGCTGTAGCAAAAACTGCTAATAGAACTGCTATTTTGAATTATTTGTAAACGCATTGCAATGTTACAAACGCCTAATGGATGATATTATATTCATTATTATAAGTTCAGGAAACTAATCTATCTACAATCTTTGAAACTCCTAGCTTCTAGTTAACGTAAATTCCCGCCAAACGTCACTGCATTTGTCACGAAACTAAAGCGACAACATAAATAAAAATATATCCTTATCGTTAACACACATTTCCTTGGTCTAAATTTGATATTTTTGGAGAGTTTTTGTGGTTTAAAAGTGTAATAATAGAATAAGGGATATAAAAATGGGGTGATTAGGAAGTGAACCAAGATGTTCGACATGTGTGAAAGTTTCAAAAGTTGACACCTTTCATTGCGAGGGTTGAGGCGAGGGGTGAGCCTTTGATGTGAACAGATGGTACAAATACTATTCCCGCGGACAGACTGGAAGGGAAGGAAATTTTATGCTTTATGCATCTATTTAAGGATATTTATTTACTTTATTTATGGTTTGTGTTATTAAGTAGAACTTGGAAAATGTTTTTGCACGAATTCTAATGTTATTTGAGATTACTTATATTCATATAATTTGAAAGGCTTTATGCGGTTTATTTTTGATTATTTGGATCTGTCATTTTTGATTTGCATTCCCAGCCATACTTTCTTCGGCTGTGATGTCTAAAAATAATACTCAAATATGACTTTGATGTACCGATGTGATTTTAATTTTTTTTATGCATAGACTTCTTGTTAGACCTACCTGAATCCTAATCAGTGACCTCAACAATATCGCCAACATCATAATTATTATTAATATTTAGCTACGCACTCATTGTATTTTATAAATAAATTTAGTTACATTATTTATAGCATAAATAAATTAGAGTCTGTTTTTATAATATTGAAGTAATTACTGTCAATAATCGACTCAATCGATTAAGAAAATGCAATTATTATAATATAAATACAGCTTTGAGTCACTTTGCCATCAAACGATCCCATTAGTCATTGCACCTATTTACCATTTAGAGCATTTATAATAAAAGGACAACTATTTTTCAATAATAAAGTACGATAACTTCTTATGCAACATGCGACACATCCTTGCCACGTGAGTGGAACATGCGTGGGACCGACCCGCCGACCGGAAATATCAATGCTCTATATTTAAGTTGAGCGCCCCCTGCGACGCACCTCCATCATCCACTAATAACCAGACGGAAGGAAAGTAATCTAGACAAAAGTTTAAAAATAATGTTGCCAGGAATAGAAGGAAAGGTGAGCTACGGCGCAGCGGCCCCCCAGAGTTAAAAATACGAGCATTCTGCGTCGATGATACCGTGGCATCCTACGCGCCGTGGACGCACCCTGCCGCGCTGTCAACCGCATAAATGATCTATGCGATCGGCGGCAAATTAATGTCAAAAAGTTGTAATTTAAAATGCTTTATGCGGCTTCAAATTGCATTAATTTTCATTGTTTTAATATAACGTTTCGACCCTTAACCTCTATTGTCAAAATCTAAATAATCCACCCTCATCAAATTAAAAATATGTAAGGGTAGTTTTGGTACCTTAAAACATGACAACAGACCATCATTACAAGCCGTGGTTGCAAAGCTTTGGAAATTCGGATTGCAATAATGACAATAGACGCGATAATAAGCCGAATAAAGCGTTTTAAATCATATTTGGAAATAATTTCAGACGCTACTATGTATCTGCATACCTATCTCTATGAAAAATAATTTTAACCATATTAGGTATTTATCAATCAATACTAAACAATGACTATATTAAAGAAATATTTAGGTTAATTAAGTAACAATGTTTACAACGTGTAATTAAATTTGCATTCTTGACATAAACAATAATAATCATTAAGTATGTGTTACATTGTATTTTAAGTAATAAAAATGAAAAATTAGCTAAACATAATGGAATTCATAATTGTTCTGATTAGATTTATGTTAGAAATGATCTTCGATAAATTTAACAGTTACAAGTGAATAGATAACGTGTTGTGGGAAAAAACCCCATGAGAACCATTCTGACGACATTCTGGGAGATACTTACATGTATGAAGAAACAACTTAAATCATTTCTATTAATATTACTTAGGTACCTATTGTTAAAAATATTTGGTTTTTCTTATAACATGCATGCTTGGGGCATTCAAATGGGGATTAAATGTATTTTTGATATGTGCACAAAGTATTAAACTTAAAAGTGAAGGTTGCTTATTAATTATATGCAAATACATAAGAGCATATACAGGTTCAAATAACATTTATGACATGAATAGTGCAGTATCGAATGGCAAATCGTGCCTGCATGCATCGATGACGTCACAGCGTTTCGCGGAATCTAGAAGCTATGTTGCCCTTCACTTTATTGTAAATGTGTAGACCCAAAGCGCTTAGTGCGAATTATGACGATTGGAGCCGATTTTTTCGGACACGTGTAAACGTTTGTCCTAGTTATGAAATGTGGTTACGTTTCTTTTCCGTACGAGTTTCATTTCAAAGGAATTTGTTATTTTGACAAATACTGCAATTTGCCTAGTTTCATGAATGATCGGCCGATGACGAATGTTGCCGACGATATGAGCATGTTGTGCGACATGTCTGCCAATTAGGGTGTCCATCCTTAGAGTGAGGGGAAGGGCTCCGAGCAGTGCGGGGCGCGGGAGCTGGAATATTCAAAGCGTGAGAACGGCGCGCGACCCGCATGCCGCGACTTCACATATCTCACGCGCAACCTCGTCACTAAATCTATATTGCAAAGTCGACCATAATTCATTTGGCATAGAGTTTATAGTATCGTTATACGTGGACGCGGTTATCGCTCAGAACATCGAGGACAATGGTTTTCTAGTTTACGGTTGGCATTGGCCCGGATAATGCCAGCGCGAGTGCACGTCCACTCAATATTGGAAATTTTGGTAATGCGATATAATTGTAGTACATAATTCACTGATAGAAATAAATGGCCACACTCGATTGAAAGCTGATCCATATACTTCGTATAGCATCGGTGTTTATTAAAGTAGCCAATATTATTATATGATTTCTGAGAATACCATAAGAGATGCATTAGATATTCTGTAACATGACTCATTGGATCTTTATAGCTAAGTTTTAGCAACAGTACCTACTATTGGCATGTAATACTTATGTTAAGATTTATTTATGAGCTGCCAATATCTACAGATAGAGGATACCACGACGACAATATTTTATGTAAAACTTATGCTTAAACTAAACAATTACAACACAATTTCATGAGATTTTGTTAAATGGTATTCATAAAGATTTATAATCTTAATAGAGGAAGTTGTTATATTTGTGATGCTGTACATTAACCATATTGAGACGGCGATTTCAGAGGTGAGGAGTTGGCGAAATTTCCTAGAGGGTCACCGGGAGACACGGGGCCCCTGGCGGCCGTCGACCTCATGAAAGGCGCACGACGACGTCGACGACGGATCCGCACCGCGATCGCTCGCCTTTTTACGCGCTCTTTCCCGCGCACCCGCGCCGCCAACCCCGCGGAGCCCCGTCGCGGCGCGGTCGCTGCCCGCAGATAGTGAGACAGCGATACTCAACTCGCGGCCTGTCTGCTATTTGCATTACTTAATGAAAGATATTTTGCAAAAATGCGATCTATATTTTTATGATAATAATTGCCATATAAACAAAAGTACATGTCTATTTTATTTTCTACACAATGAGAATATCAAATATATTAATTATAAGGGCTTAAATGTTTAATTCTAAATCTTTACAAAGCTTATAACAGACGTTCTTGCGCTAACAAATTTTTGTTGCCTTGGAAATTATCTAATTGTTAAAAATACATGACTATCTGAAAGTTACGTCATACTCGGTCTATTTACTCATTGTATTAATTATGGATTTAAATTGAGAAATAAACGGAGCAGGTTGGTTTAGTCGTTGCATGTTGTAACCGATGTGCGACACGAGCGATTTGAAACCACGCTCACAGATTGATCACCCCTGCCCGCCGCTACGCCGCCGCTTCGCCCTAATTAAACAATAATCGAAAAACTACAATGAACGGGCACCGCGTCCTCGCTGTCCCGCCGATGCCCCCCTCCGCCTCGTGCCCCTGGCTCGGGGAATGACGTCACCGATGCAATTCTTCACTAGTGTTTCTGTTAACTTAATCTTTTACCATCTTTGTATTGGCGATAATTTGGCCTTCATTCAGATTTTTAGCAAAATTTTATGTCTAGTTTTTTTTTTATATATAAAAAAATAGCGTTATGTACTCGAGACATTGACGTGTGTGCTGTTTAAGTAAATTAATTTGGATTTATGATTTTCAAAAGTAGAACATGTATGCACCTAGTAATGATTAAATTTTTTGAATGTAATTTCTCTCGAATTAGAAATTATATAATTTAGTACTCAGTTTTAGATTGTTTCTTTTACGTAATCATTTTCCAAGTCGATTTATGCAATAGCACGGACGGGGGCTTCGACCATCAACCCTCTTTATTATTTTTAAATATATTAATATCCGTTGCACATTATTGTTTTTATCATATTATTTTATTAATTGAACATTAAAATTTTTAATTGTTAAATACTATACAATGAAATAAAAAAAAAATAATAATAATATTTTTTTAAAGGATCAATAAATTTATTTTGTATTTTTGATCCTCCAAATAATAAACTATATACTTTCCTGGGGTGTGAATTACTCGTATTGTTAAATCCAAAGTATTTTGAGCTATCCCGGCACATTTCCTTCATATTAAATCCCTGGTGAAATAATTAATTGTTTTTTTGTAATTATTAAGCTATTAGGGCTGGTATTTCAATAAATTTTTAAATCAGGTAGTAAACTAATATTCCATGTAGTCTTACTGATAATAACTAAATTTGTGTAAAATAAAACAACTAGTGGTCCGGAGATTGTCCATCGCAATTGTCAATAACTTCCATGACAGTGCGATTGATTAAACTTTAATAACTGATAGTCTTGTGTTTTGGTTTTCAATGTATTTACATCAATCAAATTATTTTTATTATTAAATATAACTTGAATTATTTGGGAGAATTCCTCTATTTTCGTTTAGAAAACATATATCAATTACCCGCGGTCAATGCTCGTCAATCAATTGCCGTTACTTGACAATCGTTTCAATTGAATTTGCAACCATATATCAATGAGCGTCAATCGCCTAATAATTAACAGTTGCACTTCAGGAACCTCATATACGTCTTTTATAATAACATACAAAACTGACTCAATTCTGTCCTTAAAAAATACATTCATAGCAATTTTCGTCCTCGTATCTCAGAGAGAATCAGAATGGCGTATAAGCTGGCGTAAGTGTTTATGGTTCAAAGTTATTTGTCAGTGAGCGTGCAGGCGTATTTATAATAACTGTATGTATATACTACAGGCTGTTTGAATGTCGTCGATGTCTTAACGAGTTGTTGTTTGATAACAGTCAAAGGTTGCTTGCGTCAATAGTAAGTATCTATATATCCAGAAATGACGCAAAATTCTAATTTAGGTCATTGAAATTTCTTAATAATTAAAGATAACGTATCAAATAAATAAAGATTAAAATATATTGCTGGCATATGTAAACAAAGCTATGTTTTCTATCGTGTTAATTAGGAGAAGGCTACATTGTTGCTTATCTAATAAATTAGGTAGTCTTATTAATAGTTCCAAATGCCTACTAAAATACCTAATATATAAATAAAATATATACCGCAGTTATATAAATAGTACCTACAAGAAATGTCGCCAGAGTGAACGTTTTTAAAACTTTCATTTGTTTTTGCTTAATTCTTACTTTACAATATCTAATAGACACTCCATCTGGTTGGCGCATTACTTACTCTATGCACAAATGCAGTCCGTAGCGCAGCGCACCCGTGCATTTATGTCGCAATAAAGAAAACGATACCAATTATAAAAACTTCCTTCAATATAGTGTTGTCTTAGGCTACTTGTGAACATGATTTAAGTAATTTAAAAAATGTCAAAATAATCAAGCACATACGCGATAGTAAGCCGCGAAGTCTTAAATTGGTTATTACAAGATATAGCAAGCGTCGCCTATTTACACATATACACACGTATTCAGTAAAATATTATCTATTTATGTATAGCTATTGTCATGCCTCTTTCATAAGCATAGACTGACAACGAATCGTCTCCTGCTATTAACCTTAAATACCTCTTTCGTTTGTTTCGCATAATTATTCATTTTAATTACAAATGTATACAACATGCGCAATGCCCTCGCCCAGTGTCTGCCATGGGTGTCAGGACAAGAGCAATACAGCATACAACACTGAATAGACTAATCTTAAGTAGGTGCATAAAGTGGCTCATTTGGATTACCAAGCCTACACAAAATGCACCAACAAATGTTATGCGGCAGTTACCTATTTTATGCATTCACCACACATACACACAAACAAAGGCATTCAACGGACTCACCGAAACACGTGCTCCCGTATGCAGCTGCCGTCATGCGCAGATTGCACCCGAAAGCTTGTTATCGTTTCTATAGAAAAACATTACTTATAACTAACATACATTTACCTACAATTCAATTGACTGCATATAAATGCATTCAAGACATGCATAACTTACACAAGGTCTCCCCGGTAAGGTAACACAAACGAGCATTAGTTGATGTCGGACACGTGCACCTAGATAAACATAGTGCAACGATGCACTCGTGCGCGGGGCCCGGGAGCGAGCGCTCGACTGACAGGGGAGACCACCCCGCGCCACCACCCCGCCCGTTGTCAACAAACACCAGCAATGAATGGAAATGAGGCCGGAATGGACATTCCATCATTGTAATATGAACCCGGTGATCGTGTTACAAGATGCATCGCATCGCTTCGTTTCCTAGACCTCCTTTTTGTTTATATTTTTACATTATACTGCGTACGATTCGTTTGTGTTTGTCTGTCGGCTATCGACTCTTAGGTAGGAGGGAACTATGAATTTTATCAATTATTCAGTATAATGTTACAAAGAAAGTATTGACGCAACGGATGAGAGAAAGCACTCCCGTCTACTGTTATTATCTCAATATTTTATTACAGGCATATCGCATTCGAAGATAAAATTCTTTACAACTTACACTAAACAAACATTAGGTGCATCGCGACGCCCTCCCCGAACCCGGAAGGAGCACTAAAGGCAGACAATGCTCGTTAATATGAGTCAATAAAAGAAGGCGGGCGTCTCTTGGCGGGTGGCTGGAGATGAGGGATATTATAGCGGCCGCCCAATACTATGCGCGTTCAATATGCTCCAAGTTAGTGGATTCCATTGGAGTGCGTTTTATGGGAGAGGCAGTTGGCGCGCGGCCGGCGTACGCGGAGGAATTCCACTTTTTCTTTGCGACGCTGCAGGGCGGAGTGCATCCCGGGGTCAACGGCCGGGTAGCGCCGTGTACCACTTTGGACCATATTTCTAATGCAATTTATAACTGTCGCCACATACCGACCTCTTAGCTTGTAACCTATAACTGTTGGTAGTACCTACGTACATACAGCAGCAATAACTGCTTAATTATGTTCAGGAATTTATATTTTGTGCACCAGTAACGCACGTATTTAGTATTCAACAAGTAATAAAATTGCAAATATTTTTTTTAGACAATATGCAACTTATCACTATTTTTCAAATTAGCAATCATTTAGACAGGGTTGTCCAAGTGCAGAGATTTCATTTTGAAATACATATTTCTCCAATTTTTGACTGAAAAGTGGTTTAAGTTGCTTCCTTAGGATAGCTTAAGATACGTACAAGCATGTTTAAGCGCCTTGGGTTGCTTTGAGACAGCATCATATAATCATCAAAATAGTCTTAGACATTGCATAAAAATTGCATAAAATAAAATAAAGTTGTTAAAGCGATAACTTTTCACCATGATTCTCACAAATTTTAGTCGCTACCTGTATGTTGTGTACAACTGTTGGGCTTTCAATCCAAACCCCTTAATATTGTTGATTGTACCAGTTTAAATAAATAAATAAACTTGTCTTCCATGTTCCTATACGTTTATCAAGTCCGGGTCACGGGTTTGTTTCCGGAAATGCAGCGCAATAGGATAGGAAAGTTTTTAAATAATACAAATAAACAAGATGCTTAGAATATTATATTACAAATTTAAACAAAATAACTTAAATTATTAGGGCCAATCCTTGAACTAATAATGTACGTAAAAACTTCACCTAAAACTTTTTGATTATATAATATTAATAATAATTTTTACATTCATCAAATATCACGAGTTCGTAGTTTATTTACAATATAATTATTATAACAATGCTATTAATTTACAAATGCTCAATATAATAAAAATATTATTATTTAATTAAAAAAAGCAAATTATTTCAATTACAATGTAATGTAATACTATTATTTGTAATCTTATAGAAAATTATTATAACAGACTTTAAATACTAATAAATACTTTTATAACTGACAATTAAATGAAATTGCATCATGCCCACTTTGTGAAAATAATACAACTCCCTTTTAAATGTAAGTGCAAAACGCAGAAAATTAATTAAAAAAATATTGTCCCTTCAAAAACTAAGTTTACGTATTGTACGGAGTTATTCGTTAGAATATTTTCAAGAAATAGCTTGAAATAGTAAAAATAAAAATGCAATTATATCATATAAATTATTGACTATATCAAAAATCATACACAATTAAGTGAAATAGGCATGTTATGTACAATAACAGAAAAATTACATACAAAATTCAGCATACATTTTTATAAGACAAATGTTTGGCAGGCAGTGGTTACTTCCACCATGAGATGTGCATTACCAGCTTGACAAGACCCCCCTTTCGTTGCCTGGTTACTTCACTGCTTTGTGTTTTCACAGTTTTGATATGGTATTTCAGAACTGCTAGACATGAAAAGCAGAAGTTTTCAATACAGCTTAAAAAATAAAATATTCGATAAGTTTTGTTACAGCCATTTTAAATTAATATCAGTCTAAATTTAACATCAGATGTTGCTTCTGTTTTTATTTTAAATGTATATAATTGATTTCATTTTTAATTTTAATAGACTACAATGTGTTTTTCTTTCAATTATGTACCTATAGTATTAATTGTGCAAACCGCATTGCAAAACTAGACGTAAAAAATAACATAAACTTTTTCCGAATTCCCCGATATGTTTATTATCGTTGTTTACATTAATAAGTAATAGATGTGACTATTCTGAAAATGCACAAGAGCCAGAGGGACCCGAACGGCCATGCCAAATAAAGATTTTAGCTTTTGATATTAAAAATAGTGGATTATCTCAATCGGGAATAAATACTCAGTTATAACTAAATAAGTACAAAAACAATCCCAACACAAAGCATTTGATAATATAATTTTAGTGGTTAATTTATGATTTAAAAACAATAATATTATTAATCCTTAGAGCACCGCACAATCCGATTCAAATACGGAAGATCCCACAACGACTTCAGAACTAATCTCTACATTTTTATTAATCTATTTTTAATGCCTACCTATATTAAGTCAAGAGCTTGTATCTTGTGAAGATACTATGAAGATGACATCTGACTGCGCTAAACCGCTGCATTTGTAGTAAATATGAACGGTTTTCGAGTAAAACTTATACTTACCGTATTGTAAATTAAATACAGAGGGTGCTAGTATACAACTGTCACTTTGACAGTTTAAAGCAATGGAAAATACATCGGCTGCACATTTGAAATATGTAAGCAGCAGATTACGGCTTATCTATAAAAAAGTCTTTAATCTGTGTCGTTGTGATTTCGTTTCGAAATCGGTAACAAAGCAATAAAATAACAGTCAATTATCAGCGTAATCTCAGTAGATTTTATTCTCGTATAATTAGGACCCCCGTCGTATTTTGAATATCATCGTCAGATCAACTTTAAATACGTATTATATTGATAAAATGGCAGTTTTTAGCAAAAATATTACAGGATTTTTATAAAAGCTTGTATTATTTAAAAAACACACACAATTTGTACTTTCTTTAATCAATTTTGTTGTGAAATGGCCTTAAAACTAATTCTTAATACTATATTCTTTGTACAATATATTATCATAATTATTTAAAATATTCACTGTTAACTGTAAACGCTAAATCGTTTTAAGTAGAATACCACAACAATGTTCAATATTATTTAATTATAAAACAAAATATTTAAAATAACTATGACATTTATTCAATTAGTCTAAAATTGGCGTGTGTTCGCTGGGAGAGAGGGGAAAAGGCACAGGGAATCGAATACTAATGAGTAATCCGTAATACGAATTATCCCAGGCCGACGTCCAAGCACATCATCACCACGAATCCTATGATGCAACCCCATGTCGCCAATTTACCATTACCGCTGTGGACAAAATTACAAAAATAAATGACAATTAATAATAAATACACAGTTTGTTTCAATTGAACAAACAGACGAGTCGTAGAAGCTAAAGTGTGATCTATAAGCGGAGAGAACTGCATCTAGAGGGAAATATTCTCAGACTGGCGCAGACCTCAGCCAATCGCCACGAGGAGAAGTACAATAAACTAATTTGACCAAAACAGAAAATGCGATATTACGAAATAAGATAAAACACTCGATACACAATTTAGCCAAATATTAAAATGATTGTGCGTCACATTATATACACAGAAAGCAATTGTCAAACATCCAATGTAGAGTCGTCCATACAAACCTAACAAATTCTGGATAAACTATGAATATTGAAAGGCGTATTTCACTCGTTATAAATCTACATACTATATGCCACGAATATACCGGTTAAAGTTTAGTATTCCAATCGTGTGGATGTTTTACGTATTATGAATGGTCTTCAGCGTTGCGATTTATTATTATGTTTTTGCCATTAATTAGAACAAATCTGCATACGATTTGAGGTTGTATTGTCGCACGAATACACACTAAACAAATCCTTCGCACAAACAATATAAAGCCCATGTTTGTGTAAACATCAACCCGTATGCAGAACTATTAAATTGTACAGTTTGAAGAATGGGAGACAACTGTTTATGTTATTTTTTAGTAATACAACATAAAACATTGTTTATTTGAATTTCGTCCTAATAGCACACTGATAACAAACATGGTGAATTATGTATAGGCATACAATTATTCGATGCACGTCGTGGATGTTTAGTATTGTCCAATGATGGGAAACTCCGAATTGCTACCTGTCATAGTCCGAGAATACAGACATCAGCGTGAATATTTGCAAATACCCGGATTTCTGAGGAACCAGAGTCGTCAACATTCATATAATGTGCTAACTGGTGGCAATTACAACACTTTGCTACATAACGAAGCGTTGCCCAGTAATGTATCTATCTATACCTTTGTAGAATGAGATGATGATATTCGCATGTATGTAAGGGTGGTGGTAGGAGGATGTGACGTATGATGGAGGTAGGTCAGGGAGCGTCAGCCGTCGCGGGTCGGATTCCCAGACGATGACGTCAGAACATAGACAAACTAGAACGGCGTCACCGGTCTTATCCCGCCAAGATACGCGTTATTTCATGTATTTATTATTATTGACAGTGGCGAGACGGTGACAAACCCACGCGCGTCGCACCGAATTTACTTCATAATGTGAAAAGCAAAACGCGTCTCCCGCGACGCCCCGCACCCCGATCCGTCTGGCTGCAAATAGCCGTCCGGACAGGCCTCACATCATATTGTCTTCTGGCGTTGCAAATGCACTAGTCTGGCATGATCTAGGCCATCTAACTGCACCGCCGAAAATTTGCATACGCATACGCTGTAGTTAACTTTGAACTTTAGACTAGGAAGTAAGAAATAATTGCGCGTCTATTCTAGAAGCAGGTTTTTTTATTCGCGGCCTACAACTTTTTTAAAGACTGAAATCGTATTTCTCACGTCAGCGTTTGCATGTTTTAATCAGGAATGTTTGCATAAAATTCAGCACATACACATTCTCATGACATGCGCAGAGGCAAAAAATATATATTGTTTATTACGTATTTGTTTAGTTTATTATCGTAGATTAAATACTTGCTAATTATTCTTTGACCAGACATTTTTAAAAGCCGCTAAATAATTTCAAAATTCATTTAAAGTTATAAGTAAATTTCATTGGATTTATTCATCCGAAAATTATAAATAATATAAAGTACATGTATTGAAAGCAACATTGGAACTTTAAGGGTTTCCAATAGTTTTTATGCAATTGTGCATTGCGACAGGCTAGCAGCCAAACCGCGCCGGGCAGTCAGACCGCGGGCCGCTATTTCTGGCAAAGAGTATTTGTATCGCGACGCCCGACGATGAAGTTCCGCGAGTTCGAGCAATATATTTAATTTGACATTGTCTTTTTATATAATCATGTGCTTTGTTTACATGAAATCATGTGACGTAAGTTATATTGGATCGAAAACAATTTATCTAGAGACTATACTATGTGTATATGAGCACATTTTCAGGAACGTGTGAACTGTTCACCCGATGCATGCGTACGTCCAGGTAGATAGCCAGACAAGAGCAAACAAAAAGTATGGTAGGCACTAAGTACATCATTTAAAGCAAATGCCCGAAATAATTTTACGACCTCGTATTCCACTTAGAGGCTACTTAGAACAATATAATAAGATACTTACAATTACAGTGATACAATGTTACTTTTTATTACTCGCATATAATATTGATTGTTGTATATTAATATATGATAGCATAGGTCATTATCTTTATACGCATACTTAAAGTAATGGGGCAGAGCTTTTATATAGTAAGCCGAATTCATTCCAGCTTAAATGATATTCATGATAAAGTTGGCAATATGTAATCTTCTTGTCAAATAGTGAAAACTTGCTCTCAGCTCTTGCAATATAGTTAAAAATCTGGTTTAGCAGATGTTTTGAGGGATCAGAGAATTTCTCAAAGGAATCAAGTATGCGATATGTACTGTATACTGGGCACATGAGATAAAGATTTCCCCTCGCGATATGCAAAAAAAACTATTTAAAATTCTCTCTGAAAGTTTTTTTTTCTATAACAATATAATGTATATTACAAGTTATTCGTAACGTCTATTCTGCAGCAGCTCCTGTCAACCTTGGTTAGAAAATAATCGTCAAAAATCATCCCTCGTCTGACTGGTTCAAGACAGGAAGAAGACGATACAATAGACTGGACATACAATAGTTACAGAGGGGAAATAATATCTGCTTATCAATTGTTTACCAATAAGAACTCTTGGAATTGATTTTTGACAGTTAAGCGAACGAATATATCAATCGTTTTAACTCGTATATGGAGTAAACCAATGAAATATGATTGTATTAATGTAGTAAGCATCGCCAGAACAGATTGACAACACTCACGACAACTGTGAATAATCTGAATAAGAGGTAGATAAGTAATAATTTGCGAAGACATGATATTATCAGTGACTCCAATGCTTGTCATAAACATAAAAACCTCATCAAAAATAGATTGAATATAAACAGGATTAGTGATTCCTGAGCGCGCATCCGCTACGTCAGACATAGCCTGGGGTAAAAACTGGTAGGCGAGGGTCGAGACAAAGGTACTCTTATGATCTTTTAGGTCATTTCCAAGGCCAATCTGCCTGTTGTCCGAGGCCCATTCATGTCGAAGGGCAAGAAAATTGGAGCGAGCCATCTGCGCCGAAGGAGCCGACAACTACTTATATTGCCACAAACTGTGTATTGTTATTCAAATAAGATGAGGTAATTACAGACAACTCTTATGTTTCATATACTTACGAAGCATTGGCTTCTGGGATAATGTCGTCCGCTACGACGTAGATCATGGCACCAGCGGCAAATGCCAGGGCGTATGGTAACGCTGGTTGCGCTGCTGCTACAGCCACCGCTCCCAGCACACCGAATACTGGCTCCACCATTCCACTTAATTGACCGTACCTGATGACAATTATTAATAATGTAAATTGTTTGCAAATGATGACTAAAAAGACAAATGTTCTCCTGTGGATAAATAGTGTAAGAACGGTCGTAGATATTTTGAAATCCTATGTAGCTTAAGGTTTGTTAAAAGAAGTTTCAGTATTCTGTGAAAATTAACATATAACGTATACTGGTGGTAAGCAGACGCTGGTCGGAGCGGTGTCGAAAGAGACCGCTAACGAATTGTTTTGGTGAAAGTGCGGGCCGGGGGCCGCTGCCGTGACCACATTCCAAGGAACTGGTCGAGGAAGCCGCGCCGCTGTGGGAACTGCCGCCGGACCGCCACCCCACACGACGCTGCAACCCGCCCGCCCTCATCCATGCGAGCTTTGGCCAAAGTAGTTAGCAGTAAACGGGGACCGACATTGCGTTACCGGTATTTTCTCTGCTGTAATCTGCATGCACGACTGGTCATTAAAATTTATCATTCAGGTTAAGAAGTATGCACGGCACTCGGTCGTCAGCATCAAAGTCAAGGCAGACAGATATAATATGCTACCTCTATAATAAAGTGGGTAGGTTAATATAAGAGCGTAATTCGTGGCCGAGGATGTGTGGACGGGTGCCGGAGCCGTGTACGTGATGTTATGTTATCGCATGCATTATTCAGAGAGCGGCGAAAGCGGCAATTTGCGACAATATCCAGCAGTTCGTGGAATCTTTTGACTGTTAAACTGCCGACATAAAAGTAAAATGCTCTAGAGAGTAAATATAATACAACAACGCGTACCGACAACGAAAGCATGTCACCTGAATATCTTCTCAACTTTAATTACGACAATATTTAATTTTTAATGTTGATTTAACATAACAACGTGTTTATTTATATGAATGTAAATTATTTCATATAGGCAGTAAGTATGTGTTTAGTTGTTTACGAAAGTGGTCTATCGGAGCATTACCAATTCAATTATTACTTACTCTATTTTGGTGCATGATGGATGGTTTGTTTCACGATGCTTGCAATCTTACTTATTAATTTGGTTGAATTTTAGAAACATTGAAATTACATTGCTATCAATTTGGAACATTCTGCAAATATTGTATTAGGAACAGCATCGGTTATTGCAAAACTAGTTTGCAACACTAACAACGCCAAAATACAGTCTCTTCCGTGTATTTATTTATATTAGTTATCTAACATAATAAATAAGAACTTATAATAGCTAATATGTAAACATGGCTTATATCGCCAATTATACGATGACGTATAATACATTTACTAATCATCAACTAAATTTGTATACAGTTAATCGATTTAATTAAATCAATATTACGCAGTTGATATCCTGAAGGCCATGGTTCAGTTCGAATGTTGGCATGAGGAACACTGAATGCAGGATACACTTTATATGTAATGTTATGATACTTACTAATAAGTAGGTATACCGAATTGGAAAATACTTATTGGTGTGAGCATATTATCGAAGATATATGCATATAACATTAACCAACATATAACATGTTTAGAATTAGCTTTCATCGACCAACAAAGACACAAAGTCTCCGTTGACGCAAAACATTGAAACCGGCCTTAATTGCGTAGATGAGCGCCGCAGCGACTGGCAGCGCCTTCCGCGACCACTTCTTCGGGGTCCGTGCGGTTGTGGCGACGGCGGCTGCGGCGGCTCTCACGATTTAATTATTCGACTCTGAAGGCCGATAGCCCGCGGCGGGCGGAGCGCTGGCGACTGGTTGGACGGGTGCGGCCCGGAAGCATGAGCAGACAGCGCGCCGCCGCCTCACTCTTCACCAGACTCTACGGCACCATAGCGACACACACCAACCAAACTCACGCAACGCAAAATTTCGAAATAGACGACTTTCTCGGGTCCAGTTAGCATACACATGCGGGCCCGCAGATAAAAGCCGCGACGCTACCACTCCAGCCGCGCCGCACCCGCCACATCCGCATACTTCGCTCTTTTCCGACACCAATCGTGCCATATCGCATTCTATATCAAAATACCACAACCGAAAGTTGTTCAATTCGCAACAGATCCATTGGCATCACGATGGCTTCATTAAAAAGTAATTATTTGTAAAATACAACAAGGAAAACATATCCTGTTGATCTCTTGTGAATAGAGATCTACTGTACTGGTGGTACATATAGCATATATCATAACTTTCACGACAAAATCACCGGCCTATATTTCAAATACAAAGAATAGATAAAGAAGCAATAGAGAATATGAAAGAAAGACTATGTATGCGTGGCGTCCTAGATATAGATAACACTCGCACTTGAACATCGGGAATGCTTTTAATTCACAAAAGGAGTAAGTATGTGGATTGTAGGTGTTTCGTATATGGGTCGTGATAATTGTTTGCTACGTCATTGTGACTCACACCATGAGAGTATGCCTGAGAATGTTGACGAGACGCTTTGTCTATAACAATTGATCACCGCACGGTTTGATCTGATTATGTCATACTGCAAAAAAGCTAACCTCAACTCCTCTATAAATGTCATGGAACTTGCTAATGTAGGAAACAAATACTACGCTCAATAGGAAAAAAAGTATGACAAAAAAATATTGAAAGAGCGACACGTCAGTTTCGCTTCTAAAAGCATTATAAAATTGCTTTTTGTAAATTATAATATAATAAATGTTTAATAGTTTTTGCAATTTATTCCATTTAAGTTAAGACATAATTATCACAAAGGCGATTAACCGCCGTGTGAAATGCTCCGATATTATTGATCGGCATAAACGAGTGCTGATCACATTAATTGAAGGGCATGTAGCGTGATGGCGTAATGATGACTATATTTGGCTGGCATATTCGGTGGGAAGAGGCAGAGCACGCGACTGCTCCGGCAGCATTCCCATTTCTTGCCCGAACGACATTCTCGACTGGTAACATTCCGCAACGGAGACGTATCGAGCACGTCTTAGTGTTAGCCGCAATAAATAACTTGACATTCTAGTTTCTATTTGAAGCCAGTGAAGTACTTAACTTTGAATATCTTACATATCTGTCTTGTTACAAAGCATATTAACTAATTTTTAAACATTATTCTCTTTGATAATATCGATAATCGTGTAATAACTGCATCTATTAACATCTTTGGAGGTAATATAGTAAATGTCATCATGTGTTAGAATCGCCGCTCGCACTCCTCCATATGCGCGTAGGCACCATTGGCGACGGCATTCCAGGGAATGGAGCGCCATCGCTTTCCCAGTTGAGCATCTCGACAAAATACATTCTCATGAAGCTATTTAAACTATTCGAACTATTACAATATTTGATTTCAATAATTTTATAGCAATGTTACGTTTAAATAATAGACTGTTTCGACTATAAATTCAGATTTATGATCTCTTCGTTGTTGGCTGCTTACGTTTGCCGTATGCGCGTTCCAAGTAAAATAATATGGAATGTAATAAAAAGAAGAGTTCACGAAATGTATATATTTATGTATGCATTTTATGTCTCAATATGAATTTTGCCACGTCATCACATTGCTATTGGAAGAAATTATAAGATTGCTACGTTTTTTGAGGTTGTGTACGAGCAAGTTATGAATAAGGTATATGGTGTTTTGTTTGTTCTGCGATGGAAGGAGCATCGGCGGTTGGTTGCAGTCGCTAAATGAATTAGCTGGAGCAAGAATGGGGTCGGCGAGTCTGGCTGCGTTGGCAATGTTGGCATCCGGCCTAACGGCGCGACGCTCGCACATTCTCTAACTGCGCCGAGCTAACCACTGATACCAGCTTTTTAGCGTTACATTGTAAGCAGATATTAAACTATTTAACATCAAAGCTTTTTCGAATGTCTAAAAATAAATGAGAAGGAATTTGTTTTAAATTATTATTTAAACGAGAGGAATAAAAGTAAACGGCTTTATGTAATACGAAAACAGGACACTTAATAGAAACACTATTATGATGAAAAATTTAAAACACAGAAAAAAATTGCAACACGTGACATTAAGTACTTATTTCTAATAATATAACAACGCTTGTATTGTTGATATTGTGGGCGAATAAACGTCACATTGAAATCTTCGAACAAATAATCGCCAGACACAAAGATGTCCCCACCCGCCATTATAACATAAAATAGAGCGTCTAGCCGGGATGTCTGGACTAAATATTTCTAAAGTGCCAACTCTTTGGCCGCGTGTAAATTTACCATTACACGCAAATACATTTCATTACATGTGACAAATAACTGAACTGAATCTAAATAATTTTTTATACCTACACGTTTTGCTCTTTTGACTAATTTATTCGATTGTTAAATAAGTTAAATCATTATATTAATATAGGCTCCTTTGTTTTACTACTTACCAAAAAGCCCTCCATACTGAGAAGCCAGCAGCTTGTAGCGGCAAACTGACCGCGAGACCCTCAGGAAAGTTTTGTATCCCAATACCGAACGCCAAGTTTCTATAACAAAAGATAAAAACCACTGCAGATATATAATTTGAAACATACAACAGAATCAACAAATATTTATAATTTAGTCTTAATATTAACCCATGAATCGGTACTAAAAACTAGAATAAGTGGTAGAAAGCGTCGCTCAAACAATTGTCACAGATAAGTAAGTTTTGATAGTACAAACAGTAAAGTTTAGTAAGTAATTGTACAGAGAACTGTTAGAAAATGTACACGTGTATGCAGGTTAAGTGTGATAGAAACGACATTCCTTACAAGTACCGCTCAGCACATAATGTGACAAATAAAAGTTGTAGCAAGAGGGGAGCTGGTTGGTGCACCGGCACATTCCCCCCGCGCTGCACCTGCCTCCGCGGCATCACTAGGAATGCGGCTAACTGTACAGCATAGCATCCGTCATCGCAGACTGTGGCGACCGAAGGTTACTTGCTAATGACCACGTAAAGCGGTATTATTTTTGGAAAACGAGTCTAGCTATCTAAACTATTTTAAATCACGTCCAACTCATCGATTAGCATTTTTGCGTACTTAAAGGGAAAGTGTACATTTGAAAGATGCCAGTGGTAAATCAATCATTGTCGGCGATATTAACTCGGCAAACGTGAACGAATTCCTGTTGAAATTGTTAATTTAATAAACATGAGCGGCAAACGATTGGCGGAGCCTTTGAGCTCAGAGAAAGCAGTTGTCTGTACAGCGAGAAGCGCCGCATGCCGGCCGAGGCCCGCCTCCGATCCTGCCTTGCCAATTTATCTACGACGTTATCGATATTCAGCCTCCACACCAACAATTTGGGTCAATAAATCATTCTCTTGCATAACAGGATTATATTAATATAATTTAGATATATTATTAATATAATTGTAATTATAAAGTGATAAAATATTAAATACACAATGTGCTGCATATTTAGATATTAATTCTTTAATATTAAAACAAAGAACGTTACTAAGATATTTCGGGTATGTTCGTAATGTCGACATACCGCGCGGACGTCACTAGTGGGCACAGAACGCGGAAGTATAGCCAAGAGTAGAAAGCTGCGACCACACGCGGACCTCACATTTCTTCACGTTCAGCTGATGTCATGTTTGTAGACTCTCTGGAAACCACTCTAACAAAGCTTTTAAAGCTCCGACAAACGCATAGGAGGTGGCTGAAACTACTAAGCCTATACCATTCAAACTTTAATTGCTTTTTAATATAAAAATTTGCCGTGGGAATCAGCACGCAACGGCTAGTTCAATTGGCTTTGATCTCAGCTATTTGGTATGACACACATAAGACCGAAGTATAATTAACTAAAAAAGAAATAAGGTAATTAAATAATGTAGTTGGTGGCCGCAAATCTGGCGTAATCGTTCAAAATGTAATAACTTAGTCGGCTTAGTACACCTAAAATTATTCTTCACGAAGGCATCTAACAATTTGTATGGGTATAGAATTTAAAAGGAAGGTAATGAATGGATCAAAATTAGAAAATAAAGACATCGAACAAAAAATACATTTGAGCATTTTTGTGCATTGTCAGCTATTGAAACGTATAAAAATAAGTTAAGTGTAAAAAAGACAAGCAGCTACAATAAAACCTCATCTTACGGTCTGTCGCTTAAACTATTTTCTATGTTACGGAAACGACAGCAATGGCGCGCAGCCTATTATGTCAACCGATATAGAAACTTTATAAGTGAATGGAGTAACGCCGACTCCGGATATATCCGAATTCCAATTACATCATAGACGAGACCATTTCACTTTTCCGCCTACCCGGAAGTGAATTCCTAAGCACGAGCATACAGCGCGTCCGAATTTTCAGTCTCTGACGTAAAAGTAGTCTTAAAACCATAGTAATAAAGGCTGTGAGAACGATTGATCTAAAATGTGCAAACGCAAGTACAGATTCTCGAGACGGATGTGAGCGAGCTTAACTCACAATCCAAATGTAACTTAGTAATAGTGGGTTAGAGTGTATATTGTATCGGCGCGTCGTTCACGAAAGTAGTGAGGACTTTCACAGTGCGATGAGGGCATAGAGCGAGTGTGGCGCGGGGACATTCGCTGCCCATTGACGATGCCGTGGCCTACATTCCGGGCTCCATTCATGCCGCGGCCTCGCGCTGTGCAGGACCAAGCCTGCGCACTTGCCGCACAGACGCCGGAATTTCCATCAGCCACTTACACAACACTGCTTTCGCAACCTAACCATGCTAGCACCGAGGCCGCCACGACACACCATAGCAGTTGTTCAATCAAAACTATTCGATAACACGTAAAACCCATTTGATCCGAAATACTTGCTTCAATCTATTTAGAAAAGGGATCTATGTTATTGAAAGATATAATGCAATCTATCTGAAACATATTACCTATTAAAAATGCTAATACGACAGAAATATATATTATTTGATATAGGTCGATAAATAATGGTGTTCGTTATCCGCTTGTTGACCGCTGTACCCTTGGTGTGACATTAATGTCATGCTCAGACACAAGTATGTTATATGTTTCCACACACCACACATACGCGATTTATGTCTACTAATTTATGTCATTAGATATACCAAATAAGCAATGTTCATTTAATTTTAATAAGTAAATTACCAATATAACACTTAGTAGTATGTACTCATCTAAACACGATGCATCATTCTAAAAAATTATCGCTTATGTAAATCAATGTCTTAAATTAAATTGAAGTATTTAAGAAACTCGAATGCCTAAACAGTGCTAAACTGAGCCGTGATCTAATTCCTTCCCATAGTTACTAACGGCGGCATTCAAAGCAACTTGTCCGATTATTTATCCCGTTCTAATTGACACTGTCACATTATTTATTATTTAAATTCCCATCTATATCAATTATAAATTTAACTTGCCGTGTTATTGAGTTGAACAAGACATTAATGTTAATTGTTTATTAAGCAACACTTATTTTTTATTACTTTAAAACATTAACTGTCAAATTCAGACAGCATTTTCTTGTAATCTCAATTGGTATGATAATTCACGTATATTGTATGTATTATCAGTAATGACTATTTATTCAAAGTGCTTACAAGTAGGATATTAATTTTAGTTTTAATGAAACATTTCATCTCTTTCAGTGTTTAAAGATACGTCGGAGTGAATGACTGATTCGCGACTTTTTTGACAAACAAGGTAAGCAGTGCCAATAGCATTTGTTTATGAAAGACATCGGGTACAACCTGAGAATGAATGTGAATCGTGTCATCATAGCAGTATCACGTTATGCATTTTGTGTTGCGTTACTTTTTTAAAGATATTGGTGTGTGATGATGATATGTGGGGCAGAGTTGGTGGTGGTGGTGGTAGGTGTCAGGGGGGCGCGCGGGGGGCTGCCGGGGCCGCCAGACAGCGGGGCTCCGAATGGGAGGCAAACAGCAGCCTTCTTGCACTAGTGAGATACAAGCTAAAGTATGCTCTATCCGAGACGATACGAGTCGGCGGCCGTGCACTCGAACCAAGGTTGACATTGCGTATTTGCAATTTTTTCGCTTCTGTCTCGTATTGACAATCTATAGAATGGTTATTGTTCTTTTAATATCCGCATTTTTGAGTATTTATCATAGTTCTGATTTTAAAGTAATTCCGAAACTTTCATTTTCGTCGATAATTATTTAATTAAGAGTTTATTATGCAAGCAGAGTACACATTGAGCTCCGTTGTCTGCACGAGCGACCGTTACTTGTGAAAATAATGTTTTAAGTCCCGCGACGGCAGCAACGGAGTCCGATCACAGTATAAATAATTAATACTAACATTATACCTATACTAACGATACGAATGACGCGCGGCGCAGACGAGCTTGTCCGTCCAATACTCCTGGTCCAGTAGAACCCAATTATTGATTGCTACAAAATTTACCACGAAAATCAATGCATAATCATTATTAATAAATGCATAATTAGGCCAATAATTGGGTAAATAAAAATGTTTTAGGATTATAGGAACAAAATGTATAGGAATCTGACTGAAAAGACAATCGCGGCGACCCTATGACTACAAAGACGTTAGATTAATATAATAAAAATAAACCGCGATCTATTAAATTATTTAGAATACTTCGCGAATAGTCGGATTATAAACAAGTAAATCATAGAAGCAAAAAAGTAACAAAATGTTATATAACATAAACATTCGTTATTACGATTAGAACATTCCTTGATTAGCGATGTCATGGGTAGTTTTTAGTGTAAAATTATGCCCAAAATGAATTAAAATTTGTCGGCCCATCAAAATAAAAAGACATAAAATCGACGAACAAATTATCTATTCGATGCCGATTGGCGAACAAAATACGAATTAATTTATAAAACATTTCCACGAATGAAAATAATAAAAAGAACTTCAACACGTTTTTCGAGTAAAAAAAAAGGAGAGAAACATAAATGCCTCATGTAGTCATTCATTCACTATTGGAATTTTATATTAAGTAACCTGAGAAGGTTCTATAGAAACATCTAGTTTACAGTTAGGACAAGAATGAATAGAAATTTGTTACACAGATATCTATTTAAGTACAATTTATAGGTGACGACTTTTCAAAACGCGCCCCATTAATAACATACCTAATACAGGGCTGTCCAAAGGCTAATTTAATTTACTACAAAAGCTGGAGCCTACAAAAAAAAATTCAGTTTTCAATTAAATACAGCGTCAGCTCTTTATCTATATATATAAAACTCAAAGGTGACTGACTGACTGACTGACTTAGTGATCTATCAACGCACAGCCCAAACCACTGGACGGATCGGGCTGAAATTTGGCATGCAGGTAGATATTATGACGTAGGCATCCGCTAAGAAAGGATTTTGATCAATTCTGCCCCCAAGGGGATAAAATAGGGGATGAAAGTTTGTATAAATCTTATTAGATTTTCGACTGATTGAACTGAAATTAAAGATTGGAGTTACTGTGATGAAGACGTTTTTACACACGCTAAACAAAAATAAAGCCGCTAAAACTATACCTAATTAATAATAATACTTTTTAACGGGAGCGAAGCCGCGGGCAACAGCTAGTAGAAGAATAAAAATAAATAAAATATACCAAATATTGAATATATATTTTGAGAAAGAATTCTATTATCCAAACTATTTCCTGATTAATTAACACTAGATTTAAAACAGGCGTCACGGACCGTTGTTTGGACAGTCCTGACCTAATATACCGAAGTCATGTTAATGCGGACAGCGCGCTATTACTTATTTTAACTTAAAAAATAATAATTAAAATGTTAGTAACTTTCTTCTCGAGCTTAATGTAACCTGTGAAGTAACCTAGTCGCGTTTCGGGATCAACTTAGAATTAGCTATGTGTAAATAATATAAGAAGAATGTGGTCTGTCAATCTGGACGGTACACATTTGTCTCCACAAGTCGATTAGCATCATGGAACATACCTGTGGTCATATTACAGGCCACTATAAAAAAAGGTATGCCAAAAAGAGCGAAGACATAGCTTCTGTTATTTTTCATAAATTAATTAAAAATCAGCGAATAACCTTCAAATTCTATATATATATTTATTTGTTTATCTAATACCTGCGCTCCAAATGACCCTAAAAACACTTTTTATAATAAATTGCAACAGTTAGAAATATACTAAATCTTTGTGAATATAATTGCCTAATTGTACAATAAAACTTAGTAGTAATTTACAAAAGAGTGGTAGACAGACTGATGATGGCATTAGCCCAGTATGCCGTCCTGGGGAAGTACCACCACTTTCAGGCGGAACACCCGTGAAGTGACCTAGTCGCGTTTCGGAATCAGCTTGGAAGTAGCCGGGATAACGAGAGGAGTGTGCCCTGTCAATTTGGACAGAGCACATTCGTCTCCTCAAGCCGGCATAGTGGAGTCGACTGTTGCGCGCAGACATCTGTCTGTGGTAACAGTTGTCTATGCTCATGGACCACACTCTAGCTTAACATCAGGCGGAGTGTGGTCATATGCTGGGCTTTCAATAAAAAAAAAAAAAAAGTTATTTGAGAAAGAATTTACAACTTACCTAATATTAATTGATTTAGTTTTGATTATTGCATTCAGCCCATCAAATATTTACCATAAGAATAGTTAATTGACAAAAGAGCGAATAAAATTAATGGAATTAAAGGGAAAAGCATTTAGTATCAAGTTATTTGCACCTAGCAGTTATGTATTGGTAATCCAATCATTTGCAGGTATAAATTAATATTTCCGGTAATCTTAAGTGATTGCATTATTGAGGCGCTGAACTCCACTATTGGAATCAACTTATAAAAATACAATCATTCATTTGGTTAAACATACAATAATATAAGATTAATTCACTCCTCAGTTGCACATGTTAACAAAGATTCAAAACTAGCCCTATGTCCGTAAATATTAAAAAATATAATTACATACATTTTTCAATAGGAAAATATTGTATGAATATATAGACAAACAATTAATTTTTCTAAAAAAAACAAATATATTCAATACAAGAAACAAAAATAAACTTCCAAACTTCTGGAGCAAGAATTGATTACGGTAGAAAAAGTGACATTGAGTTCAGTTTAATAATAATTTGTCATTTAATATAATGAAAAATAATATTAAATTAATTATAATTTAATATAAAAAACAACATCTTATATGTTTTGCAAATATTTGTTTATATGGGAACTAAACATTCTCACTTTAAACGAATTTACATTAGTTTAGAAGGCTATGCGGTTTACTATCGCGTTTATTTCGATTAACTTAACCCAACATTTCGAAAGCTTTGCAGCTATAACAAATTTCGTTCTTAGAAAATTCATAGTTAATATACGCATGAAAGCTATTTCCTAACCGACCTTTGACCAGCCAGAACCAGCCAGCAAGAGGCAATTTGAGGGAAGATAGTTTTTTTATTACATACTATATATTTAATATATTAGCAAATTGGTTACCTATACATAATTATGATCTACAAAGAAGACATAATATATTAGTTAATAACAATTATCTTAAGTAAAATAAAAAAGTTTAGGCGTTATATTAAGTTTGGCCGGCATAGCAGAGGCGGCAGTTGCCTACAGACTTGTGCATGTAGCAGTTGTCTTTGCTCATGGACCATATTCCAGCTGAACACCAGACGAAGGGCAGTCATATCGCAGGCTACTATAAAGGAAATAATTGAGAATACTTTAGAAACCAAATAGGTATATTAGGGAATTATAATATTTAACCCAGTTACTGGATAACTCGTGAATGTACGGAATGCAGTATCTGATTGAAAGAGCTATTAATAATCAACAAACGAAAGCGTAAAAGATTGCTAGTGGAATTCCAAAGCAGAACGTTTGATCGCACCGAATGCTGTGCACAGGTTAAATAAGAGAACCATTAAGAAGTTCGTAATTGCCGCCTGCATAGTTTTAAGACCGTATTATTACGAATTATTGTTATTAATTTAAGCGTAGGGATTTAAAAAATGAATAAGATATCCTGGGTTTTTTTTCGAAAAATACGCTCTACAATTTTAATTTTACTTTTACAAAATTCCACTCCGTTCATAATTTATCTAATACCTTATATGAGAGAAACAACATATATTATAATCGTACATAAGAAATCAAAGTAGAAGTATAAAAAGTGTCGAATAGTCGAACAAAATTTACACCATATTGACTCGAGTAACTGTAAAAAGGCATCATTAAACCATCAACATTCAAGAATCCAGTGAATGTTAATTATAGTCGGAATTTATTGAAATTATTTCAAATAAATTAATTCGTAGTGGCAATGTTTGGTTCGGATTGTTTCTGGAAAAAGTGGTAGGCTCCCGACCGGTTCGTGTACATGCCATCAACCTCGCCTTCCATACCACTGCTGTTCATCATCAACCATACATAATCTAGGAGCAAAGATACTAACTACGGTTAAAAATATAAGCTTAACCCTCCATTCAAATGATCTTGTAAACTAATATTAAGAATCAACTAATCATAAGATATTATTTTAATAAAAACGGTAATGCATAAAGATCGTAGCTCTAGTTGTAAGGGCTAGAGTTATGGTGCAGTGCAATGAGGTCGGTGTCGGCGCCGCGTACGTCACGTGACCGCATTCCATGGCGTCTCCATTCATGAAGCGAAACAGAGACGGCGAACGCCAGTCTATGATAAGCTAGAACGAGACACGCCATTACCCTGTATGGGAATGCAATTCGTAAGCGCACGCGCACTGATTTTAAGCCGGACTTGTATCTCTTTCTAGCTATGCCTCTCACGCATATCACGATCCTTTCGCTGCACCGTATCACCCATAGCTCTGTTTGCATACGGTACGGTGTGATTTGATCGATCGTCGGTTTCCTGTGAGAAACACAGGTTGTTTGTCGAGTCAGGTTGTGTGATGGTATACCGTTAACTTGTGTCCGGACCGCCCGCAATGCTCCTGCCGCAAAAGGGCACGATAATCCCTTCGGCAATCGGACTTGTCATCAATACGGGTTAAATGCCTATATTAATGGAAAACTTGCGCCCCGATTACAACAATAGTAATACATATACATGGCCGCAAACTCGATAACTCATATGTAACAATACTTTAAATTCTATACATATCATAAATGAATAATTAGGACTTCTTGGAACATAGTTTCCGCAAGATGACGTGATTCATATTTCGCGTGCGAAGCTAGAGAGTGCAATTCTAAGAGAGGACAGTATGAAGTGAAATTACAAAGCATTGGTAACTTTTTATGTGATCGATTTGGAGTAATATATTCTGAACAGGTATACATATTTCCTGCACGCGATATGTCAACTGGCTGATGATGACATTGAAAACGAACTTACAATAGAACGACTAGAAGATGCTAGAATAATTTAAAGCCTCAAAATGGATGTTTCCTCCTGATCACGACTAACGGACGAACCGATTTGAATACCAAACGCTATCTCGATGATTGCATGCTACTAGTTAAAAGAATAAAACGGCAATATATTGGAAGAATTACTCATCGAGAAACATGCATACAAATTGCAGCAAGTGACCTCTGACCCTTAGCGAGATATAATCATGCCTCAACTATTTACACATATCCTTTGTAAAACATCATAAACATGAGCGAGCATGACATCACTTTTGCATGTGACATACATACAGAAGGCGCCATTGCGGATTTCCTTCGACAAATGCAACATTCCTTGCGAGCCTTCGTCTTACTCACCGTTCGTATTTTCCGATAATTGCTTCAACATGCACCTGTTGCTAATATTAAAAGGGCATTAGTCCAATATTGCTAAAAACCACACGTCACTGCTGACAATTGCGTCTACAAAATGTGCAGTGTATGCAGTGATTTGTATGTAATTAAACTGTCAATCAACTTGATGCGCTTCAATGAATAGTGCACTAAACGCCACAATATCACTCTAATACATTTTAAAATTTAATACATGACCGAACTTTGAAATTTGATTAATTTTAATGCAAACTTTGAGCTTGTAACAAGGATAATGGCATTTAAACTAGCTATTTTGCGCTTTTTTTATACTAAAAAAAAAAAGTTTAATAAGAAATAGAGACATTAAAAGGAGATAGGTAAAGTTAAAAACTTGTTCGGAATCAAGTAATCTGTAATAACAGGTGCAATTCTGATTCACGTCATTGACAGAAACCGCTCCGCCTCCATGCGGGCCACTATCCTATAAAACACTTCAACTTGAATGGTTATTAACTTGCAATATGATTCATACAACAAATACCTTACCTCGTATTCAATATTACTACAGCAGGTATTTAAGTATAAATATTCATCACATGGATTCGAATTTGAATCTAGTCATCCGATACCGCGAATACGCAATGATATTAACTTGAAACAGTATAAAGTGCAAATATGAATCATCCTATGAGTGGATCGATCACCAACCACTCCTTCAAAATAATATAGCAAAATGTCAATAGGACTATTTATTGCGATATACGTTTACCAACTAATTAATTTTATAACAATGTTGCAGGCGAAACTAATAGTAATATAAATGCGCGTGTCAGGGCGTCTACTAAGAATGGTTACTATAAACTTCACCTTCATAGTACTGTCCTTATTCGATTAACGTAAATTACTATATGCGCGAGGGAGACGCGAATACAATGAGTTGACCAGAGTTTATGCATCGTGCGTTAAGTGTAGAGGTGCTGGTTTGGACCATTGCACTTGTTTTTTGTTGTACGCCGACCGTGTGGTGCATGACCCCGCTGGAATGTACCACGTGCACTAGCCTCTGGAATGCGCGACTGTTTGCTTACGTTATTTTCCTTTTCTCACTTATTTCCCATATAAAACCTTATCATTGAACGCGAGTGCACAAATAGTAAAGACTGGTTTATATATTTACAATAATAAAATGAATGTTCAACTTTAGAAATAGGTGTCTATAAATCTACATGTTTATATCTATGTCAACGTATTTATTTGTTTTCTTTATTAAAGCGGCGGTCCCTTAATATTGTGATGTCTCTCAACGGTTCGTCTACATAAATGTGTGCCCCCCATAAAGTGTCTAATGGTCGTAATGCCGCGTTCCTTCCTAAAATAGTTGAAGTCGTAAAGAGCAGCATCGGAGGCGGAAGTGGGCAGCAGGATGCCGCGCCCGGAAGATAGGGAACATCCAATCCACTTATATCCAATACGACTTCCTGTGCACTGGACGCCGTATATTGGACGCATAAGAACAATGCATTTCAGTTCGTATTGAGTAACCGAGTACATTTTATAATAAGTAGCACGTGTATTGTGTATAGGTAATATAAACTTAACAACAACTAAAATATAGCGCAACGTTCTAATTACAAACCTCTATTGTTATTTTAATTTTAATAGGTGAAGTGCAATAACTAATGAAAGATTAATAGAAAAATCTTTGTGATGAGTCAGCAAAAATTTGTATATATGTATGTATAAAGGAAATTTTTAGTTATATTATTATGCGAGTAACAATGAGCTACGGATTTCACTTAACCTTTGGGATGGAAAAGCTTCTGGCGTACATAGTGGCGCGTAACGAAGGCTTTGCAGGAATGCGGCCGGACGCAAGTTTGCTGCAATCCCTTTCCCCTCGCTTAGCTCTTCCCTTGATAATCATACACATCCGTTACTTCGCGGATATTTCTGATGTATGAATACTAGTTACATTAATAACTTTGGAACAGTCCATAAAACTGTTTGTTTATTAACAATAATAACTACAATGGAAGGATACAAACAAACCAATGCAACTGCAGAATGCGATATATCCCCGCGACTAGTGAAGTGTTATTAACGATTATTGCAATACTATTTAGTTAATCAAGATGTTATTGCAAGTGGACAATGCGTTAGATGAAAGTCATGTACGTAGCATTACAAAAAGATCAAGTTGAGCGGCGCCACATTCCAGCGACGGCGCCGTCGGCCGCGGGAGGAAAGCTCGTTACGATATTTGTACAAATTCCCGGCGGTGTTAATCTGCATAATAACAGCGTATAACACAAAGCAGTTGCCGACTCCATTATGCCGGGGCGCCGTGGAGCGCCACCCGCCGGCAACGGACCGACAGATTTAACGCGTCGGTTAGCCCTAACTTGATGCTTCTTTATTTTTGTTCTGAGCGTTTATCATCGCGTTCTATCACGAAAGCCAACATTTTCGCTTCAACCGGCGTGTTCTTATTAAATGCTTCCCAGAAATTGCCCAAAATATTTACCATTGAGAGCGAATGAATTTGTGAATTTTTCGTAACGCCGATAAAATGTAAGTATGGTTTAAAATAACCTATTATATGTAGATCGTTCCAGTTTTTCTTTTTTGTTACATTTCAAAATTTTAAATTGAGTCAGATGCCAATATTTCGAGGTAATGAGCATTCGGAAACCACCTACGCGTCTGCAGACGACGCGGCTAATCGCCAAGGTTGATTTCAATGACATGGCGGCGGATTTTACAGTGAAATAGTTTCAGCGTCGGCGACTCAGTGACGGCGACGTGTCGTGCGCCGGCGCAGGCTAATGCCCCCCAACAACCACGCGATTTGGCTCACGATACAACAGAAACAACGACTTCTGTATAAACGTACCGATAATTTCTACGATTAAACGGCATATTGTAATTACAACTCAACTCAGTTTACACGACACGAATATTAAATCGGTTAAATTAGACAAAATTAATAAACAATTAGTTGATATGAGGTTAGAATTTCAATCTTAATTCAGAATGTATGAATGTTTAAATCACACCGACTGTAACAGTGTTTTTGCAGATGACAAATTATATAAGAATCATGGAATAAGAGGAACCATAACAGATAGAGGTATAGTGGGAACTACTATTGTTATATCATAGGGTATTATAAAGTTATGCGCCCTGCTTATGTTACATGTGAAATTATCAATAACATTCTTAAGCCCGCGCTGGCAAACGCTAAATATTTCTTCCCCTGACGTAACAAAAATGGCGACCGAAAATGCGCACATGTGATTTAAAAACAAATTAGTATTATCTATAAAAATGTACTCAATTAAATAAAAAACAATACGCTATAAAGAATAACGAAATAGAGTAAATTAATATACTTTGGTAACGTTCTAGATTTTTCTTTACGACTAATCATTGGAAAAATGTTGACTTACTAGCGCCATCTAGTTGTGACCATAGATTTATAACCAATCCACGAGAAGCGTAGGCTTTGTAGTTCGCTTAATTTTAACTAGAGGGCTTGCAAAACAACACTGATAGATTTTATTAAATGCTAAAAACTGCGCCATCTAGTTGTTACGTGGTTGTTTATTAATATATTGCAAAAGGGCTTCCTTGTAAAAGTTTGATACGTTTTAACTAGATGGCGCTATAAAAAAGTAATGAGAGCAAAAGACCAGAAACTCATTTTGACCGACCTTGCCGCTTGAAAGGACGTTTTCGCCGATGCAGCCGCAGCGCCAAACGACACACCAACAGCCAGCCCCTCGGGGATATTGTGCACCGTGATGGCTACCACCAGTAGCATAATCCGCTTCCATTGCGACTGGCGAGCTTCAAGAGCACGGCTGATACTATCACGCCGGTCTTCATCGCCATTTTCTGAAGGTTTCTGTAGAAATATTATTATTATTATTATGGTTTGATATTAGATAATAATTCAATATCAGTTTGTTATAAAAATGTATTTTTTTATCTTATACAGATTACATCTATGAAGGACATCATTATTACTTGCATAATAACTTCCCAGTGCTTAAAAGATATTTAAAATTTTAACATTTTACATAACGATCAGGCCAACTTTATCAAAACAATATAGATGCATTTCCAATAGCATGCCCTACCTGACCAAAATTTCAAATAAATCCATGAAGATATACTATAATAAACATCTTTATTTCTTACAGAGTTATTGTGTGGCCTCCGCCTATGATGCGTGGACGAATGTTGATTGGTAATAAAATCTGGGAAATCGGCAGTTTGTTGCGTTTCCATTGGCATTGTGACTACACTGCTTGGGTTTGACGGCCTCCTGTTGAGAGCTGTCATCATCTCTAGGTCTTCGAGTTTCTCTTTAGATTCTTTGCTTTTGGTAATAGCTGAAACAAATTATATTGATATCAATATCAATTAATCCTCTCTATGAAGAACATCTAAATTAGACAATTTGTATTTGTGAGGTAACACGTTCCCGCACAAACTTTAAGTTGACCTATGGTTGCCATTATAAAATTACAAAAAAAAAAAACAAAGTCCAAGCTTTCATAGTATTACTGTTGATAAAAATACTAATCACATATAATGCCAGCAAATATCAAAATAAAGAAAATATGTAACTATTAATAGACAAATACTATAAAACAATTCACACAAAGCCTGAAACAAATAACAATAATTATAACTTGTACACAAATTATATACACAATACCTTTTTAGCCCCTCCCCCCACTCTCGCAAATTAATAAATAAATAATGTAAATAAATACAGTCATAGGCTCAACGCTGGCACTAAATTTAAAATATATTTTCTAGAAATCAATTATAATAAAAATAAAAATTGTGCCCCTTTGTGAGTAGCGTCCGGGTATGATACCCCTTGCTATGCTGCTGACTTAAAATTATTTATTGTCCATTGTTAATATTAATAGCATTAGGGCAGATCAACATCGCAATCATACAACAACGTGCAAGGAGCTATCAAGTAGATTAGATAAATATCTCATATCAATGTTAGAAAAACATTTTAATAATTTAATTGCTATAAATTCTCAATTTTCATCACCAATTCTAAACTCTATTTCAATTTACTTGTTTAAAAGTGTGATTTCAAAATCAATGATCATTGAAATGTACAATCCTTTACATCTTTCTTCTATATCAGTTATGTTATTGACTAATTTAAAATACTATTACTTTGTTTTATGTTTAATCTATGTTTCGAAAGCTTTGCAGTCATCATTAAGTTTTGTTTAGTTTGTGAAATAGGTTTCGTTTTTATTATTACCTAACAGCTTAACGTTTAGTTTTTTTTTTAAAAAAAAGGGATATATGTGAAGAACACAATTTTGAACTGCAATTTTTTTTCTAGTTAAGGTGTAAATATGTTATTTATTTATAGTATCATATTTACATAATAAATACATATCCACAAATGAAAGATAAGGAATGAGGATTTTTGATAATTTACAACCTAAAGGTACGTGAGCAAATGTCATAGAAGGTTGTCGATGATATGGACATCTCAATTTATATTGACGCACGTCCTAAAGTTATCTGTTGTGTCTAAGTTGACATTTGAAGTATTATTATGAAGCCTATATATTTATAATTGCCAGCGGCTTCGCTCACGTTAATAAGTATTATTATTAATTAGGTTTAGTTTGTGTGGCTTTACTTTTGTTTAGCGTGTGTTAAGTAGTTATCACCATTCCTGTCGTGGGTCATAATTGAAAACTTGCTCCAGTTATTAACCACATATCTGTCAATTTTTAATTTCAGTTCAATCAGTCGAAAATCTAATAAGATTTATACAAACTTTCATCCCCTATTTTATCCCCTTGGGGGTAGAATTGATTAAAATCCTTTCTTAGCGGATGCCTATGTCATAACATCTACCTGCATGCCAAATTTCAGCCCGATCCGTCCAGTGGTTTGGGCTGTACGTTGATAGATCACTAAGTCAGTCAGTCAGTCACCTTTGAGTTTTATATATATAGATATATAAAATATATTTTTAACAGTAATAATAAAATTTAATTTATGCATTCTATGTCTAATTTATAAATATTTATGTGCAAATAATATTTATTATTAATTAAAATAATAAAAAAATAATTTAATATATATTTGTTTTGAATATGGGCGTTATTTGCGTTTGCGTTGTCTTTATGCTGATACCCATAGCACAGGGTATCTTACTTCGAGGTCAGATTATTATATACATTATATTATCAAAAAAAAAAGTAAAATAACTTGACTATGAACTCATAACTTTTATAAGCAAGTTATTAACCAGTTCTCCTCACATTAATATAATACTATAATTACACTTTCAATATAGATGTGTGTATATAATATGTGTTGCATAGATAATTAAGTTCAATGCACATTAAACACGTGTGTACTGTTTGAAGTTACAACTTAGTTGTTATCTTCTGACCATGCTTTTGAATATAGCCCTGCGTTCTGATAGGGCTCGTCTATGCACCTATTTGAATATTCAAACAAATAAATTGTGATTTTTACATAATAAATCATCTCACTGTGAATTAACTGGCCAAACTCCTCCTAAAACTTTTAATACTCAATGAAATTTCACAAAAGGAGTGACAATCAAAGCTAATATTACATTAGATTGGGGCATATTTGGTTCTGCAGATCACCATCTCTGTTCTGTTTGTGAAATAATAATTATCAATGTTAAAATTCACACTATGGATATAGAATTAAACCAAATGTATCAATAATCTGGTATTAATAGTTGCAAAATAAAAAAGTTGACATGTACATGGAAAAAATATTAATGAAATCTATTTTCATTAATAAAATAATTCCCGATTCAGAGTAAACAAAGGTCACATGTGCTTGGCGAAAGTTCAAAGACAATTAATTCAATTCAAGGTTTATCATTTCAGAGATTAAACAGTAGACTGTTTACAGTAATTTGCACTTTCATATCTTAACATTAAGGACCATAACCGTAAATATACATTCAATATAATATTTCCTTGTTTCTATAGAATTTTGTTATTCATTAATTTCCTTACTTTATTAACATATACTCTATGAATGCTCTGAATGATTTTTAATACTAAATAATAGGTGAATCCATTTATCATTTTCCAGTCTAGTATCAAAATTCAATACACACTCCACTGATTTCAATATGTGAATATATCACATATTGAAATTGTTGATACCACACAATTTTAGATATAATTAAAACTGTTTATAAAATCTTTACATATTATGTAAATATTTTTATCTAAGTAAAAACTATTACCTAATATTAAAGATTAAAAATAAGAGTAATACTCACTTATCATCATATTAGTAGAACTAATCCCAAGATAATCCAGAAATCTATCTGTAGCATATACAAATGCTGCACCAAATAAGAACCCAGCACCGACTGGTAAAAACGCAAATTGTCCATTTTCACCATATATTCCAGCTTCTTCACACATTTCTATAGCTGGCTTCAATAAAGACCAGTAAGAAGCCGCTGTCATAACACCAGCAGCAAATCCAAGCGAAACATCTAACAGTTTTCTCTGAAAGTTACACCGTTTTTAGGTTAAAATTTCGCCAGCTTGGAGTAAATACGTTGAAAAGAACATAATTTACATGTTTTCCCCTGATGAAGAACACGCAGCCGGCTCCTGCAGCAGTTAATCCCCACGTAAACAATGTACCCAAGAGGGCTTGAGTTACCGGCCCATATCCAGGTATCATCTTTATGGATTATTAACAGTGCATGTAATAAAAATAACTAAAAATGTGAATTTTAAATAGAGAACACTTAACACATTTTATCAACACGCAATAACCCAGACTGTGAATAAAAGTTTTGCCTATGTGGTTCTTTTTATAAATTACATGTTTACGAACTGTCAAAACTGTCAAAATAAAACGTCAATATTTTGTTTCCTCTATTTCGTATCAGGCTTTGATTACATATTGTTGGCTATAAGAAAATATTTATTTAAGATTGCAGTTTTATGAATGTTAAAAGATATAATAATAACAGTTTTCGTGTTTTGCGTAGTTCAGTTTAATTTAAAGTTCAATGATATAACCAAGTATTACATTCAATCGAGTTCATTCAATCTAAAGGTTAATATTGAAATAGATAAGTTACAGTCTAATGATAATATTCAATAAGGTTTAATATCGTTATCGTATAATAGATAACGCATAATTGCTAATTGCATTCCACGCTTCTGATAAGCGATTGTTTATTTGAGGATTAATGGTGTATTAAATTTAATATTCTATTGATCGTTAATGATATTTTGAACTCGCTTTTATCTTTATTTATCTTCGAAGTAGAATTATTTTAGCTTTAGATAGAAGTATCTTAAGAATACGAAACATAATACATATGAGACACTTACGAAAGTCAATAAGACAGCTACATTCTTATGTAGGATTCGTGGCAACCCTAGCTTTATAAGTATTCTGACTATTTATTATATTTATCGTAATAGTTTAACCAAATTAAAACCAAAAAAATATTTGCGAACGAGCTTAGACAAATTAAATGCGCGAAAGTATTTTTTAATGCAAAACCTCTACGTGACTGAGGACATTCATAAAAAAATCTCAATGTCATCATAACATTGCGGTAGTATGGCATGTGAGTCATGTAAAATGCTATTACAGACATAATTCAGCAAATTAACACTATTCTTAAAATGTAATTAGTGTTATCGTCACGTCGGAGGCGTTCTACTAACAAAAACAAACCGTTTAAACTAACATTTTATTGTTCACGTTATTAATTTAAGTACAATTAAACACGTGGGAAATAGTTAAAAGATTTTAATTTAAGATTCTTTAGTAAATAGCGTAACCGATTATTTTATTCTTTTTACTGCTTTTTTCATTTAAATTTTAATTAATTTCAGAGTAAATAGTGTTAAATGATTGTCTTACAAATATGGTCCTTGTATACTCATCTAATAATTAATCAGTGAATAAATGTCTTCACTATTATGAACAAGTTTGTTTTAAGTGCCCCTAATGCGGATTTAAACATTGAATTTTTATTTTATTACAAAAGATATATTTACCTATAAAACGTATCAATGCGAATGATACCGATAGGGGCGATAGGGGTGATGCACAGTATAAATGCACAAAATATAATATAATATAAAGAGGAATTTTTACAATTATTATTTGTTAAATCTAGTTAATAATAATAATAAATTCTTTATTGCATAAAATAACAAAATGCGAACTTAATGCCTATAGCCATTTTGTGCCAGTTAACCTTCATTGATACACATGTCAATAATTAAAACAATGTATAGTACTTGCGTTTGAAACTAGGCAAATCACGGGAATGTAAACGATTTGTATTAAAAGGATTTAAAAAAATCGACTTCACACTTTTGCCTGTTAGATTTATCTGGCTTGCATACATTAATAATAGCCGGCAATTCAGTTCTTCTGTAGTATAAAATTCTTAAGCCCTTTTACGACATGACTTAAGTCAGAATTGATTTACAAGTCATATGAATTAGCTAATAGAATGGCGGATTTTAATTGGTCGTTAGAGAAGAATGGTACAGATTTCCAAGGAGAATTTCCTGGGAAATCAGTTATATTCAAAGTTGTTAAAATGGTATACATCGATCGAGGTATTGAGTTTCATTTGTTGTCCGAGTTAATGACCAATGGAAATGAGGCAACAAGTAGTAATACTATTTAATCAATAGTGTAGTAGCAATGTCATGGCATACGCATTAGTGTGGCACAATGAACTTAAAATCTTGGCCTCCTCGTTCCAGGCGCTGAACACGCTAAACCGATTGATAACAGTTATTTCTTTTTTGACTTTTTAAAAGTTTGTAAATTATAAGTAATAATAATAAAAAGAGAGAGAAAGAGTTTAGTCATTAATAAAATATAAAATATTGCCTCGGAAAGAGATACAAAATATTTGTTCATAGTAGCCAACCAAGTGTATAAAATTTGTGGCCTATCAACCGCATACTTTATAAAACGGTAATGACTCGCAGATGGTATTTACCGATATTCTAATTATCTCGCATTTTTACCATTTAATTGTTAACAACTGTTATTTTACTGTCACCATTTAAGTGATAATAATTGGGTTAGATCCGTTATTAATATTTTATTTTCGAAGCTTCAAGTTGTATGTACCTATATCTTTAAATATAGGTATAGTATATGTCATGTTTCAATTTTTGTGGTAATGACCTCTGTTACTTCCTTAAGATGAACTAACGCTAGCTGTTTTAATTTACATAATCTCTAAAACCTAAGCGATACTAAAAACCACAACTAGACTATTAAATTAGTTTAGTAGGTCATAAAATTAAGTATAATATAGCAACGAAATAAAATGTTCAGGCGTAAATAAAAACTTAAAAAACGAAGAAAATATTGTCAATTATGAATTGGTAACCAATTTTTTTTTTACCAGACCGCGTTCTTATTTTAAATATTTTTATGGAGAGATTGCATTTGTTTTATTTAGGTTTTCACTACGCTGTTGTAAATTTAATATTGTTTGAATTTATTTAAGCAAATGGCTTAAAATAGAATAATTTGACTTAAATATCCAATATTTATTTTAACAATGACTTTGCTTTGAAAACAATTATATCACAATGTACGAGCACAAATAACCTACAATTTAATAATTAAGTTACATCGCTTTCAAGCAAGAGTGATATCAATGGCGCGTGTAGCGATGTGAAGTGCAGAAACAGGTATTATGTGCCGCTACTAGTGGCCCACTTATACCCTCATCAATTAGTTGGGCGGGCTCGATGCGACAAACGATGCAAATGCACTCGCTCCACTTACGAGCTGCAGTTAGCAGCTATCTTTGTTAAAGCTTTTTATTTCTTTATCAAACGGTTTTTTTTTTGTTTTATATCTCGCTTGTCACTTGTCTTGCAGAGATGAGTTTATTCGCATTAAAACACAAATAAAGCTTGATAGCTACATCTTAACTGCCATGATCTTTTCTTTTTAAAATAAAGATGTAAGCATTTACTGCGAACTTCGAGGGTGGCAGGCAGTGGTCATGGTTAGTAGCTCAGTTTGCCGCCCTGGAGACATTTCTCTGTAGTAGTATTTATTTCGGGCCTGAGTGTTTCTGTTGTCTTGATACCTATAAGACAGGGTATGTGTACATATATTTAATATTATATGTACTTTGCTGTTCTTAAAACAACAAAACAAAATCATGTCAATAATCAAAAGGCACGATAAGTAGGTACAATTCTATTAGTTGTATTTAGGTAATGATTACGATAATTTGTTGTGTTACCTATTTTCTCTGCTTTCCAATTTTTTGTCCATGTTGTCTATAAAAGTAATCAGCTACCGATAAGACAGCTTCAGCCACCGTGGAGTTCAAACAAAACATACCGCTAGATCGCGATTATTCAAATTTTCGCTGTGCCAGTTGTCCGCTTGTTCCGGCCTATGCTTTTGCCCTATTTCCTCATAGTCTAAAATTACGATTAGTTCACTTAAAAGTGAGAATCGGTCATCCATGGTGGATGGTCGTGTGAACGCTCCGTTAACAAAACAGTTTTACGCGGTTTACTAAAGATCATTATTAAACTGCGGTCAGGGAATTAACCGGAAGTATACGTTTTAGTATCCAAAAGTGCCGAATCTACGACCGTTATGACAACACGGATAATCTATGAATCGTTTCAAAATTAACGTTAATATACATTTCTTTTCTTTGTAAAACGTTTATCATTGTTCATCATCTTCTAACTAAATAACTTTTCATTGTATAATACATTATCTATGCCCGAATCGTACTTCAAATCAACGTCTAATATGCCAAGGTGTCAAACACAAAGGGAACATTTTACATTATACAACTATTAAAGAATTCAAATACGTGTATGATTATATCAATAAGTAAGGATGGATTGAATATGCCGAAGTTTGATGAAATATTCTTGAGTGAATTGTACTTTTAGTAAATCAAATAATCATGAGTTTGTTTTGTTATATATAAAAATCACTATCTCTCTCTGAATTATATTTATTTTATTTATATACCTTTTTTATTATATTTATTTTATATATTGTATGTGTAATGAAATCCATGAAAATTTGTCGTCTGAAATATTTTTGTCTGAAGATCTATTGTACTACAAGTTTATATATTATTTACGTTGATAGTACAATTTCAGTACTTTACCATATATGCAATAAAGAATTTATTATTATTATCATTATTACTTATTTACTCTAGACACTTGGTTATTAGGCTAGTGTTAACATTACATACTGAAGGTTCGCCACGCTTGCGGTAAACACACGCCTGAGAGGCATCATATATAGGCATTAACGAAGCGCCAATTCTACAGTAGTTCTACAGACATGAGTGGCGGTTACGTTTACCAGGAAAACCAATTCTCTGTTGCCGCTCCGCTTACTATTGGCGGAACATGGCCGTGACATGACATGCTTTGGGATTCTACATCATTCTATAACAATTATCATTTTTCGACTTTTAGCTACTAACCCATTTTCTCTTCTTAAAGAATATCATATAAATAAATATTATGAATTTATATTTGTTTTTACTTTTGAGTCGAGCCCGGGAGCGGATCTACGTAACTTATCTCACACCCTTTGTTTCCAATGTTAATGACACATATTATTCCCATGTATCTTCTCTCAAAATGTAGTCTATTTATATTTAAGTTCCAAAAAATGTATGTAAAATAACGAAACATTTAAAAGAGTTAATTTTGTTTAACATACGCAGTCATCTTGCAAGACCTATCTAAAGAGTCTCATCTCTAAAGCTGTTCACTTTAAAAAAGTTGCTGACTCATGCTGCACTTCTGTGTGGTTACAAACAACTGAACATTACAGCATATGTTATTGTGATGACAATTGCGTAACGGGTTCCGAGACTTGAGATAGTGTTTATTTAAATGCATGACTTGAGGGTGTCACGAGTTATCTTTCGGCCAATACTCGATTACTCTATTTGTCCGTGGATTGATTTGATACCGTTCTTTGCTTCGCAATTGTACACATTTTAAAGTCAATTTTTGTTTGTAATTAAATTTACATTACTATAAAGTAGAACAGAAGTTGTAAAGGACGTAAGTATATATTATAGTATTGTATAAATAATCATTTTATAATCCCTATATAATGCCTTTTGAAATTAATATTAATATCGACCAGATTTAATTAAAAGGAAAACATACACAATACATTTTGCGACTTATTAGTATCTACGTTTATTTTTTATTATTTATCTAAATTCGACGAAATCTGAAATAATAATAAAAACGGAATATTAGGCCGCAAAAGTTCTTTTAAATTAGTTAAATATGTTACCGTTGTTACCACGCTAGAAGTAGTTAATTGATTGTTTTATAAAACAAATGAATAATGTACGAAAAACAAAATATACTTTTTAAACACATTTTGCTGGCTATTAAATCTGGTCTACTAAACAAAGACTCCTTATAAAAAATTACCTATATTTTACATCATCTCTTTGATTATCGTTATTTCACATTATCAATAGTTTATTGCCATGTACAACTGTTAGAATGGCGGCACGCGGAAGTCATCATCAATCATAGAATTCGATTTGCTGCTTCTAGGTAATATTACGAAAAACACAGGCACGTGTTGCTGGGGTATGGAGGAATTCGTGGATAATGGCTTGATGTTGTGTTTCTCTTCTGTATTATTTTATATTTATATTGATATATTTGTCGCACAATCGCACTCTACGACTGAACTGGGAGCCGTGATTGGGAAAAATGTGTGAAAGAAATATAGTGCTTAAATAAAATAAGTCAAGATAGTGAAAGCTACCTTTCAGAAATGTTGTAAAAGTGTTTTAATTAAACAAAAATAATATAGCCTAAATTTAATATTAAAGAATTATATATAGAAATTACGTTGATATACCTTGGGTACTAAGTAGAAATTGGCAATTAAAATTGAAAATTAAAATATCAAACAATTCAATTTTAAAATGCTTGTATTTTGGATCTATTATGACCGTAATAAAAATACTTTCGGAAGTTCATGAGTAATAATTGCGTGTACGCTGTAAAATGTACAGTAACTTTTATTAAGGCGGATTGCGCGTTCCTTATATATTGAGAATATTGTGAATAATTGACTACATAATGAATAAGTGATTTATTGGCTACAATATACAAGGTATTGATATACAATAAATCGCTTTAATGAATTCAAATGGCCTGCAACATGATGAACCACAAGCGGAATTAGAATAATCATAAACATACATAAATCATGAGAATAACGTTGTGTTCATGATATATCCCGTTTTGTAAGAAAACGTCGCAACGCGCATCAACTCGTCTATTTTAAATACAATCGCAAATCGCCTGTTATTCAATAAGTATTCTTGGCTGCATTTATGTTGTAGACATATTTGTTTTTTTGATAAATCCAAATTATAAGTAAAAAATATACGTTAACGAAATATTTGATATTAAATTCTTAAAAAATAAAACAGACAAATTTAATAGTCTCTGCTGCTTATCCTAAAATATAAATTATACCGTGTGTCATTTAACTTATAAAAATCCAAATACGACTGTTTAGGCCGAACGTTGCAAAAAAAAGTTATAAGTATAAAGTAAAAAAAAGTTTTCATTTAATACCTACCACATACGCATTACGCATGCCTAGGTCGCTTGCGAGAAAGCTTCCAACTTGACTGCCAAACTGTCTCATCTGTGTGACATCTGTCACTATGGTAATTTCATAGTAGCCCTTCCTGGATTATCTGAAATCTACCGCACGCAGGTAATACACAAAATCATCAATAATTGTTAAGTAATTATTAATTGTTATCATTAAAGTATTATGTGATAATTAAGCAATACCATTGCAAATGCATATCACGTAATTTTTATGTTCAAGTGTCTAGTAATTGGAACTGCGGTTAACCTCCACGTAGACATCAGTCATGCTCCGACTGTCGCAGCTGATGCCACACCTGCCTGCATACTAACAATCAATGAACCGACACAAAACAAACTAATCAATATTATTCCTAATTAATTTACATCTAAAAATAATATTCGTTCTATTTTCAATTTTACTTTCTCAATAACAACAATGCTAGGTCATTTCAAATTAAAACTCAAATACGTTATTTAGAGACGTTATCATACAATTATATGCGGTCAATCATTGCGGAGAAATTGCGACCTAAACATCATTGTTATCGCGATCTGAAACGCCACTACAGCACCGAACTGCCACTCAATCAGAGATGAGCACAAAGATTTCTCCATGCGAATGTCACGGTATCGAACGCATCCGCGGCGCCGACGATAAAACCAATTCCCCCTTAATCCGATGCCAATCAACAATGTAGATCATGAGATTGCCGAATTGCGGGGCGGATTCGGTGAGTGTCGTGAGAACGATGAGTACGTAGTGAGCAGGTGGTATCCACTCCCCGACGGTTAACTGTTCCACCATCATCAACGGCGCAAGCCGAGCGCGCCTCCTCGCAGTCCCTATTCAAGACGTCTCCGACGCACCACGCTACTGCACTGCTTGTCTAGGCCACGCGCGGGAAACGACCGCGAGCACAGTGCCGTTCAAATACGAGATTTAAATATAGAGTGACAGTGTTCAAGTTTATTAATACGTATTAATATTTGTTTCATATATACAAAGTGCCTTATTTAAATAATAAATATAAATATTTTATTAAATAACCACCGATATCCCTGATTAACGTTTTTTCATAATAAGCGCTCGTAACGCAATCGGGGCAGATAGTATTAACCGTTGCCTCCGCGCTCAACTGTGGCAGACCGCAAGCATGACGAGCGCTTTGGAGTGCGCTCTTATGGTGCTGCTGATGGTATGTTTTGTTCTATTGTCTTAAATGTAGATCACCACACTAATGTACGTGTATTAACTAAACTGTATGTTAATTCCTTTCAAGATTCTAATGCAATAAATTGAACATATTGCAAATAAATCAATCACATTGGAAACGGTTTTTCATTTGAATTGATATTACTAAACGGAGATGGGGTCTTTAATAACAAATTCAATACAAACATTAAGAAGATATTATTCAGTTATAAGTTTTATGATTATTACATATTCTTAGATTCTATAAAACATCAAGTAACAATATACATATATAGTACCTACTATAAAGCCTATATATTGAGAAATGTTTATTGAAATTATATATGAATTTACATTTATGCTCAATTAATTTTATTTGTCAATTAAAATATCCGTATAACTTAATCGAAACTAAAAATAGTTGAAAATTGGAAAATGATTAAACAAGTTTATTTCAATAATAAAAGTAGCCATCATAATCGGTTTGCATTCAAAGCTCGCTTCCACCAGTTTTTGTAATTGACGAACCGTTAATTAAAAATCGGAAAAACCTTTTGTACCGGCCACGCTCCAATAAAACCGATTGAATGAACTTTAATGTCTGGACTACATGCACTTCCAACTACCTGCTATTTTCAAGGAATTTGTGCTCTCAATAAACTAGTTATGATCTCCACTACAAAGATCAAATTAGATAAATCTTTTGTTAGAACGTATCTTCATAAAAAGCTTCTGTTAACTATAGATAAACAGGTGGATAAATTCTTTACAAAATAATAGCATAGCGGGAGTTTTTATTCGCATCTGTATTGTCACAAGCGATTGCATTTACAACATCATCTTTTTGAAAAAAGAATCAGATCATAAGACTTACCTACCAGGAAGACAAGTCTTCGACTCTTAACGACTTCTCACTCTACATAGTACTTTCGCCTCGACCACAGATTCCTTAGGTGATATTATAATACATGCACGCACGATGAAGGTTTCCTAGGGCGTTCCCTTTCGACACTATTATTTGCCTTCGTCTTATAAATTTTATATGTATTATTTTAAATATAGAATATTTCGCATTTTATTTTTGATATTCTATATGAAGATATTTGTTTATATTATATGATATTATATCTTATTGAATTAATTCGCTGTGTTAGTGAAGTAATATCGTTAATCCTCTTTCTCTTCTACTTATTCTTCCCATATGACCGTTTTATCTCAATTCTGTTGATGAAAGTACACCGTAAAATGTTCCTCTTGACCTGATGATCAGTGTGCCTACGTGATTGAAACGATTTACACAATTAGATTTCACGCTCTGAAGATTTCTGTTGGACGAGCTCACAAATCTCGAGTAAATGCTGTTGCCGTTTTTGTGCCTAACACATTTACTTGTAGGTCGTTTTCTATTGTATTTTATGTGTACACTCAAAATTACCTTTTTCTTATACTTTCGACAGCTCTGTTAATAATAGAGAATAATATCTTTTTTATTTGTTGTACCGTTAAATTACATCATGTTAAATATTGTTTGATGTGAGTTTTATAGCTTCTCTATCCAGTATAGAGGGCATTAACTAAACGGGAGATAGTTGTCTTAATGTGCGGGCAGATCGATAGCGACCAAACCGCATTTGCGGCGCATGCACAGCTCTTTACTGCACTGCTCAATAGCTACGTATAATGCAAGTAGCCGTGCCCCGCGGTTGCATCCGCCATATGCAAATGTGGATTATACTTACCTGCATCATTTATTAGAAACGATAAAATGTGAAACTATAGATTGACATTAAAATAATTGATTTTTTTTTTAAATTAGAGCCAGAAATAAATTTTTGAATGCATTTTCTTTCAATTTTTAAATAGTTTGGTTTCTTAGTTTTTATGAATAAATTTCTCTAACTCCTGTTGTTTAAAATTTCCATATAAAAGTTATCCTGTTTTACAAATCATACTGTAATGCCTTTCAATTAGTCTGTTCAACCCTACAAACTCTGCTATTGTACAGAATATAAAACGAAGTATGAATATGGGAACCTGGTGTTATTTAGTCCTCAAAGATGACATTTTTTAGAAATAAATGTGAAATAATTACTTTACATGTAATAACATTACAGCTGGATAAACATCTTTTTTGTGATAAACTATTAATTACCCTAGTACCAAGATAGTATAAATAAAATTAAAAGTAATGTAGTTTAAAACGTCAAGGCAATTATCTTTGAACCCGGTTATCCCAAGAGATGACACCACTTCCGTGATACATAGTAATTAGAAGACAAGACAATTGTTCCAAATAGCCTGAGAGCTAGATAAGAACCCTGTGGGAACACCCTGCATGGCCTAACCTATTCTTCAAACCACAAACATTTGTTATCTACGTTGGTATTACAAATTACATATGTCATTAGCTTTGTGACTAAAATTGTTGCCGCAAATTCATCTTCAAATATGGGAACTTCGAAAGAGCATTTACTTTCTCAGAATTTAATTGGAAACACTTCTCGTAGTTAATCTGATCTGAAAATGTTTAAACTACTCGATTTAATATAAGTAGGTGTCTTATTGTACTGAAGTTTCTTCACATACTGAATAACTCAAAACAAAATTCGACTCTTTTGATTATTATAAATTGTTTATTGATTATTGTAATGTAGTTTTAATTTAATATAAAAAAGTTAGAAATTATAAATGAATAATTTACATACAATACTCCAACCCCAAACTAGGGTTCACGATGCTATCATATCAGGGTAAAAACTATATAAACATAAACATACAACAATATAATTATAAAATTTAAAAAAAGAATAAATGCTATACTACGCTAGTCTCTGTAATATATGCTTAATTTAATTAATAACAGTCTAAGTATCAGCTCCAAATTTAAAACAATAGGACGATTCAGTAGATGCGAGTGGATACACCAATTTTCACGCCCAATAACCCGAGTAACCCCAATTGAAGAAACCGTTTTGAATCTTTTAATTTGCATACAGGCATTATCAACATCCGATCGCTGTTTCCGCACGTGAACCACTATTTGACCTTAGAACAAATGTGATGCTTTCCTTTCTTTTTGCTTCTCACTTTGACAACTTAAAATCTGGCACTTTACATCTAACCTCTGTAAGAATTTTCAGAAAAATAATTGATGGCATCTAATCAATTCATATATCTTTAATTCCAATAAAATAAAATGTAAGTAGTCAGGATTTATAAATAAAAACAATATTTTAAAATGAGAACATTATAAACATCGCCAGATCAAAGTTTTAAAATACTTTTATATCACAGAGTATTTATATTTAACAAAGCTACCTACTATATAGTACATGATATAAAATAAACGTGGTGGTAAACCATTTAGTCTTTCAAATTGTGTAAATCATATTCACAAATAACCTCAGACATCATTATAAAATAAATTGTGTCAACAGCAATAAAACTAATTTAAATTCACATTAAACGCCATATTTTGAACTAGAATAATACAAACGCGTGACGGACATAATTCGCGATTTACTTTCAACGGAAACATTAACAGATCTCGCGTCGCTGGAACGAAATGTGGTCAAAAAGTGGTTCAAATTTATCTTATAACCGCAAGTTTTAGTAAAATGTAAAACACAATCTCTACAGTGAAATGTCAAACCAAACTATTGTAATGCGAGAAGCATTGAGGATTAAATTAAAAAGAGATTACATTGACATAATACTTAAAATGTAAATATTTATTTATATTCTACAAATAATTTCGTTCAGACTAGTTTATAGATAATGTTAAAAAGATCACGTGGGGAAAAGTGCAACCCTAAGGGCCGGTAACTTAATACTGGCTTAAATCAGTCAGTAAACTAAGATTATCTTACTGATGGTATTGCACCTAGTAGTGTTGATATGAGGTGGCTTTGGGTCATTTAACCAAAAGTAACCGTGAAATTTATTAATTTCAGGATGATTTACATTAACGTTTCCGACTTTTATTAATATTCGTAGTTTTACAAGAATATGTAAAAACATTTAATGTCGTGTATTCATTTGACCTATCGTTATTTCTGTAGGTAGATGAAATTGTTTAAGTTATCCTAAGAGAGACTTAAATTACTATCTGAGTAAAAATTACAGATAATATTAAATAAATACTGAATTAACGGCCCTGAGAAGCTTGACAATTTAATCCTACCTGTATTAATTATAATTTAAAACTCGTTATTAAGCTTTATATTAATAAAAATGTCCTTTTTCATCCTATATTAAACTAAATTAAATTGTTCCAAAGAGGCTTATTTTATTAATTTTATTTGTTTATAATAATTAAGTTGGAAATACCTTTCAATCTTATATTAAGTAGTAAATATTGTAAATGTAATGTTTAAATTATTTAACAGCTGCGTAATGACTAAATGCCTACATGCAATTAACTGGTGTGAAGTCAAGATTCCGAGATAACATGCATTGCCTATCCACGCGTCCGTGGAAGAGCATCGTCCTTGAAATAATTAAAATAAATGATGTAATATAACATTACCCATTGTTACAGATACGGATTGCAACTACACAAGACTACGATGGTGAGATTTATTTTATTGTAGGTACATTTAGTGATTGTGAATTCAACAATTAACACTTGCTCTATCATAGTACAGTCAGCGTATCAACTAATGAGCGATGAAAATGTTTACAAGATGAAGACGAAATAATCACATATATGGTTATATGAAAAAACAAAAGCTGCCTAAGTTACATAGATTTAAAATAGCTTAATATTGAATTATAATTTGCAGTAACTGATATTCAGTGCACGTTCTCAAGCGGCGGTTCGGGTGTACGTGATTCAGTATCAGCTTTGTTAAGAAAACCTGAAGGTTTCCGTGGATCACCACTCTTCGCTGACGATCGTGCTACCGATCCTTCTACTGACCCGGTCTGCCAAATCAGACCAGATGCAGACGACCAGACCGGTCTCTTGTATAGATTAAGAATATCTGATTTTACTAGATGTGGAGTTCTAAAACGGAATGTAAGTTTGGGTTTGGTTTATTTAAAAACTATATCGACAAATAATCGCCAATTAGATATAAATACCTAGCATTTAGTCTGGAAGGCAATGCCATGTGTGAAAGTGTTCAATAAATCTAGATGCGATTCCCCGCTCAGTTATCTCATTAACTTTTAATGTCTTCGTGTATGTACTATAGATATACCCGTACTATACGGTATTCTACTCATTGAAAGCTTGGACTATTGCGATGTATAGTGGACGACGTTATGCACTATGTTTTCATTATTTTTAAACCTTATTTTTGAACTAAAAATAATTAAAATAAAAACGATAGCAAGCTGCATAAAATAGTTTAAATTAGATGCATATTTTGTATTTTAATTATTTTCAATCGCCTTAGTGTGAATCAGCCTTAATAGTGTCACTGCAGTAGTGCCAATGCAGTCAGTAATACCCGAAATATGGTATTATTATTTAACAGACATGAAAGTGATTGTTTTATTTCAATTATAATTGATTGATAAAACTATTTCTTTTAATTGCACTTTAATCATATTCAAGTGTAAATATAGGTAGGTACTTATAAGAATATATGTATAAAAATTAATTATTCCCGAAATAATTCACGTTTAATACCGACGGTTGTGTCGTATGATATGAATATGAAAAATGCCTTCAGTTAAATGAATAACTCCTACAACCTTTAACAGTAATAAAATGGTGTAGAAACTATGCAGTCAATAAATATTGGATCTGTATTATTTTTGTCCGCAAACATGGTTCAATTAATACAAAATAATTACATCTGTCTATTTCGGAGATAAAATTAAATTAGCAATCCTTTCACACACGTATTAATAAAAGAGTATTGAACTGCAATTACTGCGTGGAAATAAATCACGTATTCTTGCGGTTTTGAATATGTAGCTCGTATGAAGCACCCTATGTTTAGTCACGATCCTATTGTTACATAACCAACTTGCTTAATTGACCACCTATTTGGCTCTTTCCCCTCATTAACTTTCTTTTCACAGCAATTGTTTTAATGCTAAATATACTACAGGTATATGCATATATAGATTAGGGATGACAATCATGGCGCGTTAACAATCCTTACAAAAAATCGAGCGATTGCAGTGCCTATATGTAGTCAAATCCTTAAACGAGAACAATTTTAGATTTGAATTTTGATTACAAATTTGCATCGAAGTATGAGTTAGCGAGTGTAGAAAAAGTGTGAACACGGCTTGTACTATTAGAAAAACTAGGCAATCACAGAGGTAACTCAAATAACTTATAATGTCTTGTAATAATTTATTTGTTCCAGGGTTTTGTCCACGTCCGTGTATGGTTCCCTCAATTTCCAGGTGTTGTAATGCAATCAGATCAAGAACTAATAATAATGTGCAAACCACCAGAACCCACTATTATAGAGAATAAAGCGGCAGGCTTTGCTGGCAGCTTGTAAGTAATTGAATTTATTACCCACGGTTTATTATTATTGATGGAAATTACGTAATAAACTTAATCTGCCAAATACACGCTACGATTTAAGGATTCTGCAATTATACGATCAAAAATGCGGAAGCAAATCGTAAAGTGTGTAGTTTATTTAAAGTTTATTGGTATACGAACATGCAAATTGTATTATTATAGTCCACATGGAGCTCGGGTATCAGGAGTGGTGGAAGAAACTCCTGGGAGATTAGAATATGAAGTTGCACTTTACAAAGAAGCCCCACCGGTATCACGACACTCAAACCATTCAGTCGATCTTCCCGTTGATCAGGTAATTATTTTAGAGGAAATAACAAACTTCATTTTATCCAATGTTGTTAATCTAAAGGCCATACAAGTACATTATATTTATTACTTATGAAGACGATGTAATTACTGCATTCAAAAAAAAACCGAAATTTATTACCAGAAGTTCTGCCACTATTTTATATATTAAGCATAGGTACTACTTTAATCAAAATTCATTTTTCTATAAAAAGATAATTAATAATCCATTCAATCCATCAACACAACGCTAGTTAATATATTACATACAAAATATATTATATACCTAGATATTTGGTATAAAAAGTTTATTCCTTTATATTATATAAAACAATTTCATAAATGTAAAGGCAATTTTGTTACTTTATGTATCACTCCTAACATCTAATATTTAGTTTAATAAAATCCATTCGAAAAGAAACTTCTTAGTTGCTATAACTTATGCAATTTATAATTTTTCAGGCAGTTCCTATCGGCACAAAACTACAATTACGAGCGAGAATCAATCCAGAATCAGCCTGGAGGCACATAAAACTGTTGGAAGTAGCTGTCTCACCAGATCCTGATCGGCCACATGCGCCAGGAGCCGTTTTGCTTGTTAAAGAAGGGTAATGCACATTCTAAACTACGGTTTTTCTTTACTTACATGTTATATTAATATATATTGCTATTTCCAGATGTCGAAATAGAGATTTCGCCTCAATAATCCCTCATCAGCCAGCGAGATATAGAGAACGGCACAATGAAGTGTTCTTGGATTTCGAGGCGTTCCTGTTGGCATCTATGAAGGAGCGTTCGACTTTGTGGATCCATTCTCAAATCAAAGCGTGCATGGATGCTACTGATTGCCAACCGGATTATTGTTTGGATTTATTTGAACCTTCAGGTCACGGACGAAGGAAAAGGTCATTAATTCCTTCAACACATCAAAATATAACAAATGCTGCCCTAATTGCTGATAATGAATCTACACCGTTTACAAGATTCAAGGAGAATTTAGAGTATACGGTGGTAATGCCGGGAGAGCTATTTCATCGAACTCCTATTGAGGCCACATGTTCCACTTCATTGATGATTGCAGCTGCGTTGGGTGCATTGCTCTTCATGTCGGCTTTATTGGTAAGTTTTATATTATTATACTATGATAGAGATAACTTTATTAATTGCAAAATAAAAATAAAATAATAACTTATTTCACAGATGTGTTATTTAGCAACCAGGTTAAATTCGACGCTTTTAAAGAACAACAATCTCCAAGCATCAACGGGAAAGAATTTTGAGCAAATCCTACGTGAACTAGCACATCACTCACTCCCTGACTCTATGGGGTATACGGGGAGGCCCACGGTTCAATGAACTGAGAAAGTTCAATTCTATTGGTTAATTATGTAGTAATTTAAGCTTCGCATTTCATTTAATAAAAGTAAGCCTAAACAACAAAACAAGACATCGATACAGTATTTTTTAATTATAATTAAAACCAATGAAAAATACGGATAGTGCATATTAGTGTAATGTTTTAATTAATATTAGGTAATATTTATTTTGTTTAAGACATGAAATAAACTTATGACTGAGAAATTACAAGGTTATAAACAGTTCCTATTTAAAAGCTGTTTTTGCTTCGTAAATTTTTCAGTGATGACTTTTTATAGTTTGTAGCTTTTATGAATATAACATTCGCACGTAATGTATTATAAGTTATGTTTATAGGTTCATAGGTTCTTGGGAATACAGAAAAACTTATTTTAAAATGCCAGTAACTGTTGTCCGGCACTTACACTTTCTTTTTAGTACAATATAAAATATTTTACACTCATGTTTACTTTAATTTTAACAATATTTATTATTAATGTTAAACAATTAGAAAATTAAAAATAAATTTGTAAGTTAAACTGTTTTTATTTAATCTATCTTCTAGTGAAGTCAGAAAAATCAAGTGTATATAACTATACTAGCTGTTGCCCGCGACTACGTCTGCATGGGCGTAGCCAGGGTGGGGCAGAGTGGGGCACTTGCCCCACCCTGGCTCTGACCTGTAAGGTACCTAATCAAACCTAAAAAACTTAATTATCTGTTTTGGATAGTTCGAATTATACATACAGATACAGGGTGCGGGTGCAACCTTTTTGTATGAAAATTAATCAGGGTAAGACCGCGGGTATTTGCTAGTTACATATTATTTTAGACTGCTGCCCCACCCTGAGCTTATGGCTAGCTACGCCCATGTATATCTGCGTAATAATGAAGATATAAAGTACTATGAAGTTTAATGACGTTTCATATTTCAGTCAACAGAAAATGCTTATCACACTTCTGTCGCAAAATCCGCTCTTAGCTATCTACTATACTCCGGCCAACGGGAGAATGCGTTCTCGACAGCTCACGACAGCGACAGAACGTAACTGTGGATGATTAGAAGAAAAAATTAAATAACGAGTACTGGGTTTAAGAATTGTGAACTTGAACTTGTTTAATCAATTCTTCTGACTTGAAATTACATAGAGAAATATATTTCATGTATTATTTATACAACAGACTTGAATAAAACACAAACTCATCTCACTATGAAACGTCACAAAAACGATTACATTCTGACGTTTTTGTTTCTTAGTTTTAGTTATGTAAGGATTAAATAATTATATTTATTATATTATAATAATTAAATTTATGAATTTAATTATATTAAAAAGGTGATGAAAAATAGCAATCTTAAATGGAATGGTAGGCCGCTTATTATTAATTGTATCTGGCCACTATTTAGTGAGACTAAAGCAGACATTCATTTCCAATGTTTCTTGTTTTGTTTGTGATTCATAAATATATTACAAAAACAAACAAGTACATATTAAAACTAACGTATGTATAACATTACTAATACTAATAACATTACTATTTTGCATCGTTTAAAAAAGTAAATATTAGTGTTATTTTTAGGTTTTGCATATGAAAGTAGCAGTTTCTTATTGCCCATCACATGTCAGGTCAAATTGATAAACGTCAGGAACGCACTCTCTGGGTGGCCGGAATATAACTATAAGCTAACCCCTGCCAAATTTTATCTTTGCACGTCAAGCGGTTTTTGAAATTTCGTGATGAGTAACCTTTCGCTTTTAAATAGGTATATAGATTTGAAATTCGACGCACATGATAATATTGGATAATATTTGCGTTAAAAAAGTAAAAAATTAAATATTTAACGATAATAATCAATAAGCAATCTTTAATTTTATAATATATACTATTGCATATTTTAACATGAAAAAGTAGTTATTGTGACATAACTGTAATAGTTAGACATATAGTATGTTTGCTCTATAGTCAATAATTTCCGCAGCGTCCGCAATATAATGATTAGTTTTCACACTTTGAGTTACATTATTGAAGTTTTCATACGGATCCCTAAAGTTTTTGAAAATATTCTATGGCCTCCCTTCATCAGGAATAATATAGGATTCCAATGGTAAAATATTTTTTCAAATCGGTCCGGTCGCGGTAGTTTCGGAGCCTATTCAATACATACAAACAAACAGCCAACCAAATTTTTTCTCTTTATTATTTTAGTATAGACAGTATAGATAAAGCCGCGTCTCCTGCTCCTGTGTCTTCCAAACATTAGACAAAAACATCGAACATTGGGGCGTGGCCTACACAATGTTTTTGCTTTCCGTCGACCACGGAAAACAAAAAACATTGTGTATGAATACAAAAATGTGTACGGCCACGCCCCAATGTTTCGATGTTTTTGTCTAATGTTTGGAAGACACAGGAGCAGGAGACGCGGCTTAAGAAAGAGCGATAACGCGTGTTAATATTCATAGACAAGATCTGTCTACACGTGAACAAAATTATCCATGAATACGAGAACGAGTTACCAACAAGGACCTAAATATTTGCAGTCACAAAAATGCATTTTATTGTAATGCCAACTTTTTAATAAATATTCATTAATTAAAAATTTCTAAAACACATATTTTATTTCCGAACGAAATCGACGTGAATGAAAGAATATTCGAAAGGAAATGTTGAGTTTCGTAATTTTAACTTTATTTACGGTTTTTATTTTTGACATGGGGATTTACGTGTGAATTAAAATTTTATAATTTCTTATTGAATACTCGACATTGGCAGAATTGTCTTTAATAGATATCTGAGGCTATTAATAAAAGAAGAAGAAGAGCTTTATTTAATAGTTTATTTATATATTTACTACTACCATACTAAAAAATAAAAGGATGATTAATCCTAAAATACCGAATAGTTTACTAGCTTCAATGAAAAATCCGGAGAATGTTATAAAAGAAAGTGCTAAAGCTGTTGTTATTCAAGATAAATATCCTAAAGCAAAAATACATTACTTGGTATTGCCACGAAAAGACATTAGCAGTATATTTAAGTTAACTAAGGATCACGTAAGTCTTATAGAAGAATTCAATAGACTATTTGAGGAAATAAAGGTTGAAAATAAGCATACAATGTTAAGTGCCGGTTTCCATGCAATTCCCAGTATGCACAGACTGCACATGCATATTATTAGCATGGATTTCATATCACCTTGTTTAAAAACCAAAACACATTGGAATAGTTTTAATACTAAATTCTTCATACCCTGCTCAGGTAAATTGATTTTTCATTATCACTGAAACAAATGATATATTTTGCCAGTAATATGTTATTTACTTTTTAATTCACAGAAGTATTAAAAACGTTGAAGCAAGAAGGTTCTATTGATAGAATGACAGAAGAGATGCATCGAAAATTAATATCTAGAGAACTACAATGCAACCAGTGTGATTTTAAGCCAAGAAATATGCCATTGTTAAAAAAGCATTTGCTTACACATGAGGATTGTTTAATATGATCGCCAAAATCATCTTGGGTACAAACCGAAGCATCAAATTAAATTTGATATTATTATAAGCATAAATTCTTATTTAAAACATATTTACAAAATACTTTAAACAAATCTGTGTACGTTTGGAAAGTGATTCTTATATATTTTTAGGATAGCAATATGTATAGGAGTCCATAAAATTTGATTTCCTTGAAAATAAACAGTGGTTAGTTCTCATTACTTCATAAACTTTCAGTATATAAGTAATATAGAATTTACACACCTTACCACCAGCCTTAAAAATTTGTCTTCCACAAGGTCAAGAGCAATATCTATACTAATATTATAAAGAGAGAACATTTTATTGTTTGTTAGCAATTGAATAGGCTCCGAAACTACTGGACCAATTTGAAAAAAGATTCTACCATTAGAATCCTACATTATCCCTGCTGAACATAGGCTATAAAATATTATCAAGAATGTTGGGGATCCGTATGAAAACTTCAATAATAAAAGATGAATTAATGTCCGAGTTACTAAAACATAAGTTACTATTTTCTACACTTTCATTCTCATCTACAGATGTAGTTGGAGCTGGTAATGACAATTTTGAATTTCGACCTGGAGTTGGAGGATCCAGAGCTTTTATTTGAACAGGTTCGGACGGCTTCCTCAACACCTGACCCCATCTTGATAATAAAACTTGGATTGGGTCATCAATGCCCAATAATTCACAAAGTTTAACAGTTTGCGCGTTTTCTAGAGGCCCTGTTCTAACACCTTTTATTGAGTTAGGGCTATGGACCGGTGCTGTATGTACAAAATTATTAGGGTTGATCATGGGCGTAGCCAGCCATGGGCTCAGGGTGGGGCAGCAGTCTAAAATAATATGTAAGTAGCAAATACCCGCGGTCTTACCACGGTTAATTTTTTCATACCAAAAGGTTACACCCGCACCCTATAGCACCCTGTATCTGTATGTATAATTTTAATTATCCCAAACAGATGATTAGGTTTTTAGATTTGATTAGGTACCTTACAGGTCACAGCCAGGGTGGGGCAAGTGCCCCACCCTGGCTACGCCCATGGGGTTGATGGTCATGCGTTATTCAAATTAGAATTACTTTCTAGCTGTACCTGAAACGCGTCTAGTTCACTGTACGGATCCACATTTGAAAGTGGTGGTACTGACCCCTGTTAAGAATAAGAAATAAAACTAAAAATATAATTTTAATATTCTTCATTTTGATGTAAAGGCCTCTGGTCGTTTAATATTTAAGACAACTACTGTCAAATGGTACTTTAAATAAAAAAATCCGTTACGAGTGGCTCATATCTCGTTGTCTTTCATAATAACCAGTAAAATTCATAAAACTGGGACAGCAAACCGGACTGATAATCATTATTAATCTACTTACCAATTTTTTTATTAATATCTACATTATACTGTGGACATAGTTTGCTAGTTACATATTATTTTAGACTGCTGCCCCACCCTGAGCCCATGGCTGGCTACGCCCATGAGCCAGAGGCAAACGCAGAGGCCATGCGGGAAGAACAACCATTTCTCAAAAGTGATAGCTGCATTCTGTAGTTCAAGATCTAGGAAATCAAAGAAAGGAAGAGAAATAAATAAAGACGCTCTTAGATTTAATTTTAAATCTCATTGCTTCCTGTGCGGTGGGTTTTTCGGAAATATTTTCGCATTTCATAGGCTACAATTTTCCGAAGGTCACTCAGGTATATAAATTATCTTCAAATAGCAATAAATAAGCATCTACGCATTTAATTTAAAAAAAATTCGACAACTTTCTTAAAATAATGTAGATGTCTTATCATATATAAACTTGATGAACTTATTTGTTTGTTAATTATAGTAGTATATTTGAATTTGTAATTTTTTTGTTTAATAGTATAACATGGAATCTTACGCTACATGAGTAATTACAGTGTTAAATTGAATAAATAGCTTTAAATTGTACATATTGATAAAAAAATAATTTTTGAAATTGAGTTTTTTTCGTTTTTTGCATTTTTTGAGAACATTTCTCGTTGTAATGTATATTTTTTTTTACACTATCAGAAAGTAGAGATTTCAACGAATAAAAAGCCCACCAACTTTTTTAAAAAAACAGATATTTTGACGCGTGAATTTTCGATTGAAAATTAGGGTGGTTTTTTGGATATTAAATTAAAATAAGGTGAAAAAATAAATTTTTCAAATCCAAAAAATTACAGTGTCTTTGACACAAAATAAGGTAAGTTTTCACCAAATTTTGTGAAAAGAAAATGTTTTTTGTTAAAGATAAAAATAAAAAACCAAACTCGGTTTTTTCAATTTTGCAAATAAATTTTGGGTTATGTGAAAAAAGTGTAAATACAAAAGTTGTAGATCTTTACATTACCTACAACTTTGCTATTTAACTTTTTTCCATAAGACTTGTAGTTTTGCCGGAAATCGAGATATACCGATTTCTACCCTTAAAAACCCACCCCACCCCACTTCCCGACCCCGAATCGACCGTAATTTATTTTTCCTTAAATTTTCAGTATATTTCCTTCCTTTTTCAATGGGTCTCATCCTACTATAATTTTCTTTCACTTTTAGCCTTTTTTAAAGGCTTCTGCACTGGTCTATTGTGTAATCCAAGTATTGATAACAAAGTTATATTTAGCCTTTATAACCTAATTCTAAATGAAAACTGATAATTTTCTTCATAATATTTTGCACAATACGTCTTGTTTTAAATTCCGTAAAATAAATAAAAAATGTAAGTTAAACTGTTTTTATTTAATCTGTTTAATCTCTAGTAACGCCAAAAAAATAAGTGTATACATATAACTGTATAAGAGAGCGATAATGCGTGTTAAAATTCATGAATGAACAAAGTTATTCATGAATACGAGAACGAGTTACCAACAAGGACCTAAATAGTTTCAGTCACAAAAATATATTTTATTGTAATGCCAACTTTTTAATAAATATTCATTAATTAGAAATAACTAAAACACATATTTTATACCTTATTTCCGAACGAAATCTATTAGAACGAAAAAATATTCGAACGAAAATGTGGTTCATAGCGATTGTTTCTTTCTTAAGTTTATTTGTAATATTAATACTACTATAGTAAAAAAAAAGGAAATAAAAGTTGGAAATAAGCATACACTGTTAAATGTCGGTTTCCATGCAATTCCCCGTATGCACAGATAGCAGATGCATATTATTAGCATGGATTTAACATCACCTTGTTTAAAAACTAAAACACGTTGGAATAGTTTTAATACTAAATTTTTCATACCCCCCTCAGGTAACTTTATTTTTCATTATCACTGACATGAAATAAACGATACATTTTGCCAGTAATATGTTATTTGCTTTTTAATTCACAGAAGTTAAAAACACTGAAACCGGTTCTATTGATAGAATGATAGGAGATGCATCGAAAACAAATATCTACAATGCAACCAGTTTGATTTTAAGCCAAGAAATATGCTGCTGTTAAAAAAGCATTTACACATGAATATTGTTTAATATGATCGCCAAAATCATCTTGGGTACAAACCGAAGCTTCAAATTAAATTTGACTGTGTATGTTTTGAAAGTGATTCTTATACATTTTTGGGATAGCAATATGTGTAGGAGTCAATAAAATTTTATTTCCTCGAAAATAAAGTGGTTAGTTTTCATTACTTTATAAACTTTCAGTATATAAGTAATATAGAATTTACACACCTTACCACCAGCCTTAAAAATTTGTCTTCCACAAGGTCAAGAGCAATATCTATACTAATATTATAAAGAGAGAACATTTGATCGTTTGTTAGCAATTGAATAGGCTCCGAAACTACTGGACCAATTTGAAAAATTATTCTACCATTAGAATCCTACATTATCCCTGATGAACGTAGCCTATAGAATATTTTCAAAAACGTTAGGGATCCACGTGAAAACTTCAATAATGCAAAGTGAAATTCAAAGTGTGAAAAAATACCCAAAAAAGTCATATTGCGTACGCTGCGGAAATTATCGACAACAGAGCAAAGTAATGTACTACAGTTTTATAGAGGACATCGATATCTACAAAAGTCTGCGATACCACATATTACATCTATTACAGTTATGTCACAATAACTACTTTAAACATGTTAAAATATGCAATAGTACGCGGCCTAGGCCTCATTATATATAATAAAACAGTTTGCTAAAGATTGCTGATTGAATATTATCATTAAATATATACTGTTTTATTGCAAATATTATCGAGGTCATGTACGTCGGCTTTTACATCTATATATTTAAAAGCGTAAGGTCACTGTCACTCATTACGAAATCTCGAAGTACAAAGATGAAATTTGGCAGGGAGGTAGTTTATAGTTAGTAGACGTCCGCTAAGAACGGGCTTTGCCACAGGGGTGTGATAGGCATTATCTGTTGACTGAAATATGAAACATCATTAAACTTCATAGTACTTCAACCTTCATTACTACGCGAACGAAGTCGCTGGCAACAGCTAGCAGAAAATAAAACTATTATTAAATTGCACTATTTATTGCATAAATTTAACAAATATAGAAAGAATTGATTTTTAAAATACAAAATAAATATCTCATATGCCTATATTAAGTACAATAAAAATATTATTTGTCAACGTTTTTTTATAGTAGCCTGGTGTGGCCACACCCAGCTAGGTTTCAAGCTAGAATATGGTTATTGACAACAGTCACAACAGACCAACGCCTGTGAGTTGCAAAGTGGTAACCATCATCAGTCTGCCTACTAATCTACTTATTACCTGTGTTACACTGTACCACTGACCAACTAAAGTACATATAACAAAGTTATGTTGGTATTTGCATAATTTTTCTCTCGATTGCAAGTGTACCTACTCTAAAAATTAGACCAGAGCTGCTCTCGAGCACTAAGTTTTGAAATTTCATTCTATCGTATTAACTACTAAAGTAAAATAAAAAAGAGTTTATTTTATTACTTTTTGTTTTGTATCAAAACTAGATCATAACTGACTCAGAGTATAGCTGTGGGCTTATCACGAATTTAGTCTGGCTTTCGAATCGAGCTGTCACAAGTAAAACGGATCCGTTAGCAATCGGGATCATGAATTTTTACTAACGACTAACGAGCACCAGCAATCTATCAAATGAACGAAAGATCGAGACGTTCGAAGATTAACAAAAAGTATCTAAAATATTGTAGTTCCAATCCGCACGCGGTGGCGCTGCTCTATTTCCATACAAATCGCTTAAAGCGAACTCGGTTTGAAAGCCAGACTAAAATTTGTGATAAGCCCACTGTTATTTCATGAGTTATTTTACTATTCAATACATAATTTTTATTTTTTTAAATTCATCTAACTTAATTGTTTAAGTATATTACTTAGTCTGTTATTACCTAATTTTTTTTAGTCTTATAAAACTGAACTTGATTGGAAACACTACATCTCTTTGAAGTTATGTATCCTGTTTAATGGCATTCAAGCCAAAGAGCCATTTTAGATTTCAGTAAACAAGTTACATAAATGTGAAAAAAACCAACAATATTTTTGGTTTTCTCCCCTGGATATTGTACGTTTTTAACATCGTTAAGGAATTTTTGGCGACTTTGATTCTGGTTGAACGAAATTGTCACATTCTGGTGTATAGATAGCTTGATTACGTCTTTTGAATGTCTTTTTATCAGGAGTGACACATTCATAATCACCACTTGTATCAATAATAAAAGATGAATTAATGTCCGAACTACTAAAACATAAGTTACTATTTTCTACACTTTCATTCTCATCTACAGATGTAGTTGGAGCTGGTAATGACAATTTTGAATTTCGACCTGGAGTTGGAGGATCCAGAGCTTTTATTTGAACAGGTTCGGATGGCTTCCTCAACACCTGACCCCATCTTGACAATAAAACTTGGATTGGGTCATCAATGCCCAATAATTCACAAAGTTTAACAGTTTGCGCGTTTTCTAGAGGCCCTGTTCTAACACCTTTTATTGAGTTAGGGCTGTGGACTGGTGCTGTACGTACAAAATTATTAGGGTTGATGGTCATGTCACCTATTATGTTAGTTATTGCTGCTTTCTCTTCTTCTGTTGGTGTGAAATCATATCTGAAATTAAATAAATTTCATATTATTTTTGATTTTACTATTCATTACAAATTGTTAAACTATTGTTATCCTAGCCTGCCACACCACATTCTTCATAATGCTAAGCTAGATTGTGGTTTATTAACTGACTCAACTGCTATATAGAGAAATACAGGCAGCATCCTCCTCGGTTCTCCAGACTTCGAAAGACGACTGTGTTATCCAGGTTAGAGCTACTTTCTAGCTGGTCCTGAAACACGTCTAGTTCACTTTATGGATCCACATTTGAAAGTGGTGGTACTACCCCTGGTACAGCAAACTGGACTGATAATCATTATTAATCTACTTACCAATTTTTTTTATTAATATCTACATTATACTGTGGACATTGTGTAATCGAAGTATTGATAACAAAGTTATATTTAGCCTTTATAACCTAATTGTACTTCTAAATTAAAACTGATAATTTTCTTCATAATATTTTGCACAACACGTCTTGTTTTAAATTACGTAAAAAAATATGAGAATAAACCCAAAAACTCACCTGTCACTTCCACCAGGACCAGGCATATAAACAGTAACATTTTTGACAACTAACAAATGATTAGTGCTTTTCAAAATAGCAAGCCATTCAGCATCATATTTCAAATATTTCTCTTCATTACCAGGTATATCTAGTATTTGAAGATGACGTCTTTTTGGCAGGCATTTGTCCAGAGCCAAGAATTTGGTCTCCTTGACAGTACCATTCTCAGTTTCGTGTGGCACTATAGCTGGGAACATGACGTGCATGTGGGCTGCAAACCAATAGTCTGGTTTTAATAAATGTAAAAGTTCTTTTCCTGGCATGCTGCCTAACGTATCTGATTCTATCTCCTCTCTGTAATGGAAAACGTTCTTGTATAATTTGGGCTTGTGTTTGATTGAAAGTGTAATTTTGACAGTTGAAAGCACAATTTTTGGTAAAACTTTGTAGTAGTAACATTTGTGTGTAATAGTTTCCTCAGACAAGTTATACCTAGTTTGAAATCTATACATTGCATTACAATATTTTTTGTATGCTACAAGGGTTAAATTTAATAAACGCCTATTGCCCAATGAAAGTATCATTCTATTATTTCTACCATCTCTGATTCTATTATTACTAAACATTCATGTAAAATAGATACCTCCAAGGAGAGTGGGTGCAAAGGTCGCTCACCTTAGGAACACTTTTTGATTCAACAAACGTCTTGCATTGCCATAGCTAGCAATACTCTTTGGCCAATCATGTGAGAGCATGATATCAATTTTCTCTTTGATCTGTCTCAGACGGAATACTTCCAGATTACGTATGTGATAAATTGTCCTCATTGAATCTCGCGTATAGGGAGGACACTCGTACACCCCTTGCGAATAATCACGACTTTTAAAAATACCTGATAAACCTGAAATTTTATTTTAATGATAATGATTGAAAAGGAAAAATAATGGTGTCTTCCAAGAATTTCACGAATATCTCAGAAAGTAAGTTTTATTCCTAATTTAAAATCACAATGTAAATCCTTAAGTTGATTTAATTTTTTAGTCAAAATATAAAGGTTTATTAAATAATCAAATTACAGAAATAAAAAAAAAACACTACATCATAATAGCAAAGAGTGTTAGGCGATGAGAACACATGTAATTACAATATTTGAAAAACAAAAGCTACATAAAACAGATGCAATAACTGTTATTTACTCACCTCCAATTCGTATTCCTGCAAAATTAACAACACCAGCTCTTCCCATATAATAAATATTTGGTGCAACCCAACCACCATAAGGCAATTCTTGTAAATAATTAGATGCTTCATGATTTCCGCCTATAAACAACGTTAATACCGGTACTTGTTTTTCACCACTGTAATATCTAATTCAATAAAATATTATTACCTTGCACAAAAGTTTTTAGGTTAAAAATCTCGGTTACGCTAAAGATATCTTACTTATAAAAAGTACACATTTCTTGGTACTTTTCGGGTACGGCCATACAGCACAGGTCATCCCTATTCCTTACAGCTTGGAAATCTCCACAACATATTAATAAATCGATTGTTATTCCTTCTCGTTCTTGTATAACAGCTAAACATTCATAAATTTTCTCTAATTCTCCGTGAGCGCATCCTTCCACAGCTATTTTCATTTTCAATTATTATAATTGTAACAACTTTCTGTTAAATCGTGCATAAAAGCTAAAGTTAACGGAATAACTTCTTTCAACAAACGCTACTTAAAAACAAACGCCAGACACGACATCCGACAACACACGCTTTGACGCGTAATATTAAATTAACCTATAGACCACACACTATATAGTTTTTTTTGTTACATTTTAAGGCAAAGGGATCGAGCCCATACAGCCATCACACTATATATTATAATTGACTAGCTTTGATTTTAATCACAAAATAAAAATACTTATTTAATATTGTTATAAAAACGACTATTGCCTAAAATATCTTCATTTATAGTACGATTTTACGAACAAAAAATGAGGCCGCGCATAACTAATTTGATATGACTATCGTTCTGAAATAGCTCAGCATTACCAATGTTTATATTTTAAATATGAATAGTTTTTAACTTTCAATTAAATATATTTTTGAACGAACTAATACAACCAGAATTGCCAGGAAAGAAAATAGTAATACCTGTTATTTTTGTAAGTAATAGTTATTGTATTGTGAAAATATTATACATAGTTTTCATAGTATGCATGATATTATCATTCACTATTTTTTATTTGGCGTTTCGTAATTTTATTTTAAATACATGGCCCCTTATATTAGATTATCATTTTACAATATTTTACTCATTATAAAATTTTTAAAGCTGTATAATAAGTTTATTTGATATTTCTTACTCACATGAAATGTAGTTAATTTAGTTTAATAGAATTTCAAGCGCATGCCTGGTTCGAACCTTGACGGCTTAATTAGCAATATCAGCAGCAGGCGGAGAGTTGGGAACAAAATTAGAACGTGTTAATTTATGAAGTGGGGGACTTAGCAAAAAGTAACTAATTGCTGGCGTACGTCAGGCGCGAGACCTAGAGGTTCCATATCGACCGTTATCATTAGAATTTCAAAATTTGACTCCATGGGCATCTCTAAAACAATATGGGACAAGACTGAACGGCCGTTGCCATGAAGATGTGAACTCATGTTTAAATCTCTTATCCTTCTTGTTTTTTGCCCCGGGGAATACCCTAGCCGCGTTTCGGGACCAGCTAACTACTCTATTAGTTCATTTCCATAGCGAAGGCGACTGTTGGATGCACACTTTGTGTGATTAAATGCAAGGCTACTATAAAAAAGGCAGGATAGACGATTTTTTTTTAATATTGGAAGAACCGACTACAAAACTGATTACTCATTAACACAATGACATTTACAAATAATATATGATACCTACCTATATATATAAAGTAGGATGATATGTGTATGCGGTAGTAGTATTAGTTGTTACTATAATTTATTTGTAAAATGGATGTATTTACAAAATGAGTAGAGCCAGTAGAAAAATCTTGTAATTTTTACTTATTTATTTATATTACAAAGTAATTGCACATCTAAAAATTGAGGATAGAGGGGATAGATAAAACTTACGTGTTTTATGTTAACTAAACTCAATATCTATATATTTCCTATAAAATTATTAATTGGTTATCCATTTAATAGGCGCGTGCGCATGTGACGTAAGAGCGGTCGGCGATCTCGTCCAATGGCGCGCAACGAGGCGGTGCTTGAAGCTCCCGCCCACTACGTGGAAAACTATGAAAATGTGAGTGTGCCTCTATAATCTCTATATCATAATACATACCTATAACACCTAACTACAGTTCAATATATGTATTTGCTTTTAAAATATTTATGAATACCTATGCGTTTTAACAGTGACATGACATTTGCAAACGTATTATGCATCATTTCTTCGAACCAAAGTTTAAGTGATTTACCAAATGATTACTGTGAATGAAATAAGAAAAAAAAGCTTATACAATAAACATTTATATGTATTTCAATCTCTATTGAAAATTTTTACAAATTATCAGACAGAAAGAAGTTTAATCAACATAGTTCTACATAAAATAACTGTAAATAATTTATAAAGCCGGAAAATTTTTCACGTCGACACATCGTACGCGTCGCGGCGTCGGTATACGCGACCAACAAGACGTTAGTCCCGCTTCGCTCACTCATTTATAGTTAGCTATGCGCAGGAGCACAAAATAAGGCATTCTTTGTAGTGTGTGGTCGCGCAACGGGCGCGCGTATTGTGGATTAAGAACGGCTTTCCCTAAACTCGCGGGTTAGTGGTAATCATGAGTTGGGATTCTCAGAGAGAAGAAAAGTTGGAGATTAATAAGGCTGTGGCTTCGTTATTGCAAACGTTCAACTATGATTCTATTGTACCACAGGCATCAAAGTAAGTTTTTAAGCATGTTTTTTAAATCTAGATTTAGACCTTGGCACTAAGATTTACTTATATTATTTTCATTTATACATATATATGTATGTATGGAATGTTTGGTTTAGATTTTTTTAAAAATTATTATATTTATATTCAGAGAATTGATTTATATTTTCACTTTTTATTTTCATTATAAATTAAATGCCTTTGTTTTTTTTTCCCGTGAAAAAAGCAATGGTTCAATTGTTTGTTGGAATGAGGATCGATAAAATCCTATAAGATACCTAAGCTTTTTAATAAATAGATAAATTACATTTTCAAATGAAAGTGGTTTGAGAATGTAGCAAAACAAAATGCTATGTCTACTTTAACATGTTGACATCTCGTTTATTTATCCAATGAACTGTAATAACGGCTATCTAACTTTGAAGCGGTTTTATAAAAAAAGATAATATGAATTATTCACTAGAACTCATTTTGTGATAAGAAATTTTAAATTATTAGATCTTTACTTGCTATTGTTTTCCTTGTAATTAACATTGAATGATTAGGCACCTATAATTAATTTTTTTAACTGTATATTTTTAGTTATTAATCTAGTATTTAGACACTATTTGTTGATAATGATTTTAGATTGAATTTAGATGTTTTCTAGACGTGTTCAATTTGTGAAATAAATAATAATACAAAAATAAATAAAATTTATTTTGTATAAAGAAATTTATTGATTTTTTTTTAAATGCGTAAATCTGAAATATACAATTATTTTGATAATTTTTAATCTGTCGTTTAGAAAGCCTTGTTACTAATCTCGCCGCGAACACAGATTGCTGCAAAGCTTTCGAAATAACGGATTTAAAAGTATATTAAACCGCATACGAAATTCATTTAGTAAATAATTTAAAGTAATGTATAGGTTTGTTCGTAATTGTTCATTTTAAAGAAACAGACAAGTAATTTATGTAAAGCCAATGATGAAAAGACCCGGGGGTCATCGGCGCTGTCATAGTTGTGTATAAATACGACACATCCATCTAATAAATACCGACTAATTGAATTTAAACTTATCTATCGCCTACTTATTAATTTCGTTTTTATCATTCGTTTGGCGGCTTTTTTAAAGTCAACAACTTATTATTTATGGACGTTATTTCATTTTATATTTATTGTAATAGACGTCAGAGTGCACTTTATGTTATAGAAAGGATTTCACGCATGGTTTTAATGTATATTACTAAATCTAAAAGAAAATTAATTTTTCCATTGATTATTGTTTAATTGACACATTTTTTATTATATAAATAACAAATTGAGATTAATATTGGTGGACGCGGCGGTTGTAAAGCTTTCGGAGCGTCCAATTAGAATAGAGAGTAAAAGCCACAAAAATCTAGATTAATTAAATGATGTTCGTGTAAAATCTAAAACAACTTCTTTGTTAACAGTAACAATTCCTAAACTAAACCATACACCCATTATAAATAATAATAGGTATATTTACTGGATTTTGATACAATTTGAGAAAAAGAAGGAAAAGTAATAGCTTGAGAAGACACTAGTAACGTATAATAATAAAACTATATAGGCATTGGTAATACACCGTATAAAATTAATTTAAAATTCCAATATTAATTTATTACGAAGTTAATATTAAGAAATATTTAAAAAAAAACAGATGTAAAACTTATTATTTTCTACCATTCACAGATGTTTGTTCATTCGAAGATTGATTTCTTTTTATTACTAGACCTAAAGCTAGTTTTTAAAAATATATTTTATATAGATGTAAAGGTGTGTGTGTATGTGTGTGCGCATGAGAATATTATCTTCTTCCTGTCTCTCCAGGTTTTATTTCCGTGTTGACGAGATAGCAAGTTTGGTAGAGTAAACATTCCCATTGTAACTAACGGCCTTATCTTAAACGGGGACACCCCTTGTGTTTTTTCAGGGCCCTATTTTAGGTATACAAAAAATATTACAATTTTACCAATTTTTTTAAAATTACTGCTTCTATTTATTAATAAATAAGTAGAGGAGGCATCAAATATAATAAAATAATCTAAAATTTACGAATAAATTTAAAACAACAAAAAGGAATTTATATATGCGATAGACATTCGTTTTGAAGACTGTTGTTTGCGATTACAAAGCTACAGCTACAAAACGCCGAATAATTAAATGATGAGTTGCGGAATAGCTTAAATATAATATTATAATTAAAACAAATGTCTTATGTTATGTCTATAATAATTTTATGAGCTATATCATAAATCTGTTAACTATTTTGTTCATAGACACGTTGACGCCATGTCACCCACGTTCTTGTGACGGCACTTTTTATGATCGTGATACTTTATCTAACGACTGTAAAATTAGCTAGTCGCATCTCAAATCGACACAATGGAGGATCACTGCACCTAGACCTCACTCTGTTATACAATAGTTGTGCTATTTTGGGAGAAATTATTCGGAGGTCTATTCGAGCGTAATAAAATTCTGGGAAATTCACAAATAAAATTGCCTCACATTTGTTATACTGTTACGAACGAACTTTATTGATATATTAACACTGCATATACTGAAATAGTAGCGTGATATCTCAAGGTATTATTTTGGTGTAGATTAGAAATTATTACTAATTAAGATAGCTGTAAAAGCTCTCTAAGTCGGCGCTTAGAAAGGCGGTCTACGTGTAAAGTTGGGGTTTGCACTAAGCTTTGGAGCGGACTGACTAAGTGAGGGTGCAAACAGACCGACTCACAGGTGCCGCTAGGATCTCTTTCGACACCTTATCCACATCCACTCACACGCACTTGACATCAACTTGTTTGATTTGTTTAAGAGGCACAAATGTATAACGGAAATTCATATATTTTTAAGTAATTAAGTTTTTGATCTAATTTATTTATATTAGTTGATAAATATTGAAAAAATATAGATGTAACGTTATAGACAATTTTTATTTTTTAATGTATGTCCTCACGTGTTTTTTCTCTTTCAAAATTTATTTCTTGTCACAAATAACTGCATTCGCCCTATACTAATAAAATATCATTAAGGGTGCATCACAGGGGCAATAACCCAAATCGTTTTTATCATGATTCAAAAGACGAACATCCAAACTACGGGTTTCAGAACATAGTCTCGCAAGAAAATCATAATATAGCAAGTAAAGGTATTATATAAAAAATAATAATTTGTACCTATTAATTGCATATGCTATCGGTATCAAGACAAGGATACCTCAATTTTATAACAGTCAGATCAGAAACAAATGATTACGTTTATTTTCTTAATATAATTATTTAAATAGAATTGTCGTCTCTAAAAAATAACCATTCTTTGTTTTGTCCAAACTTATTTTATGACAGAATATTCAATATAAGAATATAAGAATATTCAATAATCAACAAATACTTTTTGGACATTTTATATTGTTTTTATTTATCTATTATAGTTCATTCTTCCGGCAGCTTGGGTCAGTCAAATATTGACACTTTGTAATCTGACGTGCCAGCTACAACGCTGCAAGTTTGTTAGCGGATGAACGGTAATGTGTTAACACCCGCACACACCCCGCGAAGCCTTCGTTAGGCAACACTATTTGCATACGCAAAGTTCGCTAAACGATATTCGCATAGACTTCGTAAACTACAAATGGCTAAGTGGCTTCGTTTTATGCTCGTTTATGACTATGTCCGATAATAAACAAAATAGACATTTAAATAATAACTGTCACTACATAATTATTCAGAAAATGGGCATACTATAGAAGGACGCTTTAAAATTTATGATAAATTAAATGACGGTATAGCATCCGGTTAACTGTGACGTATCGGCGGTATTGGTTCACGTAACATGAAGTATGTTAACTTTAGTCAAAATTGAAATTTTGCGTTACGTTTTAAACAGCACCATCTATGAGTAAGTTATGGAATCACATTTACTTTTAAACGTGAAGTAAATTATCGGTATAAGTACGTGTAACTTATACAAGTGTAACTGTTTAGTTAATTCAGTAGTAAGATACTTTTAATATATATTTTTTACTTCAATTTTTTCAATAATACTAATTCCTAAACATTGAGCCCAAACTAAGATTATGATATGATATTTTGGATTCTTCTTAAAAAATAGTGGAGAACTTCTGGCTTTTACTTCACATATATTTTTGTTTTAAAATGTTAAAATAGAGTAATAGTTAAAATGGGAATCACACCACTAATTTTTGAAGACTTTTTTTAAATAAAAAATTAAGACAATCTACTTTTCTTGAAACATATGTATTATTACAGCAAACACATGTAACTTCCATATTTGTGCCTATATTATTTTATATTTATAATTTCTGATTGAGTTTCTCACCCTGCGTGATATCTTAGGTTAGGTTCGAGTGGCCAGCTTATCTGGCACTGTGGACACAGATGTGTTCCCATACCATTCCGTCTCGCTCGCTCCCCTCCGGCATTGTGTCGTGACAATTCTAGCCCTAAATAGCCACACACCTTCAGATCAGACTTTATTTTATAGTAGTTTGTAGAATATATTAACAAAAGATTAAAATATTCTATCAAAAATAGTTTATGTTTAGTTACTAGTTTTAATTAGTTTAATAAGATGATATTTCGAAAGGTAGGTATGCCAATATTTGAAAATCGCACTTTTTTTCTCGCAAATCCAAATCCTGAAAATATAATTTTAAACAAAAGCTCATATAATAAGGATTATATGTAATTTTAAATTGGTTACACACTTTATATTTATAAATAATACACCAAAACAAATATATATAATAATAATAAAAAACATCATAGTGTGTGTGGCCACTTTAATACTTCATATCTACAAGTAGGTTAGGTACTGAAAAAAAAGTAAGTCAAGGCCTGGATCGTGTCGCGCGAGTTCACAAATAAAGCAAGTATCTACATATTATAATATTGATATAGGTAGGTACTATAAACGCTTAGAATACGTAAAGTTTTAATGCTTCTAAAAATATATAGACAATGTTAATAAACATGAATTTCACTTGATTAAAAAAAATAAATTCCTAATAGAGAAGGAATATGTAGTCGGTTGAATCAATTATATTTTATTGCAACTATTAATTTTTAATTTCTCATTGTAATTTTGTCTAAGAAGACTTTTGAGTTCGTTTTTGGTTGTTAGTTCAAAATATCAGATAAAATAATCAAAACTAATTGCGATAGTAAATTAGTTAAATATGGTATTTGTGTTGAGTCTGGTATCCTTGTCGTGTTTGTGATGTTCTTGTCCTGATACATATATACAGAGTGTCTTACTTCAGGGCGAAGGCATTGTATGTGATATACATATGTACATATTTGTTCGTTGTTATTATTTGTTCCCGAACTTTAGTTTCACTTGTAATAAAATTTACAGAGTTACATGCACTCGCTTATGTTAAAAAATGGAATAAACAAACGGTTAAAAATCGAACGCGGTTGAACTTTTTTTTTTAGTTGTGACTTAGTTTCTACCATCAGCTTCGATTGTTCAAAATTGGTGAACGGACACTTAAAAATCGAATATAGTTGGATATTTTTAATTCACAGAATTTTATGTTGTAGGTTACAGAATTGTTTTCGTTTTTGAGAGAATTCCGTAGTGTAGTGAAATAGAACTTAATTCAGTCTACATAAACATTAATGTAGAGTGTAGATATTATTTCCGGGATGTAACGCAAGAATCGCGCATCGTCCAATCCAATCGCTTTCGCAGAAATTACTAGTTATCAGTATGATACATATGTATAACATACATACGTAATACTTATGTATGTATATACTTAATTTTTTATAGTAGCTTTACATATGATCACACCCCGCTTGATGTTAAGCTAGACACAACTGGAGACAACTGTTACCACTGACAGATGTCCGCGTGCAACTGACGTCTCCACTATACCGGCTTGAGAAGACGAATGTGTTCCATCCAAATTGACAGGGCACACTCCACTCGTTATCCCGGCTACTTCCAAGCTGAACCCGAAACGCCACTAGATCATTTCACGGGTGTTCTGCTTTGTATGCCTACATTATGCTATAGGCATTGAGCGACTAAAGTACATATAATAAAGTTACGTTGGTACCGGCTTAATTTTTTAAAGATTCGAACACGAGGTCCCTCGACCCTCAACCGCTCTTAACACAATACAATAACATATTTTGTTATAATTAAAAGTTGTGTTCACAGCATATATAAACGTTTCTATAAGCGCAAATAATAATAAAATTATCGATATATTTGTAATGTTATCAGGTTATTCGCCCTTCTATTTTCTAGCACAACCCTACTTGAGATAAAGAAAACGTTTCCCCTAAGCCCTAAACCAAGTAAATCTATTAAATTCCATAACTTGATATCATTTCCCATGATTTTCAACCCTCTTGTAGTATTTCCCACGACGAGGCCAGGTGATGGGTTTGTATTATCGAAAAATTATTTAGTTAGTAAAGATAAAGTTTCGAGTGGTAATGAGCAATGGTGGTTGCTACCTAATGCTACCAGACTTTACGATGCCATTAATTGTTTTATGACATGACAACATGTAATACCAGCGTACCGGATATGCACTTGACATGTGGTTTAAATATTTGGAAAAAGAATGTTTTAGGGAAAATTATTTTGATGTAGGAACCAAATTTCTGGTGATTTGCGAATGCTGGAATTAATTCATTTATTCTAAATTAGATTAGTTAGATATAATAATAGTTTTAGTGTTTTTTTAAAATAATTATTCTCCCTCTCCTTTAATTTTAAGTTTTGTAGATTTAGGTAAGGCACTATGGGGCTGATAAAAGCCCCAAATTAAAATGATATAAATTAAATAATAATAATTAGATATATTTGTAATAATTAACAATAAATATATTCTTTGTTTGAAGTTAATTTTGTCATTTCGGAAAGAAGGGATGTAAATTCATTAGATAATGTTAAAAAGATACATAACATTATACTTGTTAATTTAAAAAATTTGAAAGACAGATTTATTATTTACAACAAGTGAAAATAGCATCTCCAGAATCCTAGTAAAATGTTGCAGAAATAGCGAGGGCGTGTGCGTTACAGATGACAGCTATTTGCATGATGCGCGCGCGCACCTTTTATGACTTCCTCAGCCAATGGCCGCAGATCACTCAAAGTACTGTCACCTTTAGTCAAAAATCATTTTAGTCACGGAGTTCCTTGTTTTGTTAATCTATAAAAATACTAGGTACTGATGGCTTATAGTGAACCTACTCGAAGGGGAGTCTGGTCGAATACAAATACAATACAAATACACTATAATAGTCGACGGTCTTAAGTTTTCATTATACTATAATTATTTATTTGGTTTAAGTTGTCAAGCAAAGGCGTATATTACAGAAGTATGAAAGACTTACAAATGCGTGCGTTTGTACTTGACTATTTTGTTTATTAGTTAAATAGGCAAGGCACTTGAGAACGTGCGCGCAAGTAGCCAGTAACAATAGTTATTAACCATAAACTATCGATTTGTTTCTAAAACAAAACACCAAAAAATGAAATAAGCAAATTATACAAATGTTAGCTAACATAACTGCCTTAAGTTTTGGGACCAAACTAATAAATTAAAACGGCGACGCGACCTCAACACGTGCTCATTCAAAAATATTATGCTTAATTTATTATTTGTAATAAGACTTCGTGTAAATTAAAATATTTCCTATTCATATAGTTACTATAATGTTTACAATTTAGGTATTGTTTTCTTGGCACGTGTTGCTTTAAAACAACGCCAACCTTGAAATATTCATGTATTAAAAATTATACACATAAAAACATCGTATTTATAATTTATTAAAATAATGAAAAACAAAATCAAAATGAAGACTAGGCTCTCAGACTCCAGTAATGTTGTTTGTCATTGGAGTGATCGAAAACAGATGGCCGAGAGCGCGGTAGGTCCCTCGCACCACTACAAAACTATAAGTATCTAGTATATTGTCTACATCTTCTAATATACTCGAACTAATAATATACATTCATCAAGGAGTTACTCCCCTGCGTTTTATGTTATTTAAGCTTAAATTATATTAAGAAAAGTCGTCATTCATGATAAATCAGTCACCAGTAACATCGAAAACGCAAATAATTCCAAATCACTATAAAAAATAATAATATTGTATTTTTGAAATTCGAACGGAAATAAATGAAACGAAAATGGATCATGTAATTTTTTAATAGTTTGTATTTCAGTATATTGTTTTTTTTTTAAATTCATAAGAAAACAAGATTATATCCTTTAAACGTTTGTCATGCGCATGCAATGCAAATTAATTCATCTATAATTATTAACATGTGAAATTTATGCTAAATATTGTAATAGAGAGACGTACTAAACTACGAAAAAAACATGTAAATGAATCATAATTTGAAGAATTGCTTTTGCAGTTTTGACTATGTTTCGTAACTAATTAACAAAACGTTTCCACTCGAATGTGTTTCTTCGACTCCACTCTGTAACTTTTCGTATCCGTTTTAGAAAATAATAAATTTAAAAAAAAACTTATATGGACCATCATAGTCCAAGTTCTAAGAAATCGTAATTGCTTCTCATATTGCTTCCATAATCCGTTAGAAATCGATCTAGTTTTAGTGGCGTGTCAGCATTTGAATTATAATTTATTGTCAGCAGTAAGATCGCGAGTGAGGGACTAGAAAATAAAAAAAACGTAATAAAATAAGAAATGTTTACGAGCGTAAAATGACGTGAGTGATGCCGCCAGTCTGCCACTCGCGCTGTTTACACGCCTGCGCCTGCGCACCACTCCGCTTACAGCGCGCATAAAGGGGTACAATCGTAATTTATTTTCTTTATAGTCGTCGCTTGATGGTTTTGGTTACCTTCTAATTATCGGGCGCGCGCCGAAAGCTAAACCAATTTGAGTTGTGTCGATAGCTCGCGCGCTACTACGCATTTCTCATTGTTTATGTCAACAAGATTTTTTGTACGGTCTTTGGCTGCAAATGAAGTTAAAACAACTGTTTATAACTCTGACCGACGCCGCCGACTAATTGAAACTTTATCGCGACGTACTTGTATTGTTTGTTTAACGAAATTTTTGGAATAACACCGCTGCCTCTTCGTTTATTCATTATAATATTTAAGATAAAATAATATAGTTTTATGTAGTATCTCAACGAATTAATTTTGTTGACAGAGGAGGGGGCTGTATGAAAAGGTCGCACGTGAAGCGTCCGATGAATGCATTTATGGTATTCGCACAGGCGATGCGTCGACGTCTTTCAGAGCAGCGCCCACAGTTACACAATGCTGAATTAAGTAAAACACTTGGAAGTATGTGGAAGTAAGTACATTCTATATAATATATTGCCAAATATAACACGTAGTATGTGTGACGAAAAAATAATTCGTATTTATTGGTACATTTCTTATTATACAAATCCCCGCTAAATCTGTACTTAGTTATTTTAATCTTAGATAATTCGTAAACATAATTCAATAAATTTAAAACTTTACTTCCTTACTTTCGAATTATTATTGCGTCTATTTTTGATTATTTTAACTCAACTATTTAAAAGCATTACAATCACCATGTTCAAGCAACATCTGTTAACTTCTTACATTAAATACAATTGTTCGCATGGGTTTTGCATAGGCGTTAAGGTGTATGTGTCTTAATTTTCATGAATTCGTCAAGATCCAAGGTGCACCTGTATTCCTTTGGACTTATAAATAGTAATCGTCATGGTGCTCATTATTTAGTGAAGTTATCGTGAAAGTAATGCGGGGTGGTCGGTCTTCGCGTGCGGCACCCCACAGTGCGGCGTGCATCGATTGTTTACTCATTAAAATACTATCGCCCGCTAACCGACACTGATAACATCTCTAACTGTCTAATGCCCGTTTACACCAACATTTCCTAAATTTTAAAATTTTGACTTTCAACTTTTATTAGGGCTCGTTGGAGTCAAAGTTATATAAATAGATAGTGATATTAGTACATACTAGTACTTGAATAACACAAACATATAACTCCCATACTCGAAACAAATACCTATTTTTCAAAACGAATAAATCGAGTCTGCTGAAACATAATGACACATATACAAACCACAGAATAGGGAATTTGGTCGTCATTGAATTAAAATATTATTTATAGCTAAAATTTGCTATAGTGTAAAGCTCGTGCTTATCGAACGGGCGCTATGATGTGCTCGGACAACGGCCTGTCATCAGACGTAGCAGCATGATGCTGCATATCTAACTAGATAAAGATTAGCTCAAGGTTATAAGGTCTCAAAGCGGGAGTACAACATTCTTTGAAAATAATGATATTGCAATGCTTTTAGCTATAAGGAAATTATAGCGAATATTTGGCAAATATTTTTTTAAACAATTTGTGTTTATTTTTAATAATATAAGCCGATGTTTCGAAGATTTTTCCCAAAGCCGCATAAGTATAATACATTAAAATTAGTTAAATCACGATTAGTTCACAAATAGCCTCACATATTGTTTTAATGTTTGCATAAATATTTTAATAACCCACAGAAGTTAACTAGGCATCTCATCTATAAGTAACAAGTACTGAAGCGTATTTTCACTAGTGCTCAGCTATGTAACTTCTTAGAGGAGCAATTTAATCAGTTCATGGAAGTTTTCTATACTTTTTTTGTGTTGTAATAAATATTTTAACCCATCTGAACCTCTCAATTACGTGCACATGGATGTGCTAACTAAGCTGCGTTGTAGAGTACTATCGTAACTGTACCTATTAGATACTTCATGATAAAATCCTAATCTTTTTTTTTTAATTTTGCATCATCAGACAGTTGACCGGCGACATCTTGAAATAGCGCGTGTCGATGTTATCGCGTTCCGGCGCGTTATTTTTCGTCTTCACAAAACAAATTTTATAAAAAAATATTCCTTTTTAACTAATGATGGCTACTTATTTAATAAAACGTCTAGACGTTTCGTGTGCGATTTTATGCTTAACTTCCTTCTATGTATTTATTAACTATGTTTTATATTTGACCGGTCAATGACCATAAATAAATATACTTGAAGTTATTTTTATTTCAGAGCGTTTTAACTATGCCTCCTATATAAGTTAGTGCCCGAAAAAATAGATTAGATTTTTACACAATACTATTAGCTTTGTAAAGATAGAAAACTATTTTAGATAGAAAAAAGTTTTTTTTTGCTAAATCAACACAACAGCCAGCCATTGCAACAAATTAAACATGTAAATAACGTAAAGTAAAATGTAAAAAATGAAGAATTTTTGAAGACCGAATGTGTATAGTTGTGTAATAGCTAGCAGTCTATTTCGTATATTGTCGATGTAGCACGCGCGTTTGATGAAATTGTAAAATACGAATTTTCCCCGACCATTACAATTTTCTCCTATTAAGAAAAATATGTTTAATTAATGCTGAAGGTAAAATAAAATATTCTGGGTCCAAAATGAACATAATTCTTTATTTGCAGAAACTTGGACGACGTTCAGAAATTACCATTCATCAAAGAAGCAGACAAGCTACGAAAGCAACACAAAAGAGAGCACCCTGACTACAAATATCAACCCAGACGACGTAAACCACTACCAGCTGCCAGCTCCAGGTTTAAACGGGAACCTTCACAGGAAAGAACTCACATAGATTTCTCGCGTATTGAAGTAGATGGAGCATTATTAGATGAGCCTCCAGATGGAGCTGAGTTGGAACAATATTTAAAGCCAACACCAATTCCTGAATATCATGACCTTCAGCCTAGATATCCACCACATGCTCATCTTCCTCCCCCTCCATTGTACTCCCCTCTTACACCGCATCCCTTGTACGCAGATTGGCAACATTATTCTTCAGATTCTATGCCATAGACATTTAAGAGCGACCAAAAACTTTTTATGACTAGATAAACAAACTGATATATGGCTGTAAAACTTTCAAAACAAATGCCGTAATAAGCCGCATAAAATACAGGATGGGGCACTGGAACCTCCCTCATTTCAATAGGCTGGAGATCTAAAAAAAATATTTCCATTCATTTAGCGTAGATCCTGTTGCCCTAAATTTGCACACCCAAGACAAAATTGTCTTCCGGTCGGGAACACTAGCAGACGAGGACACTGAGATTTTTTGAAATGTGGGAGGTTCCCATGCCCCACCCTGAAATATAAAAATTTAAACATAATGCGTTCTTACATATTTATGCATAACCCAAAAATGAAAATAATAATAACAAACCGTTTTTAAATTAATAAATTTCAGCGATAGTTTTGGCCAAATATCCAATTTTTAGGGTTAATAAATTGCAGTATGCAGAAGACCAAAATCTTCATCCAGCTAAAACAAATGCCTACTGTGAGTCGCTCTAAAGGATTATATTAAATATGGCTAGTATGGCTATATATGACTAATAAAGATATCACTTTCTTATAAATATATTTTATGTATTAATACCACCGTATCTTTTTGTAAATATTTATAGATACCATTTATAAATTAGGTAAACGCACGTGCGACCAATGGCCAAGAAAGATATTTGCTTCGTTTATTTTTCGCTAATCTTAGTGAAATTTATGTAACAAATGTGGTATAAAAGCGACCAATTATTGAAATGAAATAAATTGATTAAAATTTGATATAAAATAAGTTTTGTTTAAGTAGAATTTAAGATCTGTTATCGTTAAACTATTTCGAAATCACACAATTATGTGATTGTAGTTTGTTTGTTATTTTTAAGTGTGCTATTGTTTTAGATGTATATAAGTTTTAAGTGGGTTTTAAATAATTACACAATACATTGCTTCTTTGTAGTCTACCTCCTACCTTCCTATTTGTAACAGAACTTAAAAGTTTGTTATTAAATCTAAAATTAAGTACTTATTTGCTTACAAATATTTAGTATATCTTCCAATTCCAAACTCTATTAGTTTAAGAAAATTTTCTATTGTAAATAATTTATTTTTCCTACTTATTTGATAAATATTTTTAATATTACCTATTGACTTTTATTCTACTATTGTCGTTTTATCAGAATACTACGAATATAGAATTATTGGTATTATGACTCTTTATATTTTTCTCTAAGACGTAATATTTATTAAGATAAAATGATTGTCCGCTAAACGACCGTGTTTCCGGTGCTCGGGGTCGATGTGACCCCACACGACCTGAACAAACAGACTCTTCTTGTTTAACCCTCTATCTTATCGGCATTTCACATTTTTTCGCGACTAATGAGTCCAATAAACATATCGCCTATCGGTAACCTATATAATTAATATCAATTATGAGAAATTATAATCTAGGTACATAAATTAATTAATATTTAATGTCATGAAAAGTAAATTTCAATTCCCAGAATGTGTTACGAAAAACAACAAAAAACAAATTAATATATGTCTTTATGCATCTGTAATGGTGCATCCTTATATGCAATATTAAGATTCATAGCAAATGAAGTGTGGGGCGCGTGCGGTGTCACATTACACACGAACCGACATTCTGGCAGATACTTACCACGTGACGTCATTGACACGCATTTTTGTGGCCACATATGATGTTAATTATTGAGGTTGGGTAAGACGGGATATACTTGTTCAACTAATTTTACGCTTTAATATTTAATAAATCATTTGCTAAGTAAGCACAGGGATCTAAGCCAGATATTGGGGTTGTCACTGTTATTGAGCCTTATAAAACAATAAAATATCTCGATATTTGGACAATGATGAGCGGCAGTGGCCGTGGTCGAGAGAGTGGACATACATTCGAGAGATCCGTGCACAAATCTATTAAAATATTAAGCCGATAACATAGGCATTCATTACGAGTATTATTACCACCAATATGCCATCCTTGTAAAGAATCACTACTTTCAAGCGTAACACCCGTGAAGTGACTTAAAAGCGTTTCGGGAGTAGCTGGGTATAACAAAAGGAGTGTGCCCTATCAATCTAGTCCGAGAACATTCGTCTCTTCGAGTCGATTTTGTATTATAGAAAAAAAATAGTTTAAATTCTGCATAGTTATTAATTGTTATGTATTAAATCTGAAACCTGTATTTTGATAGACCCTATACATAAATAGACTTATAAAACATTATAAATGGTACATAAATTTTTACATATGTACAATATCGCTTACATGTTTAGCATTTCAAGTGCCCGAATCGTGTGAATGATGATAGATCTACAAGATCAGAGATTCGAAGTAAGACGATACCAACACGTCTGGTGAACATCGCGCTCAATGACTCTACATCCCACCGACATGTGTATGAGAAAGTTATATTACACCAGTTAGGTATATATGACTATGAGTACGTATAAATTAAATAATATAGACTTTTGGGCAGTATTATTTTATTTAACATTTAACCTTTAATTAGTTTGTTTAAAAATTGAAAAAATCTTCAGTAAATAAAAAAATATGACCTTGAACTGAACTTAAAGTGTTATAAAGCGAAATTTGAAACATATTGAGAAATTCATATGAATTATTCTTGTTAATAATTACAGAAATTTTTCGAGCTAACAAAATAACAATTTATCTTAACGTAAAAAAAAATTTATTAATGACAAATGTAAATATGAATGAAAAAGAAAAAGAAAGATTTTACTTGATTTCGAAGAGATAAAGTCTTAGTTTTTTTTCCCTAAGCTGGTGTTTCTTGTATCAATGGTGGATTTTTATCCATTTAATAAATATGTGTGGCAAATGATACAAAACATAAGATACACGTATCCTACAACAATGCTCTGTTTCATTGATTTGGCGGGAAATAATCTGAAGTCATTTTATCGGTTTAGAATTATTTTCTTGAATCCAAAATATTTTAAAAATTACATATTACTTCTTATGAATATGCTAATACAATGTATTTGTGATATTAAAAGTATTAGGTACGTATTGGGTTGCTACATGAAAATATAAAACTCTGTCAAATCGCTGTCAAATTGTTGTTGATTATGGATTGTGAATTTTATCATTTATAAATACTTATCGGAAAAACGATCTATGTAATCTCTAGATTGCGACAATTTATTTTTAAGTGAATAATTTTTGTGTACATGGCCAAATTACCGAATGGCTGGGTTTAGCTGGTAAGTAAACTCGTCCTTCGTGTTTGTTTGGATCTTCAATTATACGAACCTATATGACTCGTCTTTCGCAACTTCAATTGGTAGGAATTGCCAAATTACACAATTAACAGTCGAACAATTTCAACATGATATCCTAGTGCTGATTTACTGTCAATATGAGTTTATACAGGTTAAAATATTTAAAACGTAAATTAATAATAAAATACTTCACTGATTCCAATTAAAACTTGTAAGTTTTAATTAGCAGTCATTAGGAAAGAATAATTTTTATTTAAAAAGTCCTATAAAAACCACTATTTTAACACTAGATTATTATTCAATTTGATATTATTTCAATAATTATGGTGACAGCATCTTAAATGATTTCAGGTATCTATCAGAAGGATTCCAAGTTATAGTAGACAAATCTAAAGATACAAAATGTTCTCTAAAAGATGTCCAATTAAGGTTTTTATGTCCTGATGACCTTGAAGAAGTATGTTGATTTTAATTTCATCACTTGACTACATTAATGAAGATGCACATTCCAAAAACATGCACCATATAATAATAATACACACAAACAATAGAACATTGTAATTGTAAAGTTATATAAAACTAGTGTACAAAAAGATAGGTCTTTAGGGCACCAGTGCTCTCAATTCAATGTCAACATTAATTCTACAATCTATAATGGTATAAGCAGATAAAATAGGCCATTTCTTGTTTTCCTTTACCTCACCTTTATATTTTCTTATTACATTAGCATTTGAATATTATATGCCCAAACAACCTGTAAATTTTCTAAATAAGGTCCGACATCAGGAAAACCCAGATTATTACAATTTGGCCATTCATACAATACCTTCATGAACTATGCATATAAACCTTTTTCATGAATCTGTTGGTGGAACTTAGACTTCTGGACATGCCTTTCTGCCTTCTTATAACCTCTAAGTCCCAAGTGAAGATAAATCACACTAAACATGATATGGCAGGAGTGACTGCTATCTGCTAATGTTATTGTGTTGCACCATTAGACCCTATTGTGAATTTCACTATGGCTTAATATCAGACAGTAACATGTTTAAATCTTTCAGGTAAGGACATTGTGCCGTGATTGGTTTCCAATAGAATATCCCCAATCTTGGTATGAGGATATCACATCATCTGAGAGATTCTTTGCTCTGGCTGCCATCTACAATGGTGAGATTATAGGGCTCATTGTAGCTGAAATTAAACCCTATTTGAAGTTAAATACAGAGGATAGAGGGATTCTGTCAGGATGGTTTGCTTCCAAAGATACTCTAGTGGCCTATATATTATCCTTAGGTGAGTTTATTTTTGCATTGTTACTTGGATATATACATTTCTCATATTGTTAAATTACCATATATAAGAAAAGTTATTCACAAACACGTTATAAATAATTTTAACAACTTTATGTGGCATACTCTTGTGTTTATTTTTGATTATTTTAAACTTACATAGAAGTTCACATTGTTATTCCTTTAATTTTTCAGGTGTAGCCAGGTCTCATCGTCGAGCTGGTGTGGCATCAATGTTATTAGAAGTGTTAATATCTCAACTAGCAGGACCTGTTCCACATCCGCCTCATGAGCATCGTGTCAAAGCTCTATTTCTACATGTTCTCGCAACAAATTCAGAAGCCATTTTGTTCTACGAACAGAGAAAGTAAGTAGTTAACAGTCACTTGACCCTTAACTGAAGATTATGATATTTTTGGGAATTTGTATAGAAAGTCAGGGTGTCTTTTACAAGCTGGTATCAAATCAAAATAGCTATAACACACAATTTGTGACAGCGGTGTGGTAGTAAATAGGAATAAAAGTCAGTAGTATTGTGTATTAATATAGCTAATAAAGTTTCAAATTTTATTAATGGGTAGAGGGTGTGTGATATGAAATCATTTATATTATTATGTAATACTAAATACTGTTTCAGATTCCTTCTCCATTCATTTCTACCATATTACTATTCAATAAAAGGCCGATGTAAAGATGGTTTCACATATGTATATTATGTGAATGGAGGACATGCACCATGGGGCTTATATGAGTTTGTGAAATATGTGGCAAGAGCCGCATTCAGTGGGGGCGGCCTCTATCCCTGGCTGTGGGGGAGGTTTCGTGCACTGCTCTCACTCGCCTGGCACAGGTACTCAAAACAAGGTATTGCCATTATCCAATGGATAGGGTTCTTTGAATGCTTATTACAGTACTCACAAGTACTTCCACTAGCGACCAGTAGATGGCGATGCTTAATTATATATCTTATAAGAATTTAGTTTTTTAGTCAGAATTGAATTACTGGCACTTAATCTTTACTTTTTTCTTTGCAGGAACGTACACAAAACTTAGTATTTAACTATACATCGTCATACAAGTGATATGCGTGACTCAAAGAATATTAACCCAATGGTATTTATAATTAGATATTTCATTCCAAATTTAATTGTCGCAAAAAATCTGCTTATTATGCCTGTTGAATTTATGTCACAATTAACTTTATGTGTTGGGAGAGAGAGAGAGAGTACAGAAACAAAATTAATATATGTAGATGTCAATTATACTGCAGTCTTTAGATTTATCACACTTACAGCGTGAAGTGCTCGTGCGCCGATAAATATGAATGGTTTTACTACTTCCTTTAGATTACTTTGGTGAGTTTAAAGGATAACATTGGTAATATTAAGGTGATGTAATAAAGTGCCATTTGCAAACTGCCAATCATCATATTGTTGAAGTTAGATTATCGGATTGTAGGATGTTGATGGGATGGGATATTCGGGTTGTTCTGAAGTCGCAAAGAGATGGTGTGTTCAGTAATTGTTAAGAATATAGGAAATTATTTTCTCGAATTGTTTATTAAAAGAGAGTTTATATTATAATAAATAAATGCAGTTGCTTACAGGACGCTGAATAGGAGTTTTGTATTATATTAATAATCGTAAATTTTAATTAAAAATAGAGTTTTTTAAGACTCACAGCTGTCATTGTTTTACAAACGAATGACAGATTAATGTCCATCCTATACCAGTGGTTCCAAAAGTTGACTGGGAAATTTAATCTCGGAATCCACCTCTTGGCTGTCTTAGAATGGGGGTATAAATATTGGTAATGCTCAGAGATCCTCTAGTAGAGAGTCGCGAAACTACTTAATGCCGTCTTATTTGTTCTAATTGGAATAAAAATGAAAATCCAAGCGTTACCAATATGATAGAAGGACTTCAAACACGTATTACATTTTGGGACCCACTCAATATTCGCTCGCGACCCGCCTTTTTGGCGGTTAAGATTAATGTTCTTTTGTTGTTGTATAAAACTACTATTATATTTTGTATTGTTTATTGTATGAATTCGCCAACGTGTTTTTGACCACTTAATCAAATTTAAACTACGCGACGGTGACAAACTAATTGTTTCATGACATCTTGAACATGACAAATTATTTTTAAATTCATGCAGAATAAATATAACATGTAGATTGCATCAGTTTAAAATTAAAACTAAGGACTTCAAAATTTTAGTCTGATTGGCTTTTTAAATTCGCTCGGAGAAACAAGATCTAATTAATTCATCGTAACTTCACATACTAAAGTTTCAAATTTATTAAGATGAATTGGTGTTACTCATGGACTAAAGTTGGTCCCAAGGAGAAGTAGGGTCCTCACTTTAGATCATGACGTCGATTGAAAGCTAAATCCCGATAAATTCGAAAAATATGGAAAGTCGAGTTTCAGTTGTTTTTTGTTAAATTTTGAATCTATAATATTTTAAATACTTTTTATATATACTCAATATATGTATTAAATTATAATTGGAAATAAAGAATATTGACTCAGAATTAAGACAGAAAAGTTTGCACAACTTGATAGAGCTTAAAACGTATATTATAAAATTGCACTTAAAGGGGTTTCGTTTTCAATCGACGATACCGTCCTTACTGCTGTTTTTAGTGATAAAACTTAGACCTAGACTTTGTTTAATTGTTCTGTACAACTTTGTTTATGTTTAAAACTAAATATATTTTATACATTGTATATAAAGATAGTGTTACTCAATGGTACCAAAGTATTTTGTAACAATTTTTTGTTAGTTTATTTTAAATAAACACTTTCAAAAAGTTTCTCTAGATTACAATTTTAAATAGGCCGCCATTATTATTCTTTTGGTATTCAATAAAGGCAAAGGGATTGATACCCATACAGCTTGGTTAATGATTGGTTGTTAGTAAGTGTAATATCTATGAAGTGACGTAGTCTCGCTTCAGGATGAGCTTGAAAGTTACCAGATTTAATAAGCGGAGTTCGCGGGTGTTGCGGCCTGTTACCTGCACAAAGTTCTCTATGGTAATACTTGCCTTTACTCGTCGAAATATGCTCACTATGTGTCATAAATTAGACGCGTAGGATCGGTAGAAGCCGGTGTGTTTATGCGTCGATGATAATTTTATTTTAATTTCAAATTGGGTATTTTGTATTCGTAATCTAGAGAGATCTTAATTTAAATAATGGAGGCTGTAAATATATTATTTTAAAAATAAATAAGTATTACATTTAGGATGTTATTATAAAAAATGAAAACATAATATATTCTTCTTTATATGTTGTATTCCTATTATTATGGAGTCACAGAAATAGTTTTTATATCATTTGTAATATACTCGGAGGTTTTTGAGGATGGCCGTTTTCACCAGCAATCGTTATATTTTGTGTAACCTTAAGTTATTGTTTTGTTTCGAACTGTCTGAGACGGTTGTGTAAATAAACTGTCACTTTGGCAGTTCAAAGCTATACTTAAACTAATACTTGTGAATGTTACTATTTGTTTCAAAAGTTTTTCAGGGAAATTCAATAAATGTCATTTTTTTAACATAAACCCTATAACTTACTTTACTTTGCAGTTGTATTATTAAAATTAATATGGGTAGAAAATACTGGAATAGCGCCTTCATGGGCATTGGGCAACATAATTTTGAACTTATTGAATATAAAGATGCAGTATTAAATTGTTATGTATTTATTTATATTTGTAAAAATTTTGTTAAATTCGGATATAATATTTATGTGAGAAAATTTTACTTGAAAATTTAGGTCAATTATTACTTGAAGTTATTTGGAAATTCTATAAGCTTTGATAAGATTCTAAATCGTGGTATGTTGGGAGTTATTAAACTATTTTTACGTTTTTTTTTAACTTAGATATTTAATTCGTGTTGTTAATTTAATAATTGAACAAGATAGTATTATTTTTACTAATTATAATTGTGTAACGTCACAGTTTTGGATTAAAAAACTTCTAAATATTAGTTAGAAGAAAGTTTGTCCCTAGTATTTCTAATGTCTCTAAGCAATTGGAATAACAATGAATATTAGAATGACGCGTTTAATAGTAATAAATAATATACAACCAAATAATCCATATTTAACACGTGTTAAATACCATGAGCGAATTGACATTTTTGTATTACTCTGAGCAAAAGGTTTTTAATAGGATACGTAAAGATTACTTAGTTCTCAGCCATACGACGTGTGACGGACGCTATCTGCACATGTCCCTTTGACAGATCTAAGTAAAAACTTCATTGGAATACATAAATCAATAATGTCAAGGGTATTGCACGTGTAATTATTTTTCAAAAAGCCAAGTGTTGGGATGTGGCGACTTTCAGCTCGCTGTACTCTACCATAGCATGCAATATTCTTAGACAACGTTGATGTGTGTATATTATGAAATTAATTTTAAATTGATTTGTTTTGTTAGCGTTGTATTCTAACACCCTGTACTTGTGCACTTAACACATGAAATGTTACATAATGTGTATTTGTATTAAATATAATAATTGTTGACTAAAGTGTTGTTTTATTTCTATAATAAATGTTATAATGATTAAAACAAAAACTGCAACTCAACAATCTCAGAAATGTTTAATTTTAATAATTGCTTTTTTCCACCAACTATGCAGTAACAAACTATATCGCTTAAATTAACATTAGCAATTAATAATTGCACGTAAAAAACTTAACAAATAGGTACCATTAGCTTTTCGATTGGAATGAACGATTATTACGATTACGTAATAATATTATTTTTACATTATTTATAATAATATCTCTACAAAATGAAATCGTCTAATATTAAACAAGCAGTCACAATCGCCCAATGATATGTTAAAATATTTATCTATTCAATTCTAACATTATTGCGAAATATTAATTAGAGTCGAGAATGTAATTTATTCGAGCGATGCTTGCTATCACGTCACTTAGCTCACTAGGTTGTCTTTTTCTTGTCCTGAAGCACCCTTGTGGTTTTGGCCCTTGTAATCTTTCAGTCGAATTGGTGAAGATTCACTGCCGGAGTCGCCCTAAAAATTATTACAGAGCATTACGCTCGAATTATTGTTAAAGTTACCGTAATTACATACATTAGCTCCTAAAGATGTAGTCTCTTGGATGAGCAGCTCGCTGTCGGTTCCTCGCGATTCTTTATTCTTGAGGATTGAGCGTGATCGCGAATCACCTTCTATTGGCCATCCGCCGCCTCGCTTACTTCCGTTTTTACCTAATAATTTATCAACGAATTAACAATGACTGATTACTATTTTATATGAAGAACAGAACTCGAATATAAACAGCGCATTATCTCCATATATTATAAATGTTATACCCACTTACCAAATAATATGTGGTGATTGATGATCCTCGTGGCTATACCCCTCGGCGGCTTCTTCTCCTCCTCCGACCATTCCTAGGAAACAAGTGATAACGTGGCAACATTGTGATGAGGGTTAACTACTGCACGGTCCTACGAGAACTCATGCTAACGGGTGTGCGCTATTTAAAACATATATCGGTCCTTTCGAATCAACATGTTCTTCATTCATGCTTAGAAATATTAAAAATAACAAAATACGCAGTATATAATATGGTACACAGATCACAGACAAAGTGTTTGTAGAATTGGATGTGAAAGGGTGTGTCATAAATGCGTGTATGGCCGGTCGTGTTGACTGACCTGTTGGAAGCGAGCCTTTCTGTGTTTGGGCTTGCCCTCGTCGGGAGCGGCGGCGGCGGCCTCTTCCGGCAGACTCGAGCGCGAGACGTCGAGACCGCGTGCGAGGCTGTTGCGCGAACCCATCGGAGAAATATCACCCTGTGAACCTTTAGCACACAACACACTCCCATCCCCCGACGCACTCTTTCGCACACCCTTAAAATCGCACTTCGCCGTTTTGGAGACCGCGCCTCCACCGCCGCCGCTTCCGTCCAAAGGATTCACATACAAATTTGACGAGTCGTTTTCGCAAGCGATGTCTCCCTCTGAAGGAAAAGGGTGCGTAAGGCATGATGCAAATGTATCTGCAACGTAAGACAACACGAACATGGAACCGTGCACGGGATGAAGTTGCAGCGGACTGCTGGACTTACATACCGAACGAATGATCATCATAAGGTTAATAGACACCTTTCATTTCGAACCCACAGATAAACATTTTATTAAAACTATTTTTCTGAATAGCGAGTGTCACCTGAACCGAGCCGGAAATGAAAGCCGCCACTTACGTGCACGACAATGTGATTACGACACTTCACAACACAATATAACACGTAAATATAAATTCTCTTTGCATTTTGTGTCCCTGAATATTGAAAAAGAAATTATAGTTTGAAAATTTTTACACGAAAACGAATGTATAGTTTTTATCTTAACTTTAATTTCGATATAAAAATGTGAATTTAATTTGGTACATAGTGCTAAGCTCACCGGGACTATCGAGGCTGTTAGGCGTGGCTTCGGGCAGTGCTTTTGGCGCCGGGTGTCGTTGGAGACACGCCAGCTCCACACACACTGGTTGCCTCAAGTCCGATGTTGGTATCGGCATCAACTGCTCAGCATCTATGAACTCCTTATACCCCTACAATCATTTATTATTATTCAAAGAAAACATACTGCCTGCATGAATAAACGTATGAAAGGTTAGCTTATAGTTATATCACCATACACTGTCACGTTTCATGGTGATAATTAAATTACCCAAAAATGCATACAGTTATTTTTACACCTAAAACTGAGTTTTCATTTATTTATTTATTTTGTATTAAGTAATAATTCAATTGTTATCAATGAAATGTATAAATGAGAAAGCATTTTTAGGTGAAATAATGTGTATGTTTATAAAATAATATTCGTAAATTATTACTCGTGAATTTTTTTACTTACCACCCTTCTTATAAAGAACACAATTCATGTTAGTAGATTAAAATAAAGAATAATGTCTAATGCAGCGTGTAAATATTAATAGACTAAAAGGATAGTATTAATATAGATATTTCAATAATGATTCATAAACCAGTGTTAGTGGTTTAGTACCTTGAACGTGCAAAAACAACACTCAAATTCAGAAGGCAGCTGATCCAAGTCAAGCTGTTTGTCAGCCATCTTCTTTTCCTAAAAGAAAACAAATATTCCGTTGTTACCTCATTCATATAAACAATTTGACATTGATATAAGTTTTTGTTAGCAAGCGGTCTGACTATTCTGTAAACTATTAAATTCTACTTCGGATACGAATTGGATTATTCTAAGTAATTACAATTGCAAGTGCGGTAAAGCTGAATAGCATTCCAATATCTTACTGGCGTTGGTTCACGATTTATAAGCAATCGCTTCTCCGGCGTGCTCTGCCCGTCAATAGAGTCTCGCCTTTCTTTCTGAGGACTCGTCTGAAACTACCAACTAATGTTAATAACCAAAGTTCATGCTCAATGCCGTATTCTACACTACCTTTACATACATATCGTGACAAATAATAGGTGCGTCCAAGCATTTTGTTACTGCCCGTGCAAAAGTAAACATACCTGTATGTACGTATATATGTTTAGCTAATTATTATAAAATAACGTTTACCTGCACCTAAAGGCATATTTGCTTTGTGCCGCGTTGAGGCATATCAGTAGATGTGTGTAATGCGAGTTATCCCCGTGTGCGTGTGTACCTGGTGTGTTGTATTGTGATGGACGCACCCACTTTGTCGACTCCCACTTACCTGTGGCGGATCAGTGCTCTGAGGTAACTTATTAGGCATGGCGTGCTCGTAATCCTTGAAACATCCGGTCGTGGCCGGCATCTCGACCTCCAGACTAGTGCAGTCGGCCTGGGATAAGTTGTGTCCTGGAGACACATACCATTGTCAATAGCACCGCATCATAAGAGTCGCTCGCATCACCACCCCACCCAAATATAGTTACACTACATACGATATCGGAATACGAGTATAAACTAGTAGAAACATATCCATTACAAACCAGAAGCACAACAGCGGCACGAACTACATGACACACAATGCACACAACAGTCTAAGAATCTAGCGTCCTCCGGATACACACATTGGACGGTCGCAGTGAAGGCGAGCGTTAGTCGCAGAAAGCGTTAGGCTTACGCTGGGAATGCAATCGACCTTAGATCAAGAGTCCTCGTGGTACATCGCACTCGCGACGTGAACCCGACCCCAAAATACGATATGTTATTAACAGAGGGTCGAGTGGGACAGGGAGATCATCTGGCGTCGTCTCTCGCTTCAATGAGGACGCACTTGTCACCTGAAGACAAGGAATAAAACACTCTGAATGCACCCTCGTGGGAACGAGCGCATGAATACGTTAGAGCGGCCGTGTGACGTGATCTGCTAAGTTGATGTCTGCGCGTCCGGGGAGCCAGACGATGCCACGTGCAAATATTAGACACAACAGCATTCACAGATAGATGCGGTGGGCATGCGTGACACATGTGACGATCTTAGACCACATATAGAGATGCAATGCAGTGATAATATGGACAAGCACTCAAGCATCACAAACGTACTGACCTGTGTCTACGATGACGTCGATGAGGTCCATGCTCTTGGCGAAGGCATCCCTCAGGTTGATATGATGAAAGGACACGATGGAGCCCTCACGCTTAGCGCGCTCCAGGGCTTCACGTCGCTTTAGCGCCTTTTCGCGCCGCATCTGATTCTTGTAAAACTCGGCGAAATTGTTGACAATAATGGGGATGGGTAACGCAATTACCAACACACCGCATATACAGCATACTGAGCCGATGACCTTGCCCAACGGGGTCGTGGGGTAAATGTCACCGTATCCGACTGTCGTCATGGTGATGCCGGCCCACCAAAACGTCTCCGGAATGGATATGAATTTTGTCCCTGGCTCTTCTTTTTCGGCAAAGTAGGCCAACGAGGAAAATATTAACACTCCCATCGCGAGAAACAACATTAACAGTCCGAGTTCTTTGTAAGAGTTCCGTAAAGTGAAACCGAGAGATTGCAGTCCAGTCGAATGACGAGCTAATTTTAGGATTCTTAGTATTCGCATGATACGAAAGATTTGTACGACTCTGCGCACATCCTGGAATTGATCTGTAGCGTTCTTGTTCGTTTCGAGAAGGAAAAGAGACACGAAATAAGGCAATATGGCCAGTAAGTCTATAACGTTCAGTCCGCCTTTAAAGAACTTCCACTTATCCGGCGATGCGCTGAACCGGAGCACATACTCGAGCGTGAACCATGTGATGCAGACCGCCTCCACCATCGCCAGTTGCGGGTTGTCCATCGGTGTGCCTTTCTCGTCGTATACTTGCATCTGCGGTATCGTGTTGAGAGTGAGCCCTATCGTGGACAGCACGATGAAGAGGATGGATATCACAGCGATGACCTGTAAGCACGCACCGTGTGAGCGGCACTACCGAGGCCGGCCGCTATTTGCGTCGTCATGTGGCCCGCCGTGTAAGTATGCATGTGACTATACAGAGTTAATTATGTAGGTACATATTATATTATACATCCAGTAAGCTATATTATATATATATGATGAACAGAAATTGTATGTACAGTATAAACAGCCAATATATGTAGTATAACCTATGTCCTTAGGGTTTCGTATATTATAATTTTGGTGTAAAAATAACATCTATTCGTGTCTGTTAGTAGTGTTGTGTGGTCGTAAGTAGTGTGAGTATATGTATGTTAGTATATATATCGGTGGGTGAACGGACGTGCGTAGTGCTGGTGGCGGCGGGCGCGCGTCCGTTCATCTCACTCATCGATTGATTAGTGTAGTTAGTCGAATGAGTTCTCGAAGCGGAAGCGCTTTGGAACGATTCGGGAGCAGTCGAGCGGGGACTGGACAGGAGCAGGAAGGACGCCGGCGGGGACAACGCCCGACCGAAATGAGAGGCGGCGCGGGCGCAGTAACGACCGGCAGCGCAGACAACGCTGCGGGCACGTCGCCGTCCCGTGCCACCACGCACGGCGATCACTGGGGCGTCGCTTGCGGCGGCTGGTCACATCGCGTAAGCCCATCCCAAGTTTCTTTAGAACTTTGCGACAACAATTAAGCTTTGTTTTATTATAACAATGTCTCCTTTTGGAGTACGACGCGGCTGTGAACATTTTTAAAAATTAATCGTAGTATAATTTTTCTGATGCCTCCTACGCGGCTGAAATCTCCTATTTAAATCAAATTGAATTAAATTATTTAATTAATCCAACCAAATAAGTTTCTACTTAAATAATAATATAAAAATAATAACCAAATATGCTTGCTACTGTTGTGTAAATTAAGAAAATTAAAACCCCATTAATAATAGATCAAATAAAATATATGACGCGATAGGTTTGGCATATTAAGAAGTAAGGGATTGTGATTTATTATTTTAGGAAGGCTGTGTGGAGGGCCATTGATAGAATCACGTTATGACCACATATTACCACTAATGCTAATAATGTAGCATGCCACAAAAGTATATATATAATAGTATAACACCATCTAAATATACCACGTATCGCTTTTGAAAATAAAACAAAAGTATAAAGAAAGAACATAAAATACTTACATAATGTACCAGTAATATGTACATTAGCAACATCGTTGTTATTGAAACGAAAAACAACTTTCAAAAACTGACTGCAAATACAACAATTAGGGACTTATAAATTTGCGATGATTTGCAGTTTCAATAACATCGATGGCTGTATTTATAAAACACAACACCACATTCCACGATATAGGACCAGACAACATCAAAATAAACATATAATACAAATACATAGATGTTATTCATGCACCACAAATGTGCATCAACACACAAGCAGCTTAACAAAACACCCATAATACAGAAAAAATATTATAAAATAACTACATCACTTACTAAATAATTAATGTGAATTACTTAGTAGGTATATTTAAGTGTAATAATAGTTGCATAATTGAATAGTGTTCGTGAATCCTTACCCACGCACTTAAAGTGCAAAAGGCATGCACCTAACAAATATTAATAAACTGTACTGGGAATACCTTTACACTTAAAAATGTCACTCCCACCGCAGCATTCTTATAAGAAAATGTGTTAGAAGTAAAAAATTATCATATTATTCATACGATACATTACCCTAGCGGCGATACTCGTCGTAGGCTTCTCCAGTAGATCCCAGAGCCATTTCTGATATTGAGCACAGGTTCCCTGACCAAATTCTTCTTCTTCCCTTTGTCTCAAACTCTCCGCCTCCTTCCTCATTTCTTCGTGCACGTGCTCCTTCCGTTGATGATATTTATGTTGACAACATGATTCCAGGTACAACTCGTCCACGCCCCAATATTCCAAGTCATCACTAAACGCTAAAACGCACATCTCATCTACTAAATGCAGCTTTCCCGTTCGATAGAAATTGAGAATCGAGCTAAAACTTTTTGGATGCCTGAAAATTCACATTTAAATATCTGTAGGATATTTTGCCTGACATCCCATCACGTTTTCGCATCTAATAGCACAAATTTTCAGTATTCAATATACCTATCGAAGAAGTATTCATTGTCCTGTAGTGAATAATCGTCGCAGAGTTCAGTGATGGCCTCGTGAGTGTTGCAGTCTCGTAGTCTGCCCAATCTAGTGTGCGGCAGTCGTTCCAATGTCCTCCACAATACCTCATGCCGCACGCCGCCCACGTTTATGATCACGCGCTTGCTCAGAGCCTTCGCACGGAGCATCATAAAAGGCTCCGGCGGTAATGAGGACATTGATCTACAAATAAATATATTAAACTCATATTTTTATTTACGAATATTTAAAAGTGTCAATACAAATCGTTATACTGTGCATACCTGGAGTGAGCTCTTTGAAGCGCTGCCGTTGCATTTGCGGCGGTACTGTTTGCGAGGCCTGATGGCGTCGGCGGCACGGACGTTTGTGGCATCCCCCTGTCGAGCGGCGCATCCTGCGCGGGCGCCGCGAAGCCCATGGACGCGCTCGGGGGCGAGTCGCCCACGTGGCAGCGCGCGGCGCCGCGGCCCGCCCCCTCGCCCATCATCCTCGCTAGCTCATCACGCCAACCGCCGTCGACGCATCCGTGCTACTTTCTTTCAGACTCATACAGAAAAATGACACCCTGAAACAAATTGCTACAATTTAAAAATGAATTATTTAAGATAAAATATATAGAACAAATGAATTATCAATAATCCTCAATGGCCGCCTACGTTATCTATTTTAGGAATATCACCAATACTAAATTCCAAGTGTCAATAACTGTTTCAAGTTCAATTACGGCTGCTTAACTTCAGTATTCGGTATTCGTGATATATTTATTTACAATTCGCTATTAAATTAGAACTATATTTATGTATTTAGGTACTAAAAGCCCTGCATGATCCTAAATCATAAATTGATAATAACAATTGCAAGGACGCGGCCGTTGTTCATTCGATGCCTGTTCGTGGTGAATGCAAATGACGTATTCCCACTCCCAACTGCATAATTAACAACCGACACTCAGTTACATAATGACTATTTGATTAATAAGCGTCATTGCACAATGCACATGCGCTAAGGAACAAACAAGTATGACCAGACGCCCGGCGTGTGTACGTGTCACATCCTGCGCTTTGTCTTCCACACGATGTTGAGAACAGCTATAAACTAATTATAAGCACGAAATCAATTCATTATTAACTTAGAAATGAAGTATTTATTTTTTAATAAAGAGCTTGCGTTATCGTGCTTGCCTACAATTTATGAAATAGAAATACGATCCTAATTAACAATATTACTTCTTATTTCGCTATGTTCTTTAAGTGTAAGTAAAATATAAATTAGTCCTCCACATAGTAATCTACCATCGGGAGGACAAATTGCTTAAGTTGCGGTTGACATGCAAACATTTGCATAGCAGCCCTTCCATTTGTAACTTAAAATAAACAAAACATTATTCTTTGGATTACAATGTTTCAACAAATTTGAATTTATCTACAATATAATTATAACTATATATACCTAATATATTCATATTGCTATCATTGCTTTTATTGCTATTATGAAGTTAACATATCTGAATAGAAGCAATTAATCAAGTTATATTGCTAAACGTTGAGAGATTTATGGCCATTATTTGATCAATGATTGCTTTGTGATTGTCGCTGTTTTCAGTAAGAACTTATCAAATATTTATGAGAATATTTACCTGAAATCTATCTATATACTTTGATTACCAATCTACCCAATATTATATGAAGCACGACAAGAACTACGACAGCTCAAACATGCAAAAGACCTGGAAGACCCTCGAAGTTAATGTAATACAAAAGGAGAGAAAGAAGAACTTTGAATCTAGAAGGCATCGACCAGCTCTTTGGCGTGAAGAATTTCCTGGTCTTATTCCCTTATGATACAGCTCAACTTAAAGTAATAAAAACGATATTAACTATAAAATACCAACTAAAAAAGGCAATAAAAAAATAAACAAAAGACAGGAAACAAATTTAAAATAAAAATTTCATTTAAAAGTTAAGTTACAGCGAACGTGAAGTTGTCCACTGGAAACATTTATTGAAATCAATACAAAGATGCACCGAAGCTAGGCGACTTGTGGGAAAGGCTCCGTGGGAATTTACAATATGTACCTACACTTATAGACAGGTGACTATCCTTTGAAATATACTTCCGATATTATTCATTTAATAATTTGACACACCAAACGCCAACGTAATAATGTACTTTAAATTAAGACCTATAAAAAAATCGCGACCACAATGGCGTAATAATAAATAGTTATTGTATCCAAATTTATTTAATTCAGCGGTTTTACCCAAAGTAGTATTTGAACAAGTCATCGATTGAAGTAGAAGGCAAGGCACTCCCCACGACACAATACACCCTCTGGCTTATCGAGCTTCAAAGCCAGATCGACCTAATCTAATAATAGAATTTATATACAACATTTACTTCTGTAGTAACATACGTAATCGCCATAGATTATCCAATCATAAGTGATAATAGAAGAAAGACCTCAACACAAACAAACTAAAGACTGTGTGCAAATCATTTCAACAATCTCTTCCTCTTAATATTTTTGATGTTCATTTATTATTAAATAGTTTTTCACGCAGAATATTCAAGACCGAATCCTACAGGATATTTTACGAATATGAGAGAGTAAAATATTTGCTGAAATAATAAATTTAAACAATATATCTTTAATTGTTGTTATTACTTATGTTTATTCATTTTGATTTTTGTTTTTTATAATAATCTGCCCCTCCTTCTTTATTCATAATCATCGTACCAATTTGTATTCTTATTAAAAATTGTTATAAGGTGCAGTGTATCTATCACTCACTATTTAAATAGATTATTTTAGTCTCAAGATGTGATAACAACCAAGGCAATTCATTGGCTATTCAGGACGTGATACTCGTGAACGGGTGCTGCGATGGGGGCGGTCTACTCCTGTGTGCCATGCTTCTCTCTTTGCTACTCGCCAACATAGTTTTTCATTTGGCGTGTATGGTTGGACTGGTCTGATCTAATTTTAATTCTTGTGGTCCGTGATTTATGGATTGTTATTGTTTTTTATCCGAATTAAAATTCAGTTCGTTTTTTGTTAATATGATTAAAAAGTTTCTCGTAGTCGTGTGCCTTTCCGAAACCATTATAAAGTCTAACGACGAGCATGAGCTATGATAATGCCCGGGGCCTCGCGCAACAACTCAAATTGCAAAAAACATGGATATATAGAATATATACAATGTGATATTGATGTACATGAATTGTAGAAGAACTGAATATGTGTAATACCTAAACCAAACAACCATATATAACATACTTTTCACGAAGGACGATGAGCAAAAGCGCCCGGGGCCTCGCAATGGGTAAGGCCGCCACTGCCTGAGCTAATAAACTATTTTCATTTCATTTCAATCCTATACAAGTGGTGTTAAGAGAAATCCTTTGTATTTCCTTAAATGAAAAAAAACCATTAACAGTTTCCATAAAATTGTTACTCCACATTCATAAGAGATGTTGGCAATGTTGCAAAGGCGTTGACCGTCCTCATAAAACACTTAAGTATACGACTCTCAACGCAGATAATCCAGCGATTAGAGGGGACCTCTGATAACATGGTACGACGCTTGGGATAATTACTTAAAGCTATGCTACGTAACATTTTGTGTTAGAAAATTGTCTCGGGGTACATCAATCAATCCACTATAAAATTAAGTAATTTGAAGGCTCATAATTATTTGTACATTTTGACACTTGCTTTGGTCATGGAATTTAATTAATTTAAAAGATTTTATACTACTTAGTACCACATTTATTTTGATTAATTTTATATTGTTTTTATTTCTTTGTGAGTATTTTTTATTTGTATTTTTATTACAATTTATTTTTCTATGGTACCTACTTATATTTTTTATGCATTGTGATATTTTTATTTTACGTCTTATTATTATAACTCTATTATTATTCTATATATTTGTTAAAGATGTGAGATGAGTATAGTATATTAAACGTGTTATCACTTCATATGTATTTATATGAAAGGGTCACCTGTTTACCACGGCGGTTATTTTACAATTTTAAATTTAAAAATGTACCTACATAATATGAATAAAATCGCTTTGCAAGAGTTAGGAACTTTTCCCAGCCCGTATTAGTTGCACCCACAAACTAGAAAGTGGTAAGGCAGTACGCGTTTCATGTAGTAAGTTTCATACGATCTGAGCAAAAGTTTCGTCAGTTTGTTTACAGACGACGAGAGCAGGCGACTCGTTCAGATCAATACGGAGGCTCTCCTACTCCTCACCTCATCCTACTGGCATGAAGCAATACTAGAAAGGAGGGGCTGCCTTCTGTCACAAAGACACTGCCGAATTTCGTGAGACAAGTGTGTCAATATTAAACACATACATACATTATGATTGTCTACTAATATTACCATATGTTCCTATTTTTTGGCGGGTTATGTTCATAATGTGTAACGTGTGTAATATTCCTTTGTTTCTTAGAGTTTAATACAAGTCATTTAGTCTTTTATTTTAGATTATATTTCGTTTAGAGGTAGTGAAAGATTTGCAGCCATCGTGATGATACTAAAACAGTCTGGTTTATCTTTTTATTTTGTTTATTTAAAATATTCAAAAATAAAAGCCATAACGAGCAGCATCAGTCTTTCTTAAATTACTTAAATCGTGTTGGCGAATAACTTAAGACAACACATACTTTTTTACATTTTATGTATCAGTTGACTCTGAAACACTTTACCTGGCAGAAGTCTGTGCCAACAATTGATTTCATCTTTTCAGCAGATTACATTGAAAACATTTTAACTTAATTCGAATTTCTGTTTTTCACTGTATATATTCTAGAGGAATCGAAAAAAAGTAAACAAAATAGTGTTTATAGATTCCTTGACAAACGACAATAACATCCGTCAGTAAACAAAAGTGTTCATGAATATGAAACAAACAACAATTTTCTGATCATTTATCAAATATCATAGGAATGTTAATAGTATTTCCCATAGAGTGAAGTGACGAGATTGCGGGTCGCAGACACAGCGGCGCCAGACACTAATGAGCCCCTGCTATTTGTTCCCCAAACCAAAACTACCGGGGAGGAAATTTATTGCTGAACTCTGATGTCACCAAGGGATTTATCTAAAGTTATTAAATTGCCTTAAGTTTATAATGAATAAGGGAAAACAGCAGAATGACTTTATTAGTAGGGTTTTATTTGATAGGACTTAGTATGTGGCTGTGTTTTTTAATATTATTTAAATTCTTCTAATTTATTAATATCAGGAACAAAATGAGCCACATGAGTCCATATATAGTTCCCTTAACATAATTTCTCTAGTATATTTGCCTTAATGTTATATTACAGTTTAAGTTTTGAAACGAATGCGAGATTTGTTGGCAAAATGACAGACCATTATTAATTAAAATTATTGTATTTGTATTGGCACCAATTTATTAATTAAGTTACGTGTTTGTCGTGCTACTAATCACCAATGTGCGATTGTTTAAGTGAAACACATTAATTCTATTCAATGTAAATTACCGGCAATTTCAGTAATACAAAGGTTATTTGAATATGTTGATGTCGATATACAATATTGAATGTTTGGATTTAATTATTGTTTTTAAATTATTATTAATAAAAGCAGTGTTTATCAATTGTACTCGTATGCGGTTGCAACATAAAACATTGCTTAGAGAGATAATCAAAATTATTGGCAGTGCGTCTCGGCGCCTACATTTCGGCCAAACGACATATTGCCGCCTTCCATTTATCTTGAACTACAATTGTTAAGCCAACGGGTTATATTTTATTTATTTACAACAGACATTATTTTGGTATTTATGTTCAATGAGTATTTTCTACTATTAGCTTGGGAGGTTTTCCATTTAACAATAAATATCGATTTTAAGCTACCAAATACAATCGATTATTACCAATATTGAGTCTACGTCACTACATTCAAACGTAGCATTTCTACGACGTAGCATATCTGAAAATGCGCTACGCATATCTAATTCTATTTATAATGTATTTAGTTTCAATAGCAAGGTTGTTTTTAAGTCGACATCTGTCGTGGACGGTCACGGTGAATGGGCAGAGTCCCCCGCGGTGATCTTCCAGTTGGCTGAGCAGGCCCGTCGGCGTACAGACTGAATGGCGCCCGTTTCTAAACTGACTAATGAATAGATACTTGCTTTCATAACAATATTAAGCCCTACAAAGCGACTCCGCTCCCTATACGAGTAAAATAGCCCTTTGTTTACTTTATTAAGTAGATTATTTTGGCTTTACATTTTATGCTATTCTTAAACAAATGAGGATTTTGTTCTTTGTTTTAATTTATTAGATCCTATTATTAAACGACAATAAACGAGTTTTACTATCTTTAAGATGCCATTTTCAGAATAAAAAGAAGAAAATATAACCACATTTTACAACTAGAGAAATCAAATTTTCTTTGCGGCAAATCTACCAATAAAATGCTATAACGACTCATCTTCACTGAAAGTTAGCGCGGCCGTTAACCCGCATGCGGGGACTCCTGCATACTAAGTTTATTACAAACGTCCGCGTAAAATCAATATCCATTCATTATATATTCCAAATTTAATATATTTGAAACCGCAATACAGAGTTTGTGGTAAATAAAGAATTGAGCAAAAACTCATAAATAAAAACCCTGGTAGACTATTAGAGTTGTAGTAAATTACATGGACGACGCCGCATGCACGCAATTTGATAATTTCAGAAAGTACCTAACATGTTTTAGTTTTGTATATAGTACGTTTATATTTATATATAGTATAAATATTCGAAAACAAGAGTCCTTGTGTAAGACGAAATTCGAGGAAAACTGGAATTTCTGAAACAAATGACTAGCTTTTGTATAAAGGATTGAAACTAATGAGAATGTGTCCGTAATAGCTGTAGTAATTTAAACATAATAACAGATAATAGCCAGCCATTAGTATAGTATGAACCCCTGCATAATCGTTTTCTATGATGGAATTATTACCATTTTTATCAGTAAAAAGTATTATATTTCTTTAGAATTCGTATCCAATAATAAGCCGATTACTCCAATGATAATATATATTTAGAATGTACGGACGCTTGTCTCAATTACACTTAAGCGACTGAACCGATCTGGATAGCATTTGGTTTAAAATTGCATGCAAGCGTCAACTTCTAGTTTATAAATAGGTACATTTCAAAACCTTACCTAAATAAATGAAATCACTACTAATTATATATAATTCTATGTGTGTATGTATAACACTCGTAGTTAGTTAAAAGCAAACCGTAGCAGTGCTACGAACATGGCGTAACTGAAGCGTAGCATTCTCGTAGTAGTCGAATATTACAGGAATGAGGCTACAACAGCGCGCGCTCTCTCACCTCTGACCTTTGAATTTTCAAAGCTCAACTTCAGCATGCAGCGAGTAAAATTAGATTTTAATGAAAAATAAGAATGCAAGGCTTTGTATAGTAACTTCAAAGTATTCTCACTGGAAATACTGGAAAGAAACAAGTCAGGAAAGCTATTTCCTTTGTCTACGAAGTAATTTAGTAAGGCTTACATTATATGCATGCTAGTTTTAAACAAAGGAATTTATAAAGAAACATTTTGCTACAAAAGCGTAGAATTCATAAAATGATTTATGACCTCGATACGTATTAGCAATTATTTTTATTATTTATAAAAAAGAAAGTGCAGTGCGTTCAGAAAATAGTATACCTATTTCATAAATTAATTTTGCATTATAACTTAAGTTACATGACGTAATTTTAATAATTTCTTTTTATAATAATAAATATTTCATGACACATAATTCTTAAAGAAAATTTTAAAGACCACATTTATTATTTAAAAGTAATACGTCATTTTATTCATATTTAAACACGAATGGTAATTTACACAAAGTCTAAATATTTACTTTACCTTATTTATAAAGACCACCGACTGAGTTCATGCCATAAAATACAACATTTGTTTGGCTTACTTCAATCAATACAAAGCAAAAAATATAGAAATTTTTTTGAAAGAAATTTAGTTAGTGTAGGTAGGTGCCCCGAATCCATTGTAATGCAGCTCAATTGTTTGGATGTCCTCTGTGTTTCCTTTCTTTGAGTTTAACTATATTTTACTAATAATTAGGATTAGTTGTTATTACGCGACGTGTCTCAAAAAGATTTTTAGATATGTACCAATCGAAATATTATACTTTATCGGGTGTGCGAATAACTTACAAAAATCTCATCGGAATAGAATTCTTTTTTGTATACAGAATGTCCCGTAAGTCAAGGACCAAGGAAATAATGGTAATAGAGGGGGTAATTTCCATGATTGTTCCTGATACACATATAGAAGATCGAATTATTGGAGATGTAAATCCTGAAGGAAGCCCTGAAAAAAATCCTTTCATTAGTATTCACCGGATTTGGTATTCCACCCTATTCACCCTATCTTAAAATGGTAAAGTTATTGGTCTATTTGAACTCCTACCGAGGTTTAATAGAGCTATAATAGCTAATAATAACAATAAGTAATAATAATACATTTTGTATGCGAAGTAAGAGAAATTAAAAAAATAATTAAAATAAATCATATCTTAAAAACCATTTGGCCTAGGGCCTAGGACAATAAAATGTAGTGTTTCGGATAGGAAATTACCTCCTCTATTACCAGTATTTCCTTGGTTCTTGACTTACGAGACGACCTGTATATATATAGAAAATTGGAAGCATTATTTAAAATTTGCAGTATTAATCCTTTGTTTAAAGTGTTGCCATGGCGGCCTCTCGTCAAAACGAGAAACGAGTGTTCACTGTGAAAGCTTTTGTGTGGCATGCAGATTAATGGCATGTACGCCACACATATAGGTATATACTTCGCGAAATAAAGCAAATAACCGTTTCGTAACAAAACAATATCCGTTTCGTGCACGCTTAAAATTAACTACAAATGCACAAATTCATTGTTTACGAAATTTTCATTAAAACAAATCAATCGCTAGAGATCATCGATCATAATATTTAGCACAAATTAGAAGTGATATTTATTATTATTTTAATGGTAACAGCTGGAGGAAAATTTTGGTCCGCGTGGAATCAGCAACCCCGTGTCAGCGATTCGTTGATATAATAGTTAAATTATACGATGACCTTATACATAAGTAAATCAGCATGTGTCTCGCACATAATTCTGAATAATGAACTCGGAAGGAGCACGTAGCTCTGAATAATGAAACCACACCGCATGCCTAATATTTTCTTATTTCGTTTTATATCTAGAAACAAAAATACAACTAATAATAATTATAGTATATAATAAAAAAAATATTACCAGCTAATATGCATATAAAGAAACATCCTTAGTTTTAAAAGAAAAAAAAAGTATATATTATTGATTTTTTATTATTTTTTTTAGCCATCGAAGCTTGTAATATTTTTTTAACCTAACGTGTGATTACACTCCATTTAATATTATACTTAAAGTACTTTTTTTTTCTTTTTTTTTGTAGTAGAAGTGACTTCTGCTGCAGATATCCAAGGTACTATCCTGGCTGGTGAGCTTGTTTTATACAAAATTCATTTAATATTGCTTGATAAAGTTTAATTAATATTCAATTTATAACAAGCAGAAATAGGCCACTAGCACGTAGCTTGTAATATTGCACCAAAATCGAATATAATAGATTTAATATTGAACAGCTATTAATGTCCTATATCGAAACCATTATACTCGTAATTACTCCAAGTTATCGTATATTAGCAGACCGACGTGTTGTATGAAAGGAAAAACGAAATATAAACGAACATTATAATTTTATTAAAAGTAGCTTCCATTGTCTGGATATTTTTTCACATTCTAAAAGCTAAACTCTATTAGTTATTCCATTTAAAAAATATATAATATGAATAAAAAGTATGAATAGATTCTGCACTGCATATCTTCGTATAAAGTAATAATTTTGAGTCAATCTGTCAACGCCTCTTCTTCACAATAAAAATCAAACCAAAAATAATATTCTAAAATGATTGCCCCAAATATATCGAGTTTCTTTAACATCGAATGTTTTATTCCATTCTTCAAAGCGAGCAATAAAAACGCTTTTTAAATTTAAACGTAATCATTCTAACAATACAGTTTTTTTATACAACTCGATTAAGTAACTTCTTTTGTTTTTAGAAATACGATATATGAGGCACAGAAATATTGTTTTATAATAGATTATAACGACTTTATTTTAGAATTTATTGGATATGTTTCTTTGCACATCACGACTAAGAGGCTGAATCGATTTGAATGTCATTTGATATGCCTGTAAATAGACTGACATTGATGACACAGGTTATATGAGGATCTTAGGTTCTTGGATGCAACATTCTGGATCATAAAAGGTCAAGCAAATGTACGAATGACCTTGTCCCAGTCAACTACTACTACGTGTAAATAAACATAATTGATGTATTTAAAACTGACTTATACCGTCTACAAATAGGCACACAAATCTATTATAGAAATAGGTGTTACAAACTATATTTAAATTTAAACGTACGCCCTGCTAAATGAACTCGTGTCGTAAATCAACTTAACGCACTTTAATTGAATTTTATTAGCAATAATTAAAACATATTTCGTTTTGCTTAATAAGTTGTGGCTATCAATAAATTAGTCCGTAATTTAATCTTCCTATAAAATGCGCTTCGTTTATTTGTAACTGTGAAGTGATGAAATAAATTTTCCATCCCATAAATTTAATATCAAGTGTACTAAATTAAATGTAACTGAATAAATAATGGCAATTATGCTGATCACCCGTCACTTCTCTTCTTGCTTCTTTCTCCTTAGAATTTGAAGAAAATTGTGTTTACCTTCACTTCTATGAGGTGAATAAAAATGTTTATAAAGAGAATACTTATTTATCTTCACTTCGCGTAGCCTTGTAAGGAAATTTATTTTCATTGTCTGTGGCGTTATAAAAATCATTTTTACAAATAATGTTAAAGTTATTATTACTGTGAATTTCAATAAGCAGTTATTTTAATATTCTTATGTATTTAAATTATACCTGTATCTATGGTTAACTCAGCATCCATACCACGTTCAATACGCCGATTCTCGATGCCTATGTTTAAACGGAAAAAATTCAAAGGAAAACAATTTTTTCATTACAATAAATATTTTATTTACTAAATATTCTCTCAGATATCCAACTTCCGTTGAGCGAAAATATAAATACAGTCACATAAATGTTTACCTACATTAAAATCCCTGTAATTAGAGGCGCTGGGACTATATGACAGTTCGCGCGATTCCTCGGTGACGTATCACGACATATTTAGCTTGCGTGTTTTGGCATTCTTCCCGGGTCGCTGCCACGCGGTCGCTCTACACGCATCCATAGTAGCACACCTCGTCACCATACATTTAATGACACTTACAAGAAGCTAATATACGACAAACGAACCCTATTAAATCTACGCATTATAAAATGGAAAATACCGAACAGATAATGATTTGCGGACAGCGAATCCCCTAAACCTATTAGCTACGTGTAGGTACTACAATATAACTGAATATAATACGGTCTATATTTTCCATGAAATGCGAACGGCAACGTATGAGGGAGCAATCATTGGGGTGACAAGGGAAAGGGGCTCAATGTGTGACGCCACGTATTTTAACCCTCTTTAACATTTGAAGAAACCTATGAAAGTGATAACCTTTTGAATATAAATCATTTTTTATTGTATTTTATAAATGTAAATATAATTAAGTTAAGATTTATTGGTAACAGCAGTTCAGTTGATCGTTCTATTAGTTTGGGATTCTACTTTCAAATATTGCCTACACTATTTCTGTACGCGAGCAAAAACAATCTAAATTCATTTCAATTCTCATATAAGACATTAATATATAATGTTATACTTCTTTTATCCATATGCTAACCGTGGCTCCTGATTTTACTCGCGTCAGATCTACGTCTGTTTCATATAAATGTACTTCTTCAAATAATATCTGAATGTATTTAATTTAAAATTTAACTTAACTATTAAAATAGAAAGAAACGCATAAAATCATCCAAAAGTATTTCATAAAATTTATTCCCTGAAGCACTACTCACAACTCAGCATTTCTCGAATGTTCGTCTTGAATTCATGGCTCAGACTTATGATGGTTCGACTACTAGGAAAAATCACAACATCTATAACCTTCCTCAATATATTTAAATTTAAATATTTTTTAAATCGTTCATACACAGCTTAATATAAATATTTGATTACACTCTACGCCAAATATAAGTGCATTGACTCATATTATTGTAGATAATAAATAAGTCTAATGCATCACTACAATATATTGATGATTCATTTATATTTAAAGTTCCTTCTTTAATACAAAACGCTTTTGTACCTATCAGAATAAACTGGCGCACAAAATTTATTGACATTTACGCGTTATAAATCTTTGTTTATAACATGTTCATTGTTTTGTTTCATCGTTAGTCAGCGAACATTCATCATTAATATTGTTATGATAATGTAGTAAATTTTAAAAAAGTTGATACCGTTCCTAAAATGATCGTATTATGAATAGTAATTGTGGCGAGCGTCCCAGGGTGTGTCTCAAGGGGAATATTTACGATTGCATTAAAAGTCAGGTTTGCGTGTCCGAACAGAATGGAAGGTTTTCATGAAAATGTGAGGCTCTACAAGAGGATGTTTCTCTTTAATGAAACATTGTATAATTGGTTGTTCCGCAACAGGTTTTGAAAATTCCGTTCGTTTGAATGTGATTCCGTGTTTTAAAATTTAAATGTTAGAGCACTGTCAGGAGCTTATCTTCTTGTTTATATTACCTGTATTTCAAAAAGTTAAAATCAAAGCTTTTAAAATAGATCAACCTTTTAATTTTGATTAAAATTTACCTCTTTATCATAAATTTATGTTTACACGTAACTACGCTGAATCATAATATTATTTTTAATATAAACACTTTTACATTTGTTTACGGAATAAGTTGGCTCGTCGTCGTGAATGTTCACACGACGAAGTACTTGTCCATCTGAGAATAACACAGAGCCGATGTGATGGCGCCGACGTAGGTCAAGTAAGATATTTCTGTTCTCTCCTTGATACAGGGCTACCCACCGCCCATCAAAATTTTAAGATGGTTTAATATTAACTGCATGTTTTGATCTAGTATTTCCGCTTCTAATCTTGTAACTAAACTGCGCGATAAAAGATTAACAGCAACAATACATTCATAAACTCATGTTTTAATCACTTTTTATAATATAGTGTTGATATTTGTTGATACTGATTAATGTTAACAAGAGTCCAAAAATAAAGTCCAATTTGATTTTCAAATATTTTTAATCATGTAAAAATTCTTCTCATTTCAATTTCAAATAAAGAAGTTGAACAAATATTCAGGAACATAGGTAGTATTTGTATAAAAGTCGTGTTCGTAGGTCATGTTGTCGACACACGTCCAGTTAATTGTATCAACAGAGTTGAAGACATTGACCTATCGATAGATGCTGCAGCATCTAACATGTGTACTCACGAATACAATCTGTCCGTGTTCGTCGTCCGTACAAGCTGAGAGATATTTTTGTCCCCAGCTGTAACACACCGAGCTACGACCCGATTATACACCCGTGTGTGGGTGTCTGTATTCATTTTTTGCAATAAACAAAATACTATTTATTTTGTTATCCTAATACAAATTAAACGAGCTTCTTTTATTTACTTTGTTTAAATTATTAATGTACGTTTATAATATGCAAAACATAGATGTCACCGGGCGTGTGGTACCAATTTCTTTTTATTTTAATAAATAAGTTATTAAAGTTGCATAGCCAACATTTTAAGAGACCATTTTATATTGTAAATCCGATATCATTCGCAAGCATAATTTAACATATTTTAAAAACCTTAATGCGGCATGCCATAAAAAGCATTTATTATTTTTATTATTTTATTCGTGATTACGGCGAGATGACGCGATGGTTGCGATTGTTTATAAAGTTACACCTGCATGTTATTACAACATTAAAATTAAATATTTGCAATAGCTAACCTGTTGACATAAATTCTACGAAACACCAGCAGATGTTCGATAATGGCTGTTATGTGAGTGAGGTTGGGAGGAAGAACGGAGGTCATCACTAAACCAGATGAAAACTCATATTTCCTTCAAACTACGACGGACACAAATACATTTAAATAACAAGGCAATATAAGAAATTTCTTTTAATACATTTTGTTACTTGGCATCAGGCAACTCAGTCGATTCACATTTTTAACACTGTCTCTCAAAACAAAACATCCCTTTATTTGTGCATATAAAATTCAATGTTTTATTATTTAATTTATTATTATTCTTATTATTTTGTTATTATCATTGCGCTCTGTGTATCTCAGTTCATAATGAAAAAGGTTAGTTGATAGGTAAGGCAGACGGCATTAAGCTCACCTAAATATTATTTTGTACAATTAAAGGTATTATTATTATTAACAATTCTATATAAATGCTGCAATACGTAACGCACAAAATAAAATTATTTAACTGCATTGCTATTGAAAACATTGTAGGTTAATAACGGGTAATGGCGCAAGAGCCAAGGTCTGGTGGGATCGCATCAGACTTAACCTAGCGTTTCCTGACAAATATACACATAAAGTGCCCAATTTAATGGCTATCAATAATGGCTAAATTTACGAGCCATCTGCCAATTTACGAGACATTGGCAAGCAGCCGCTGCGACATTATATTTGATTATATTACATGGCACGCCGAATGCACAACCGCCTAATTCTTGCATATTTTCGTTCAATCTTTTGTTATTGCTCTGATTTACACATGGAATAACAAGTCTCTGATAATTTCATTTAGAACGTCGAATTACTCTTTTCGCAGCTTACTATCATTTCGTGTTTGCTCTTTATATAACTACGAAGTTTAAAAGTTTTACAGCTATCGTGGTCACAGCGAGACTGTGTAAATAAAGCTGTGTAAACAAATTAAAATAATTTTAGTAAATTATTCATTTATTACCACTGCATTAGAGTATGACTTAGTCTTCAACAATAGGCTCTCCGTGAGTATAGGAGAATGGTGCTGCGTCTGCGTGCAAAATGATTGGTTTACTTTCAGCTGTTAATTAGTTTTAGAGTTTAGTCTGTGTAAAGTGGTCTAATAAAGCAAACGACATAACGAAAATTGCATTTTTGCTATTGAAAAAAATATCAATTACCCAATACAAAAATATAGAATTTCAAGTCGGAATTTTGTAAACAACTTTATAACTAAAGACCGGAAATGTATTTAATAATGAATAGTATATAAGAAATATTTTATTCAGAAAAGCAAAACAACGAATGTAAACAAATGAATTAACGGTGATGAAAAACAAAATTTTAGGCTATTTACAGGCATGTTTAATCCAAATACAAATATTATAGCGATACATAAAATACTCATTCTTATATTTTGACAGACAAAATTTACATTTAATTTTTGCTTTTATAAACTTAATATAGAGTTAGTTATTTTTCTATCAATCTCTACAAACTCGAATAAATTCGATCGAGTGCACCCGGATGAAATGAACGGGAGCGTCCGCTTACAGGAAAATGAATTTTGTGCATTTTACCGTTATTATGAACATTTATAAAGAGATTAACCAGAATGCACTAATTAAATGTATTTGGGAATATTTTAAAAATAATCTTGAATTATGATGACGTATGTTCAAACGGAAACAAAACAGAAACATATTAAAATGTAGCATTTACTCTTTATTACCGATAAAATGTTATCATTAATTTAATTTTTCTCTCAGAAATGTTTAATGATTAAAATCTTGAAAGTTTACTTCAAACATTATTTATTTTCATAGCGAAGTTATTAAATAGGTAAAATTAAAATTTTACTACCGTCTTTTATTCGTCGTCATTTATTGCAAACCAGCAATCGGCTCACGGCATCGTATACAAAAATACGGCTTTTACATGTAACTCTTATTAGGCGTTCTCATTTTTCACTACCGGTTATGTACTCTCTCTATGGATGGAGGCTCAATGGTCTTGGCTTTATGTGCTAGTAATTAGGAGACAAACACCTATTACAAATATCTTGATCTACTCTAGATTTATTTAACTCAACAAATACAAGAAAATCGACTCAACCGTTTCATAGCAATTTTTTGTAACAAAAATAATTAAACGTACTTGAGAAAGACTCAGAAATATTAGTTATAAGGAAATGAAAATATATATATAAATGTTGACATTTTAATAAATAAATAAATATTAAAAAATATACAGTAATAGAGTGGAATATTAATTATAACTTTTAACATTATAACTAGGTACATATATTATTTTAAAGTGAAAATAACAATCAAGCAAGAAAAGAATTACTGATTAACCAACGGAAGCACTAATCCGTAGACAAAACATATACTTCCTCTTTGTTAATTTGCTCACATTAGAATAAATTTATAATTAATTAAATTATATAAAAAATAAGACAAAATTTTCATCGCACAAAATTAATCTATGTTGATCCAACTATATTAGCTATTAGCCGACCTTGGCACTCGTAAATATTTATAACATCTTACTGCGACGGTCAGTGTGAATGTTTTCTAAATATAACAGACAACTTTAAAAAAAGTTTATATTAAAATTATAATTCGCAAGTTGTAACGCTTCGAATTATAAAACATTAAGCACTGTATTACATTTATATCCTGCTGCCTGTTGTCTAATATGATTCCCTTATAACCGTTTAACATCGACACGTTCCGAATTTAAAAATTGGATGAAAAATAAAAAAGATAAAAAATATTCTATATTCAAATAGCTGATTTCATCATTATTTTCTTAATCAAAATAAACGCAATACTGAGCCTTTTAAATTAATATATCCTACATTGTTTATCGCACATGCACTGCCTATACACTTTTAGTAGAATAATCATTATAAATATAAACTCCTAAAGTAATGTTGTATTCTTTCAACAGTTTTTTTTTACAATTTAAATAAATGTTTAATAGCGTTCAACCAATTAATCGTCCAGAAACAAAAGCAAACAACTTTAGTAGTATACAAAAACAATACTGTTAATGAAGCACAACTATCCACCTAGGCGTCATGTCATGGACTCTCTACGATTGATGTTACAACACAATGGATAGCGAGCCTAAGAAATCCTTGAAACAATTCCTTCTTTATGACATTGCACCAAATCAAAGGTTTCCTGTCCTTAATCATTCCACGAGCATCCTAATTAATCATTCATTTTTAAAGAAAACGTATTGATTTTTTTGTACTATAACTAAAATGTCTGCCAAAGATATACTTTGAAGTTTATTTTAAATAAACACCCGATAGTTATCTTAACATCAGCAATAAAGAATATTTATTGGATAAAAACGAAATAATCCATATTATTTTTACCTTGGCCTGTAGAAGATCGCAATGTTTCTACCACATTTAGTACCAATTCCCACCTAATTTTATTTTCTTTTTTATTTATTTATTTGGAAAACTTACAGCTAAATATAAAAAAAATATGTATTTAACATACAGATGGGTATAAAAAAATCCAATTAAAGTTTTCGGCAATGAATTGAAACGAATTGAAAAAATGATGAATTTATTAATATATTTTAAATAAAATAGAGAGTGGTAGGCAGACTGATAATAGCTATTAGCCCAACATCTCATCCCGAGGTAGTACCACCACTTTCAAGCAAGAGGAGTGTGTACTGTCAACTTGGACGGAGCACATTCATCTCCCCAAGCCAGCCGGCATAGTCTCAAGCATGCAGACATGACAAATGTCTCTGCTTATAGACCCTAGCTCAGTGTTTCCCAAAGTGGGGCTCACGCTCTACAGGGGGGCAATTTGATCGTTAAGAGGGGCAATTCGAAAATGGACTCGACACGAGTTTAACCTTTTCGCTTCGGGCCATTTAAATGCAATACTAGATTTCGGTGCCAAATTTAACGAAAAAAGCAAATTCTTAAATAATTGCGGTAAATAAGTATTAGGTATAATTTCGCTTGACGAGACTAAAATATCGACTGGGTGTTTGGTTACATAAGGGGCGCATAAGAATTTTAGAAAGACTAAGGTGGGGCATGGCACAAAAAAGGTTGGGAAACACTGCCCTAACTTAACATCAGGCGGTATGTAGTATATGCCAAAAATTGAATAAAAGACACCATAAATATTGAAAATAAAACAATACGAATTAAAAATCACTAATTTGACTTTTGTGAATCATTTACATTTTATTTAAAAAAATGTATTGCGAAGTCAACAAGTTGCACTTTTGTTATTTCCTAGAGCTAAAGCTATTATGTACCTAGGGAAATATACCAGCATTTTACAATTATTAATTGGTAATAAAAATTAACTAATCTAACTTATTATGAAAAATATATGAAATAAATACATAATTATAGAAAAGTTATAAATATTTATGAAGTGAAAATGTTGTTTATTTTAGTAAACAGCAGGTTAAAATTTAAATATGTCGAGGTATTGTTGATGCTAACGAACTACTAATGTAACAAATCATGACAGTTTCTCAGAAACATTATGTTCGACAACAGACTTAATTACGAGTATAAATAAAAATATATTTACTTTTTCTTTGCTTTATGTTTTTTTTAGGTTAAATCTTCTTTTATAACCTAAAACACATTTTAGGTTAGATGTGTTAATTAGAAATTACTGTATCTAAAAAATACTAACGTTAGGGTTTCAAAAATTGGCAATTTGTTAATAAAGTCTTTTTCTTTTGTCTTAATGTTATTTTAACATGATATTGGTTGGATTTTTAAAAGTAAAGATTGGTTAATTTAAAAATGTAGGTGTTCAATATTCAAATTTAGCAAATACTGCTACATTTAAAAATAAAAGAACTACATACCTTTTCATTTGTTTCGAAATTCAAAATCAACGCCTCATTGCAATTATGTACACACAAAGGATAATCAGGAATGTAACAAAAAAGCAATTTAACACGGAATAGTGGTCTTTATGTTATAAGCGAATAAATACACCTTATTCTGCAATCCGTGTTTTGATATTAAACGTAGCAATGGATCATTAATTCAAATTTTATCGCTCCAATTTACTGACGTGAGTACATTATTGTTCACATTTAAATGTAACTACGCACGTATTATCTCTTTATCACACCATTAGATAACTGATTGAGCCAACATCACAAGCTTATAAAGTAAATATATTATATTTTTCAACGCTGAAACACTATATAATACTTTAAATGTTTAGTAATATTGTTACAAAAACATATTTGTTCTGATTGAGCAGTCTATCACGCAATTTGAAAGAAATACGAGAAAGTTTCTTAGGAAGTGAGAAACTGGCAATATTCCAGAATGTACGCCAAAACTATTGCCTCCTTCTACAAGGGACAGAACACAACTTTTTTTTTCTCTGATTTTAATATGTAAACAGTAAATATAATACATCGACATTATTATATACTATACGTATACAATAACGCAAGTGAGTGATAGTACGAGCAATAGGAAGTTTTGAATAACTTTCCTAAACTTATATTTCTTCTAGTAATAATATGTTATTACACATGTGTCGTGATGGTTGATTATGCATTAAGTATTTGTTAATGTGAGTTTGATTGACAAATAGGAAAACCTACGTTTATGAAATTGATTACGTTTATACATCAGCTAATTTTAATTTTATCAATCTGGGCACTTTGGGTTTTATTTTTATCACTCTATCGCTATTATTTTCACGTACCACAGACATTAGTACGGGACATATGAGTTTTATTTGCTAACGAGAATCACACGGAAAAGCTGTAGATGTGTCCAATTAGCGTACACTTATAATAATTGTCATGTGTGAATTGTAATGTGTAACAATGTGATTGGTTAATGTACCATCATACATTGTCATTTAAAACATCGCACTACCCGCAAGCAGCATTAATAAATTTGCATAAGAATAATAACGTCGCCACCACTTTCATGGTTGGCGCCACACAATGCATTTTATGATTCTCTTTGCCATTCAATGACTGCGTTATATTTAGATACAAATGATGCCACGTATTAATAGTTGAATCCAAACGAAACAGGTGGTTGATATCTATTTCTGATTCGTACACTCGTTATTATAATTCACTAGTAGTTATGATCTAATATTTTTTATAGTAAATAATACGATTGGTATGTTAAGTGCGTGCCACAAACGAAAATGTATAACGCCTCACCTCATGCTATATAAATGAACAATAATAAAAAAAAACAAAAGAGAACGGAGATAAATGTTATTTTGGTGATCATTTGTGTACTAATATCATCTTTTAAAGACTGTTAATTCATTAATGACACATAATAACTTATTTTTAAAACCTAGTCAACAATATCTAGCTTATTACTATTGCAATGGGGTACTAGAATATTCCATTCTCCTTTGACCTACTTTATGCAATGAACCGACTTATCAGCATTCTATTGTGAACGATAATACATATCTAACATAAGCTCAGAAGACAACGATCTCACTACCCTCAGGGGGGACACTTGCCATTATTCCTTGAAAGGTCTTTTATGACACTGACGGAATCTGATAAGGTGATAGGTGGTTAACATTATAACGTGTAAACGCGTTTTATCACAACGTAATAGATTAAATCTATGAACATTAATTTAAAATTCTTATTAAAACCAAGGCAGATCTTTGGGGGATCTCGTCGATAAACCCACGCACCACGTTTTCATTTTCTCAAGTATGAGCAAGCATTTTCAACTTACAAAATAAAACGTAGTTCCGTCTTAAATTCGAATTTGAATTGGTGACGAGCCTAATATAATAAGAATACATAAATATATATTACAACGCAATCACTAAGAATAGGTAAATGCAGAAAACATTAACCCATTTACTGTCAACATCGAAACTTACAATGCGTAAAATAATGTCAGTTCTCATGTGCCTACTAAAAGATCAAAGAGTGAACAAAATAAAGGACAACTGAGCACCTGCACTCTGCTCGATTGCATACTCACCCGAACATTCTACGAATCATGAGCATGACGTGGGCTACTAGAATAACTCCCGCGAGGTGGTGACATTTTCACTATATCTTAGGGGTGGGTGTTGAACTGGTGGCCTGCCAGCCAACTATGCCAACTAGGTGAAGCAGCTGGGCTATTGCTCGGCCCACATCCCAATTGTCTATCGATTAATTGCCCTCTCTGTTATATCATACCCTAAGGCATACTTTATTTTTTTAAGGAAACTATTCTTCGCCTGATTTAATATCAGGCTTAAAATACTTAAAATGTAACATACATATGTTTTCTAGTAGGTATATATACCTATTATATGTGTCATTACTTCGTGCTATAGAGTGTGGTCCATGAGCGACAAGGAAATATCCACAGACAATACTCATTTCCTCTACATCGTTAGTAACATAATGCTAGAACGAAACGTGCATTACCTACATAAAATTAGGCATGCTGAAATAGTTCCTACTAGCCCACTTTTAAAGCAGTAAAAGCAACTTACGGAAGTTACATTGCAAAAAGGCAATAAATCGCTTGAGGCGGCTACACGCTTGTCTTAGGTATAGATCTTCGGTTTGTTAATCCAGGTCAGGGTTGATTGTAGGTATACACCTTAACAGCAATTTATACTTCATTAACTATGTAGTACTGATAGTAAAATTTATTGTATTCCATGAAGCTTTTTATACGAAACATGTTTGTCTAATAAAACTAATAAGTGCTTTAACTTTCATAATTCATCATCAATATAATCAGTATATCACTGAGATTGTCACTGTTATCGTCATAATTGTCTGATAACAGAAGTGGGTTCCTCTCAATAACCTCCTAAATAACGTTAGTAGCCTGTACACTCGGCACCAATATCAGGGCGAATAAAAACATTGAGTTAAGATATTTAAAAAAAAACAAGTTTGCACATTTTATGAAATCACAATAGGTATATATACGTTATACTTTCGTTTTTATTTATTTTTCATTCGATTATGTGTAGATATGTATAAATGTAATGATTTTATATTTCTATAATTATAATTTACATTTTTCTGCACCAATTCTTCTTCTCTAATGTAAGCTCTCTGTTTGGTCCTAAGGTCAACTCGCAGAAAATGCCCAAGGGCGTAAGTTCAATAAATTGTTTTAAATGAGCAGGTCAAGTAAGATATTTAAACCATATATCACACGATATTTAATTCCGAATGACAGGAATTTCAGCCCACCGTAATAAAGTAGTTGCCTAAGAACAGCGACATTAATGTTGATAAAGCTTACTGTCATATATATTTATTAACATAAATAGCTATATTTCTACCTGTCTACTATCAGTGTTCAGATCATTAAATAGCTAATAACGGGATGTTATTTTAGAATATAATTATTGTTGTAAACACCTCAAAAAGTTGGCAGCGATCTCTCAACAAAGAATGCTAATGATATGGGTAGAATCTGACGAAAATTGAACTAATACTATGCACTCACCAATTTGATGGAAACAATAAATGTTTGCTATGGGGAAGCCATTAAAATTGATTTTGTGCATTCGAGAACAGATGTATTGTTTATTTTTTGGTGCATCCGACGCGAATCTCTCAGTATTATGAGCTCTAACTGAAAGAATATTTCAACGAACGTCAATACAAAGTATTAATAAATATCGACTTTATGAATAAATGTACACAGTCCTTGTATGAATCTGATCATCGGCTGATATATTATATTCATGAATTTCCGTGAAACTTTTTTACCCATGGAAAAATGGGATGTGATTGGTCACAAGCCAACTTTTGTTAATTTAATATTTAATTTTATCTGTATGTTTATTTAATCGATTGCGTTTTTACGGCTGTATTTATAAAGTTTTATAAAAACTCAAGCAATATGTTTTACGATATATCCAAAGTGAAAATTATTTCGACAAAAAAAAACTGTATTTTATATGTTATGGCAAATTAAGATCTTTCCTTTGTAAAGGATAATTGTAACGTTCTAATTTAATTTATAAAAAAATATATTAATTATTAGCCTATATAGCCTTATATTTTGATTGTTTATTTGCGAACATTGCGAATAAAATTCAAAAGTTAATAACTTTTGAATACAAATAAAATAGCAGTTATCAAGGAAATAAATATGTCAGTAAAGGTAACTAAGCCGTTGATAGGTTAATGCGATAATAACGAAAACCCGCTTCGAAATGATGTTGTAGACGTTATCTTATATTTACTTAAATATTTTATTATAAAATACAATGCACCTTGAGCAGTACAATGCTCTGGTAGTAAACGGACAGTTGTAAAGAAAATGTTTTATTTTATATACACAAATCCTGGACTGAAAATTCACTTTATCAAGATTACGCTGACCTGCGTTGGCAATATAAGACCGAGTCGAAGATTACGCTTGTCAACGATGTCTCATATCAAGCCTTTTAAATATTTATGCTTTCATTTTTAATAAGCTTTATGTTAAAATCATTCGGATTGGTTTATAGATAAAAGTAGGTACCTACCTGTATAATTTAAGTCGTAAACTTTGCTTAGATTTATAATTAGGAATGTTCTTGAAATTATCTATTTTCTTAGAAAATTCTCCAAGATCAAAGTGGTCGATCTATTTTTGTAGCAATTGAAACCAACCAATAAATGTTTTGGCGATTGATTTTATTGACTCAATGTGTTTTAAAACACTCCATTCAATCTCCCTTTTATATTCTCACTCCACTTTATTTTATCGAATTTCAATTAAGTATCCTTAACCATAAGTATTTTTAGAATGTTTCTACTTTTTGTTGCCATAACAATAAAATCATGTTTTTGGCGTTTTCAGTAGTGTCATGTGAACACAAAGTAAATAGGGCCACTTATTTCGTGTTTTGTAGGTATTGTCCATTTAGTTCGGAGGCCAAGCGTGGGCAGTACAAAGCGCAGCACAAGTTCGGCCTCTTTGTTCTTTGTCCGACCGTCGCCCGACACGCGATCAATATCCGTTCCTCGCGCGATACCTTATCGTGCCCTACACTCAATAATTAACTGTCTGAAGTAACTCTTCACTTCTAACTTCCGACAACTAGACGATTGTACCTAATTCTTAGTTTCTTGTTCAAAGAAAAGATTATACTGGATACGAGTATAACATAGCGACGTACACAATGTGCTAAAAGAAAATAGGTGAGGGGAAATTGTGCCTGTCTGTGAATATTTTAATAAGGGATTTTCCCTTTAAAAGTAGACACAGCACTTCATACAGACAATATAGAGTTATTGAACTTTTTTAATACATATATACGCTTCACCCTTTGATAGTGAGTAGACAGTTTAAATTGACGAATCAAAAAAGCGTCCGTCTTATCGTAGCTTTCTCATTTCTCATTTCTCAATTTGATAAATTAGCCGTATCTTGCCAACAAATACTATAACATTTTTTTGACACGTTTTATCCTGAAAGTGTCATAAAAATGTATAGGAAGCATACATTTATGTGAAACAAGGCATGAAATCAATCTATTTTTGTCTTCAGACGAAACGGGGACAGATTGTTGGTTTACATATAAAATTAATATTACATTTCGATGTAAGGTTCATGCGTTGTCACGGCTTCTGGATCCTTGCCAATTTCCGAAAACAGGCCATGTGCTTCGCAGCATTCAATTAGGTACAAAGAATTAAACCAGAAAGTGGGTACTGTTGTTTTGGATATTTTCAGTTGTTTTACGCTCCATAAAACGCAAAACTACTATATTACATATAATAAATATTTGTTGTAAATCCGAGGTCCTAATATGAAAGTAAAGCCTATTGAGAATAACTTATAATTAATTTAAAGAACTGAAAACCGCTTAAAATTTAATTTTTATATATTTTTTAAAATGTAAAATTGCAACAACAAAGCTATCGTTTTACAATAAACAATTCAAATGCGACTAACTTTCAAATTTACGCATTACTAATACTCCTGAGAATATTGAAATAAATTAATAGGTCCTAATTTTGATTATTATTATTAAATGTAACAAGAAGATATAATTAAAAATAAAAAGTTAAATGTAAGTCGTGTAGGTTGGTACCTATAGATAAACGACTCGACGATCAATAGGAAAACGTTGGGTAAGTAATTGATACAGGTTACGAGTGTCTTTATGAGGCCGACAGCCTTTATCTTAGTCCAATTCAATGCATTTCTTTGAAATAAATCAATGAACATTATTCACTTCATATAAATATATGTTACAGTTACAGTCAATGACAATCAAACATACAACCAGACGCACGTACGATAAATATTTTTAAAAGGGAATCAAACCGGAACCTCTGCGTAACACCTCGATGTAAACGTATGTCCATTTGTTCTTTGTGAGATTACAATTATTATCTATCCCTAATACAAGCTTAAATCTACTTGGAACACATATAGGGAACACCAGCAATGTTCAAAACTAAAACGTCCTTCATAACAGAGGGTGCGGCACATGCGGCTCCTTGAAGGATTATTTGTGGCTCTTCATAAATGTACCCGAGTGCCCTTTTCATTTTTGAGCTATTATATTTTTAAAAATTATTATCATTCCGTATTGGTTTCAAAATCTCTTTTAAATAAATATGAAAGACTAAGTGCAACGTTTTTTTAATACCTTTTAAATACCTACGTATTTAATTGCGGCACGCGAAAAATTTCAAATTTTGAAAAATCAAAAAGATTGGATGGCTATCAAAAAGCTTGGCCGCCCCTGCTGTATAATCTAAATTCTACTAGTAAAAAACTTTATCGTTGAACAAAACCTAACTAATTTCAAAATTCCTAAAACTAATTACAACTTTCTAGCAGTTTTTCACAATGCATAATAATAAAAAAACAACCTTAATTTGTAAAAGAAAATACATATGTAGTTACATAAAACCCAATCAAAGGCACTGACATTTGACATTTAAAATAGATCGATCGACCTAAATATTGTTTGGTTGACCTATTAAAAAACCCTAAATCATAGGTAAACAGCACCTTCAATGTAATATTAATTTTAAAATATGACGATATTATAAGAATTAAAACTTGGAATCTTAAACGTACAGAGTAATGTATAGCATATATTAACGGATATAGGCATATATGTATTATTCTTTATTTATTTATGCGATAATTACAACTATTTACAAAATCTTAAAGTAAAGTTGTATATATTTTAGAACAGTGCAAATACAAATATTAATTACTACAATATCAAAATTATTTGAGCTTGTCATTCATAAGTGTGGTAAAGTACTTTTAAAATGATTGTATCAGTAAGCAAAGATAGTAATTAATAATAATAATATATATTTAAAGCTCAAATTTTTACAAGACTGCTCCTCTCGTATTTTGTAAAATTAATGACTGAAACGCGACATTGTTTTTGCTTTTATTGCATTATACTTTAATTAGGTATTTTTAAATATGTGCTTTTGTAATTATTTAATAGGTATTTAAAAGAATTTTACGTTAAAAGATGTACCAGATAATACATCACTCTAGTAAGAAATATCATAATTGTTGACAATGATAAAAGTCTTCAAAAAAGTTGCTGAGTCTTGCGAAAATGGGTCACAAGATGACATGCAGTTCACAAACGAATCGATGCCTTCGTCGCTTTATGATACTCTATACCTGCTTTATATATTATTTCTGACTCGTTGTAGCTACTCTAAGTACAAGTATAGATTGATTAAAAATTTATACAAAATATTCTGCAGGCGTTAATATGACCTGTCCGTAAGATCTATCGGCGTAAGTCTATCAATCAAGCACGTATTCATCAATTATGAATGAATATAATATTGTTTACCTTCTCTTCGTCCTTGAGACTAAATAATCTTCTATCAGGAAGAATATCGCGGTAATCGATTTGCCAATCACGTGCTTTCACTTTTCTGCCTCGTTATCATCGAAGATCAAACCCAGCACCAATTTCATTATCAAAAACACTCAATACACAAAAACAAAAATATTGCATAATATTCAACTAAAACACAGCTAAAGATAATCCAGCCGGCTCCCGAGCGGCGACGGCTCACGATGTAAACTAGTCGCGGAGTTCGGTCGCGAGGACGCGACTCGAACTACGAAACAGCTGACTGCGTACGGTAGCGGCGCACGGGTGCGTACTGACGATCTCCTCGCGGGCTGCGCGCTGCCGCTATTTGCGCCCACCGCCGCACACCCCTGGTACCGCCCGCCCAAGCTTTCACCGCGCATCTCACCTTTTTCCTTCTTCGATACGAAACTCAAAATACGTTTTTGGCTAACGTCCACTATGCCTCTTATATTTTAAGGTTTTCTTGGTCAATAAAATATAATTAAGTAATTACAGTGTTCATTTTAATATTTAATATTTTTAGAGGAAGCTTATTGACCGTTTCTTTTTACTACTTTTCTATTTAGAAATAAAATTACGATATACCAAATAGCCTTCTCCACACTTGCAGATATAAGATAATATTAAAACCGTTAAGTTAAATGGTCTTTGTCAAGGACAAATATTATTATATCAAATACCTTAAGATGTAGTTTAATGCTAATTAAATAGGCAAAAAATAAAGATATTGATTAATTTACAAATTCACTAAATAAAACTTCATCACTGAATCTAAAATTAAACACGTTATATGCACAAAGTCCATTGCCATGGTCCGATTTAAAATAATACCGATATAAAATTAAAAATATAAAATTCCAACAAGATAAAGTAAATGAATGAAAACGATTCATTATATATATACGCACAACAACAACTCCTTTGAGATCGATGCCTGAGAAGGCCGATTTTTGAAAATGCCCTTCAACTCACCGATATACCCACGTAAGTGCAATGTAGCAGTGAAAGTAGATGAAAAAGAGTTTATCAGTAGCTTTTGTTTAATGTTCAACTTGTGTTGTATTATTTCCCTTATCCTGCAAGAAATTTCAATTTATAGGTACTACATACTAAATCTCGATATCAACCGTTTACATTAAGACGCGTAACACCTTTTCTAACAACCATGCTGTGACAGCAACATTAATAATTAAAGTTTTCGAGTATTACGCGAAATCATAAAAAGAAACTTAGGAATGATGGTTATGAGTTATGACCGCTGATTGAAGATTTTGTATTCGCGGTGAAGCTCTGGATACACGCAGGCAGTTAAAATTTATTTTTTGTCTTTGTATGAATTTCAAATTAATAAATAAAAAACTTCTTAATGTAGATTTATATCAATATATTGCAGTTTCATAGCAGTATACATTAATAATATTTCTAAGTAACTACTATCAGTTTGATAATGTTTATAGTCACTACTTTTATCAAGGTGTTATTTAAAATACATATTTATTTAATTATACATGACATTACAATTGAACACACTCTCTTTGTTTTAATTTAATTGATAACCAATGAACATATTAATTTAAATAATGTATAATTTTTACCGCTTTTTATACTATATTAAATTATCTTTTGAAATACATAAGACAACCTAATGTATTTTAAAAGAAGATATACGAAATGCCAAAATGCCTTCTCTCGCACTCAACTTTAACTCCTATTGTTACTAAAGCTAACCCTTGGGACTTGATCGCACCTATATCTATAAGTTAAAGTGTGATTGTTATCGGCCGTTATTATTAATAAATAATAATTAATCTTTGATAGTTAATATAATCAAAAAAACCTTTAATGAAATTCCAAGATTCATTTGCCTTTAATGAAAAACAAACCATAAATCTTTGCTTAAAAGTAGAATTTAAAAAAAAACATTGTCACAGTGTCGTGACAGTTTTGTTTGTGTCTGGCGGTATACGGCAATTTTTTGTGTGTGGTGCATATTTTAAAATAACATTGGACTTAGCAAATATGTGTGTAAATTGCGGTTGGAAAGCATTAGATTTTATAAAAACAAAATAATGTCTAAGGAAGAATCTAAAAAAAAACCTTGGAAGTTAGTTCGCCAATTTTGTAGTGATGAAAAAGAGTTTCTACTCTCTCTCGGAGAAAATAAAGTTGGAAGAGGATTTGGAAATGATATCACCCTTCTTAAAATCGCTGTATCTAAACAACACTGTATTTTGTATGTGGATAATGATAAGGTCACTTTAAAAGATCTACAGGTAAATTCATTACTTTTCTTTATATGCATGGATTTTATACATAAAATTTAACATGTGCTCTATTATTTAACATTTTATATTTATACTTTTTAGAGTGCTAATGGCACCTTCGTTGGAAATTTGAAATGCACTTCAGATGTGCCGACGCCTATCTACGCCAATGATATAATTGGTTTTGGCCGGCCAGCGCAGGCGGCTTTACCTATAGGTGGCGAATTAATATTTAAATTAGTGAGAAGGGATTCAGGTGATAAAGGAGAGGATGAAAAAGACATACCTAAAAATCATAAAAGAAAACTATCAGTACCTGAAACCAAACGTAATCTTAATGATTCCATACCTATTATTGATCTTGTCGCTGAAGATGATCAAAAACATGAACCCAAGAAGATTAAAATTGAACCAGAGAATAATGATGTATATAAAATACTAGACACTCGATCACATAATAATTCTTCTGTAGTAAAACAGGAGAAGTTTGATTATAATGAGGAGCCAGTACTGATTGACAGTGAGAGTGACAGTGAAACTGAGGTATGCTTCTCACAATTGTCACGAATCTCACCAAAGAACCCTCTTACTGATCATAACATAAAGCCTGAACCTCTGATAGAAAACTCTAATAACAATATTGATAATTATGTCCATTCAAACCTAACAGAAAGACCAACACGATTTTTGCAGAAAGAGAAGATTTTGTCAACAACAGGAAAAAGAACTATCAAAATTGAGCTGCAGAATAGTGATGTAGACAATACACCAAAAACTCGATCACATAATGACTCTTTCATAGTAAAACAAGAATATTTTGATTACAATGAGGAGCCAATACTAATTGACAGTGAAAGTGACAGCGAAAATGAGATATGGTTCTCACAATTGTCACAAATTTCACCCGAGAACCCTCTTACTAATTATAACATAAAGCCTGAGCCAGATGCACAAATATTACCTGAACCAAATGTACAAGTACTACCTGAATCTCTAATAGAAAACTCTGAAAATAATATAGATAATTACATCCATCCAAACCTAACAGAAAGACCAACACAATTTTTACAAAAAGAGAAGATTTGGTCATCAACAGGAAAAAGAACTATTGAAATTGAACCTAGGATATGTTCAAAAATTATACCTTTAAAAAACACTCCTATAAAATGTAAGTCGATTTTAAATAAATATAATAATTTATAAATATAAAAAAAGATATTTAAAATTTTTGAAGTATCACTCATTTGTTTTTAACTATTTCTTTATAGGTAAATCAAAACGGCAAAAAAATAAAGGCAAATCGGGCCACAATGAAAAGTTGAAGCATCTATCATCTGAACAAAAAGAAATACGCAGGGAAAAGCTTAAAGAAATAGCAGCTGAAGCCAAGGCGAGAACTGTTAAAGAAAATTGCTCAAAAAATGTGAACAATGATGATGCAGTTAAACAAAAAGTTGCTGCAAAAGTTACAAAAAAAAATCGTGGTGCATTTCTAATAGAAGCAGCCTTACCAAGACCACCTAAATCTAAAAATATAAAAAATAAGGATAGTAAGAAAAATCCTTCTTTATGCAAAGAAAGTAATTGTCATTATAAAAATTCTGCTGAAAAAATAAATGAGGCTGAGAAAAGAAAGGACATAGGTCTGGAAAAAGAGAAAGTTGCTAAATCTGTTACATTTTCAGCAGCACCATCTCAGATTCGAGAATTTTATATAGAACCTGGCAACAATTTAAAAAATATAAAATTGATTAAGAGCTCCTTGCTACATGCACGAAGGCCAAGATCCTTGTTTTCGCTTTCACAAATATATTTAGGGAAAATTCTTAAATGGAGTACGCACTGGCTTGATGACCAGCTAAAAAGTAATGTAACACCTCCAGTCACGACTCAAACACCAAAATGCCTACAGCAGATATTTGATTCCCATGACCAATATGTAGAGTAAGTACTTCTATTTAAGTATGCTATAGCTGTAATTTATATTTATGGATTTTTGCAAGTTTATACTAGTTTCATTTTAGTACATACTAACTGTAATTTCAGATCAGAATAAAAACTATAATGTTTTTTTTTAGATTAATTGGCGATTTATTACTATTAGAAATTTGGGAATGTCTGACTGAAGCATATTTATGTAAACCAAATCTTGATATGGAACTGAAATTGAAACTTATATCTGAACCTGTTTTTCCTTCATCTGATCGCTGTTTTAATTTTTTTCATCTTACTACAGAAGGTAATTATGGGGATACTTTATAACACAATTTGTTGATAAAAAAAAACAAATGCTTTAGCGTAAATTTAATCAGTAAAAACACTATAGGACTTTTACTTGTGTGGAGTTTTTTAATATTGTAAAAATAATGCATACAAAATAGTATGATGCTGTATAATTTGTACTAAGATTTAACTTAATTTTCTTCCATTACATTTTTTTATGCTCTAAAGTCTAAACTAATAAAAATGAAATGTTTTTTCACAGTAACAATACCTAAATCTGAAGTAAAATCATTACCTATGGCGTCTGATATTTTGATAATAATGTTTGGTCCTAAAGACAAGAAGAATATAAATTTCTTTTTTGTGCAAAATGTTAAATATCATTCTTCTCAAGCAAGTAAGTAATACTGTTTATTTCAAGTGCACTTGCTGCCTACAGTTCATTTTCACAAGCTCACAACATGAATGATTCTTATAAAACATAACAAAATGAAGAGCAACGCAGGTAGTGTGACTTCAAACGAGAATGCTATGTGATATAGGCGTCAGGATAAGATATAAAAGCGTGCAAAAATATCAAAAGAAAATGAAATATTGCTAAAAATTATATATTAATAACTAGATATTTTTAAAGATATGCTTCAATCGGGAATCAGAAGCCGGTATCGCTAATAGGTATTTGTGGCGTTATAATTCTGCTATAAGGATTACCAGTGTAGCTGTTAAAAACAGGTTATTGAGAGATTTCCTGTTTAATTATCTATGTTTCTTAAATTCAAAATATGTTACTGTACAAAACATTTTACTGTAGAGCTGGTCCTGCTGTTTTCTTCTGGATCTACAGCAATATCTTAAGCATGTGGGTGCATTATTGCAGCTTTCTAGCAGAGGTGACTAACCCAGTCCTATTTCAATTTTCAGTTGTTTGAGCTATGTTTGCAATTCAACTATTTAATTGTATATACCTATACTATATAATACGTTGCAGATGGCAATACATTCATTATTAATCTTCTGGCAGCATCTGATAATATTTCGACAATAAAACAGGGTGATATATTGTGTGGAAGGAAACTCATATTTATAAAAAATGAACTGGCATTATTTGATGCAATGGACTATTTACCATTTACACCGCTCTGTGAAACTTTACTTCAACCTCAACCCAAACTATTTCCGAGTGTTTTTAATCAATACATTAACGCTATGGTTAATAAATGTCCTGTAAGTATTTTTTTTCTCACTACAGTGAAAAGAATAAAATACTAAATAAATGCATAAAGTTTTTCAAATTGTCCAAGTCATGTTCTGATAACCCGAAGCATCATCAATAATTTCAAAAGTAAAACAATAACGAGCATATGTCATACATAATAACTAAATTTTAAAATCTGTTGTTGTTTCAGTGGAATTCTATGCTCAATAGCAGCCAGCTCCAAGCTGTACAGAGGTCAGTTACAATTGCATTGGGGGACAGAGCCGCTATACAAATGGTACAGGGGCCGCCTGGCACAGGTAACCAAAAATATTGTCAGTATAATGATAAAAGTAACCTAAATACTTTTAAACATTTTTGAAAAACTGTAAATTGTGACGTAATTTTATTACGAGATAAACATTTACTTATGATACTTGTACAAATAATTAGGGGCAATGCAGATAAGCACATTAGCAATAAATTAATGCAAACAGTCTCAGCATTTTCTCATATAATGTGTTGGCGGGAAAAATTGTTTTTGTGTATATGTACTTGTTTAATAAATTCCGAATGACCTTTAACTGCTTTTGTGAAGGAACACTTGTACTATTCTGTTATGTTTAGCAGGTAGCTGACCTTCGTTTCGTCTGCTTAATTTTGTATTAAACATGATTAGTATGATGTACATTTGCATCGCATTAACTAAATACTAACTGAATGTTTGAGTATATAATTGTAAATATATTAATTAAACCTAGTGTACATTGCTTCGTAGGAAAAACCCTTTCCCAAATCAGACCAGAAGTTCCTGAGTATTTGAATATAAATATAGCAATACATATAAAAAATTAGATACTTGTTTCAGGTCTGTGTTTTATGTTTGTATTGTCTTCGTCCGGAGTATTGTATATTATTTTTTTAGGCAAATCAAGAGTAATATGTTCAATTGTAATGTCATATTTCTACAATGAGTTTAATTGTAAAGTGCGTGATAGACGAAAAATACTTATATGCGCGTCGAGTAATGCCGCCGTTGATGAACTTGTCATTCGTCTGCTTAAAATCAGACAGGAACTACCTCATGGTAACTATAATGTCTCAACTTTTCTGTGCCTCCTGTGAAAACCGATATTAATATGATAAGAGAAAAAGTTCAATGACATAAGTAGATTTATCACACATATACATATACTATATATATTCTATAGATATTTATTTAGATATTATAACTATGTAGTATAGATTCGATTTGTTATTTCCAGCTGAAAGGTTTCGTATGGTGCGCGTCGGACGTTTAGAAGCGATGCACACGAGGGCACGTGACATATCCAGCGAAGTGTTGGCTGAAAGAGATCTTCGGCGGCAAGTGGCTCAAACTACATCTGATACTTGTGAGGTAATCGCAACAGTTCTCTACTCACGAGGAAGATTATATAAACAAAGAGACAATTTTTTTAGGACAACTTAAGCTTGTGTCATTGAGACGGGGATAAATATAACTACCCTCAAAAATTTTGATACTTGAGAATAATAATATTTATGTTATTTACCAATGTTACTTCTAGTTCGAATGTCACTTAACCCCTTTATGTCAACAGAAAAATCTTCTAATGGCCAAAATAAACATGGCTGCATCCTCTCTGGAAGGGGCGCATGATGAGAGTACTAAGGCCTATCATGAACAACGACTGAAACGCTACACGCAGAAGCAGACTGCGGTATGTTATGTTTGTTTTTTAAATTTACTCGGATTCTTTTACTTGATATTTGTATATCAAATTAGAAACTGAGCAGTAATCTCTCTTTTTTTCTCCTAAATCTAATTATATCTTTCTATCGGATGTATATTTATATATATATATATAACACTATAGAACTAATGTGTATTTTTTTTTAAATTAGGCCTAATCAATAGTATTTAAGTATGGATTGGTCATTCACAGGCAAGGGAACGTGTTGTCATTGAATGCGCTGATATTATTGTAACCACACTCACCAGCGCCGCCCATGCTAAGATGAAAGGGTATGTGTTTTATATTCAAGAAATATTATTTTAATTTTAATAAATAATAACCAATAATCGATTATTACACATTTGTGAAATTATTTAACAGATTGAAAGGTCAGATAGCGCTGTGCATTGTGGATGAAGCTGGTCAAGCGATTGAACCAGAAAGCTTAATACCTCTGACACTAGACGTAACTCGCATTACGCTTGTTGGTGACACACAGCAGTTACCAGGCTTTATTTGTTCACAGGTAATGATTTATTTGGTGTTATTCTTTAACATTACTCATGTGAGTTGGCAGTCTCTCTGGCGTAGTAGGGTTACAACTTATTATATTTATAGATTGAAGCATTACAATCATACTTAATTTTTCAATTCCAGCGCGCAAAAAGTTTAGGTTTTTCAAAAAGTTTATTCGCTCGTCTCTTCTCATTCACCGAGCAATGGGAAGACGCGTCCTCTGTCACCACACTCAACACGCAGTACAGAATGCATCCAGATATATTTTCTTACCCTAACAGAACTTTTTATCGAGGCCAAATCATGGATGCACCGACAATTAGAGACGATTTAGGCATTCCACATTATTCATTGATTTCTATTTGCAGTAGCGATAAAAAACAAGGTATGGTCAATGAGTTAAATAATCTAGATTTGTTAGTTTTCTTTTCTCTTTGTGAATATCCATGGATAGGCGAGTAGATAATGGATGGAAAGAAATAAGTTTTGTTTCTAAATAAAAACACGTTATAGCACCAACTAGTGTATAGGGAGCCTTAATGCTACCAATTAACCTTTGTTCGTATAAGAATAATTATAATAATAAGTAAATAAACACAATATTTAAGAGAAAAAGCTAAAGAGAATAATTTTAAGGTTACAAATATAATTATTGAAGGATGTTTTTAGATAATTTAGAAACCAATCAGATGGAGGCTTGGGGTGTATCCAGATTGGCAGTGGCGATACAAAAACTCACTAAGGCTGAAGACATGACTTTAGCCATCATAACACCATACAATGCTCAAAAAAATTTGATTAAAAGAATACTGCTTAAGCTTCAAGGACCGTGAGTTTTCCACTTGTATTTTAAGATCTTATTTTAATTATGTTAGTCTGGAGTAGAATATGAATACTATATAGAACCAGTGCATAGTTGTTAATAATAATTTTATGTATATTCCAGTGATGCGAAAGCTATTAACGTTAATACGGTGGATAGCTTTCAAGGTCAGGAACGAGATGTGATATTAGTGTCACTGGCAAGGAGCAGTGGCGCAGGATTCTTAACAGACACAGGTAGAGTTAACGTGATGTTAACACGAGCGAGGCATTCACTGCTGGTGTGCCTCAACGTCAAAGCCCTTGCAGTAAGTATTCTTCTAGCAGCATATGTACTAATAATATTGATGTCAAAAAAAAACTTAATTCGATATCATGTGTAATTAAAACTCGTTTTAAAATTACAGACTAACTCTCAATGGAAGACGCTAATTGATGACGCAAAGAAGCGTGGTTTCTACAGAACATTGCCAGAGGGAGCTTGTCAGCCCACTGGAAGACAAGATGACAGAATACTACGCCACCTGAACGAGTGATCATTATACCAAAACTAGTCAGCCTATACCACTTTTTTTGTTTATGATATATGCTCCTTCTAATGTTAAGTGGAAATGCGGTCCTTCCGCGGAGACATCTGTAACCACATGCAGATGTCTACTCGTCCTATGCCAGCCTGAGGAGACGAGTGTGCTCTCGCCAGATTCCTTATATCTAACTACCTCGGAGTTGGTGGTACCACAATCAGTGCCACTAGTCTATATCTTAAGTGTTAATAAGTTATTATTTTTTGTATTTATGAAATATATATCCCTTCTGTAGCCGTCGTATTATAAATGGATAGATAAATTATATTGACATTTTTATTATAATTCTGGGATTTTATCCGTTCCACTTATTGTTATTTGAAGATTATCGAGAGTGTAGAAGTAAGACAGTTTTTCAATATAATAATTGCATATTAGTTCTAAATTTGCATTTAATTGTATAGTATTTATAATTATCAGCGTGACTTTTCTGGGTTGTTATATTAAGTTTCTTACGGTGCCCGTAGAGGCATATTATTATTTTTTATGATTAATTTGTTTTGAATTTTGTTTGTTTTTCTAAAATATATGTATTCATGATTGATTGAGACATTAGTTTATTATACAGGTTGTTGACTCTGGACATGTTACGACCGAATACTGAAATGTTATGAAATGTAGAGCTTCAAATGGAAACGACGATATATGATCTATCATTTAATTAACAAAGAGTGGACAAAATACGCAAAATTCCAAAAAATATATGACGATTTACTTAACTGTCACCAATAGTAAGTTTGTTTTCATGATTACAAAACTTCACCAAACATATGAAGCTGCCAAAGTTTGAGTATTCGGCCGTTAGGTTACTTATTACTGACAATAAAACATTATCGGCGTTTGTCGATCAATTAAGTATAATTAACATTAAGGCAATGGTCATTTGTGATATTTTTGATCGAACAGTAAATCCTTTTTGAATGGTTATAGCTAATAAGTTATATATTTAAAAATATATATAAATGTGCCCGTAATAGGTATATGTTATCTAATGTGAATAAGAAACAATAAACCAACTCCAATACAAATATTACTGCTGCGTTATTTTGATTAATTTACTAGAACCACGATAACTTCCTTTCATAGATGTGTCATGATTTAAATTAGGATACCGAAATAAAACCAGGTTTAGGTAATAAGGTGTTCATATATTTTAATGTTCTCTTTTATTTATTCGCCAAGGAAATGGATTGTATTAATCTGACAATCTCCGCATACCTTAACACTTAACTTATTTTTAATAAATTTTACAGTTTTAAGGTACCTAATAACTATCCTATGAAGCTAAATATATCTATCGTAAATCCTCTAACATTCAAATCAAAGTAAATAAATTAAAATGCCTGTAGTTCTAAGGCAGATTATTGGTAACGCAATAAGCCACGGAAATAAGCATAATTTACGAAGAGTGAAAATAATATGCCGAAGCAATTAGGAACTAATTCAGCAGAACTATAATATAAATTATCAAAATTAAGCAGATAATTACGCTATACACTCGCCGATTTAGTATTCGGCAATTGGTCAACGAAAAGACTGAAAACATGTGGCCTATAAATTAGGGATGAACATGCCAAGTCATATTATAAATGCCTACATATATGTAATTAATGCGTAATGGTATAATATTTATATTTATTTATTTATATAATTTATTCCAATTCAAAATCACTGCATGCAAATCTGGATGTGTAAATCATATTGACAGTGAATGCAATTAGCTAAAAATATTCCTATACTAAGAAAATCCTTAATTCCGTCATATTCATAAAAACTATTAATACCATTGTTTTGTAGGAGAATACAGGATAAATAAAAACATACAAAGTAACCATCTGACTCCCATACTGTTCTGACAAATACAGACGGCCTTTCAGATAAGTGAATGACCTTTCCTATCTATTTTATATTAGCTGTGTTACGCGGGGTTTTTTTCTGTATAATTTTTCAATTAATATGAAGCTATTTTTCACTAAAATCACGAAAGGCACCATCGAAGGTGTTTGCCAGTCAATACTTCATATTATCGACATGTGTTATAAACTCGACGCCCGATTATTGCCGTAATAGCTTTTAATTTGTACCCTATGACAAGTTGGCTAATTTACGGAAACAACCAAGCATTTGTGTTTTGTATATTATTATAATTCATAATTTAAACATATTATATTATTGCATCGCATTCCCCTATATACTTATTGCTAATTTATTAGTAAACTAATATTACGAAAGCGTAAGTTCTGAACAAAATCTGTGCGTGTGCAACATTAACCAATATATTTCATATTAAAAATGTTAAGTCATCTGTGGCAGCATCGCGCGTCACCAGTGCACATGACAGATTATTATTTAAAAAAGTATAATCAAATTATTACTATTGACTATTTTATACAAATTCATCACATAGAATATATTAAACATTATTATCTACATTATAAGTAAGAAGCTATAATTACAACCAATGATACCACCAAAATTATTGAGTCATGGAAAGTACTATCGGCAAAAGAATCGCTTTACCAACTTCCCTTCTTTTACTTCTTATTTTGATATTTTGCATTCTTCGTGTTCGTGATGGCAAGTTATGAACCAAAAATATCAAATATTTAATAGTACCAGTAAAGTTATTATTTGTCCGATAGTACCTATGATGGAACACAATCACAATACAAACATTAAAATATGAGTTATATGAACGCGTTAATTGAACTGTCTTTAGTTTGCCTAAATTTTGAACTACATATTACCTACCTACTTAGTAAAACAAAAAAAAAAAACAATTAGACCGTATTAAAATATTCAAATTAGTAATGTCATTGTTTGATAACAAGGACAACAGTATTTTAAACATTTTAATAGTTAGAGACAATTCCCGTAGAGAGAGGCCTCTCATGGTCGTCATGAAGCAAACTACCCTATGTACGGTGCGTTCGATGTGAACACACTCGGCATAGAAGCACTTGCGCAACTTAATTACTTCCGAGGATAGTAAACGCTATTAAAATAATCTAAAAGAAAAGAATTCACAATAACATAAATAATGTTGGCAGTGTAGTTCTATCGCCTTACACATGGCCCAAACAAATGCTACGTGTACACACAGAAACTTAAATGCCCTCTTAACGGCTTACTTAAAAATATATCTATAAACTATTACCACTACAATATATATACATCTTAGAAAAGATATCAGCCGGGGTCAATGGCGTCTCGAATAATGGTGACCATTGTTATACCTGAAATTAGTTAAACATTATATAAGTTGAAATAGCTATAGAATTGATATTTTTATGCATTTGCTGATCTGTCAACAATTGAATTAAAATTGTTTGTTAGGCAGTCATATAATATGGCTACTGTATGATTATTGAAATGAATGATAAAATAATAAATACCTATTGTTAAAGTGCTTGTACTTATTGTTATATCGTTTGTGCACAAAATGTGGACGATGATCACGATATTTGTGTCCAGAACTGGTAACCCAGCGTGACATGTTCTGCTTCTCCTATATAACAAGAAAAAAATTACAACTTCAATCACATTCTTTTTACAAACTAAAATAATAATAAAAACTCTAATATACCTGGAAAGGATTATAATTATTCCTATTATTGTTAAATCTGTTGTAATGGTGGAATTTTTTAGTTTTCTTTACACGACCACGGTCCATTTCGTCCACGCCGTCCAACGCGCGTTTCCTTTCAATTCGTCGCTCTTCAAACACCTGAAACATTTTATTCATTATTTTTAAAATGATATAACTCCAATTTAAATTTTATATATCTATATATTCATACAGCAACTCCTACCTGTCTGCCCATGTCGGCGCGTGAACCTGTCCATGTGTCAACATGTGTGCCATACCCTCGGTGAGACATTGTTTGCAAGTGTCTGGCAGTGTCATGTGTGGACAGAAGGCCATTGCTAGGCGGTTTCGCAGCACTCGCAGCTGTCGTCGGCGTGGTGATGGTAGTGGTAGTGGAGATGGTCGTGGTAGTGGTGGCAGTGGTTGTAGCAGCAATAGTGAGAGCCGATGTTGAAGATATAGTAGTTGTCATGTTGCTCTCAGTTTTACTGTTTGAATGATCACTCAAAGGCGACATAGTACTGAGGCTTGTGTTTAGACTTTTCTCATTTTCATCGCCAATTTCTTGATTTTCGTCTTTCCCTTTCTCCTTCTCTTTCACACTGCAAATCACAAAACTGATTAATTAGTGCGTAATTATATGAAATACGAAACACCTATCATGGCTAGAAAAGTAATTACAGACCTATTATTAGTGTCACCATTGAGACTGGGACTCAGTTGTGGGCCATCACTCTCCCGTAGTACTATCCAAGTGGGCGCAGTCGTCGTCCCGCACGACGGCTTGTGCTTATTCTTATCTCCTTTTTCATCCCCACTCTCAGACTCAGAATCATAGGGTACCAATTTAGAATTGCAATTCCCATTTCTTTGTTGTGGAGCAACTTCAATATTATTATTCATTTGTTCTTCTAATTTCTCTAATGGCGACTTTGGTGCCTTCATTTTATTAATAGGTTTATCACCATTCACATTTGTACTCACAACAACACAAAGTTCTGTATCATCATCCTTGCATTCTGTTTTACCACAATCATCATTATGTGATTGCTTGATTGTGAAGCAAATTTTCTTATTATCATCACCGCAGCTGGTCTTATCACTACCATTCAATATTTTTGGAGCTGTGGTTACTTTCACGACCTCGCCGTTCTGTTTAACAACCCAAGGTTCTGAATTAGAACTGTTGGCATTAGATGATTTAATCAAAGTACCATTCAAAATGATAGGTTTGGGGTCAGGTTTTACGCTTTCAATAGTTGTAGAAGAGTTAAGTAGTGTGGGTTTTCTTTCTTCATTTCTAAAGAAACAAACCTTTAGAGGACTCTTGTCTCTTTTTAAGATAATATTATCGGGCAGTTGGGGGCCATAGACAGCACTGGACGTAGAAGCGGCATTTAAGTCTTCACTATTGGAATTGTCTCTTTCAAAGAACATAATGTAAGCGTTATTTGCGAGTACAGAGGACAGAGGCAGCGGCCTCACGGAACCATCATCAAATTGATAATAGTTACTGTTAGGTGCTTGCCCTATGGCTGTATAGTGGCCACAATGTTGAGAACTGCCCAGGTGAGTCACCATACTCACTAACTTGTAATTCTGGGAAAAAATAAACATATTTTAAATACAACTTACTACAGAGATGCATCTATTTTGTGGTATGTATCCTTACCAATGACTGTTGTGTATTTTTGTTATGCATATACTTGAGTAGTGAGATCTTCTTACGGAACTGCACATGTTTGGACAGCTTACCGCCCGCCAGGGAAAATCTCTTCAAAGCAATACAAAGCACCATTGGGGCACGCTCCACAAAGAATTGCTTAGTTGCAGATACCTAATTAAAGAAGATTCAATTAATTTTACATATCACATTATACTTGTATTCTATTAGAACTTACATTGATATCAAATATTATAAAGTTATACTTACTACATAATAGCAAGATAGAGATAAATATTTAAATATGACATTTATTTTTTTGCAATAAAGAATTAATTATTTATTTATAATTTTACATGTACAAGTGTGCGTTGTACCTAAATTATAAAGTAGAAATTTAACAGTAATCTTTGGAAATTCAACACATCTGAAATAAAAATGTTTAAATATCTAATGATAAGTGAGAGTTGAAGTGGGAACTTTATGTTATGTATTTCAACACAGAATTTCGATGTATGAAAACCACAAACCTTCTTATTACAAGCTTCACATTTGTAGCCTAAATCTTCTAACCTTTCTCGAGAAAAAAATGAATCCAATGCCTCCTCCAGTGTAGAATGCTTCCGGATATCCAATAGCAAGTCCTAAAAACATAAATGTAATACAAATAATGCATTTACTAGTCTAAAACTTTAAACTAAAAAGAGTTTTAGAAAGAAAACAATAAGAAATTTTAAACCAAATAAAAACTGTTGTCAAAATAAAAAATATATATCATAGCATGTCTAATAATATACTTGGTAATTTACATTTGAAAATAGAACATTAAACTATGTTGTAATTGAGAGTAATTTTTAGAATGTACATTTATTTTAAATATGGAACATACATCTCACCAATAACAAACCCTATTGTCATGAATAAATTTAAAATTCGAATCGCCCGATCGACCTTGAAACCAAAGAAATTTTTAGTATTGATTTACTGGGTAAAAAAAGTTTTTGATAAAAATATCATAATTTTATATAGAAAAATTTGGGTCTATTTTCTTCCTGTCATTAACTCTAATCAATGACATAATTCAAATGCTAGTCTTACACTTATACTTGTTTGTATTACTAATCATAATTAAGACATCTCACCTGAAAATGTGAATAAGTTGTTGATAGATGATGACATGCCAGACATCTAACTGTTGATCGTAGATAACCTCCTAGGATCTGATTTAGAGGCGTAGTTTCCTTGCTGTACTGGTCCAACTTGTCAGCATGAGCAAATCTTGTCAAGTAACATTTTTCCATCGCCTCGACCAAGTATCTGGTGGTAAAGTTAAAATTATAGATTACCTCTATGAATCATTATTTATGTACATATGTGTAAATTGCAGTCAAGTGTTAAATTATTATCTAAGCATATATATACAGACTTCTTCAGCCACATAAGAACTGGCATCATTCACAATCTGCACTATAATTATGAGAGTTTACAAGTATTTTAGCAGTTTAAAATTATACACCTCAGAAATTCGTGTGCATCTTCTTGTCTCCCTGGAGTGAGATGTTTGCATATCAATCTAAGTTTTGAGTAAATCATCCAAGGTTTAATTGATAAGTTAGCAGACTTTTGTGTTGCCAGAAGAGTTTCTCTCATACCACATATTACACATCCATCTGTAATAAATGTTATTAGCAGTTTTAATAAAGAGTCATATAACAGAGGCTGAATACTTATAAAAAATAACCTACCTTTTTGATTGCATTTATCAGCATGAGGACCTTCTGATACCAGCCAGTTAGCAAATGCTGGTACATGAAATAAAGCTTGCAATGTGGAGTTCAAATAACATGTATTCCCTACATTTTGTATACCAGTACCGGCGGACCAGGCCCCTTGCCATCCCACTTGCACCTTCTCAATATGAAATAATGTAATTTTGGCTCTTGGGACACTGTCATCTGGCTTCGTGTCTGCAATAACAAACTTTGTGACTAACAATAACAACATTAAACTCTATATACAAACATGTTACATAATTTCTAATAGAAACAAAGAAACATAACAAAACCTACAATATTTCCATCCAGAGATTACAAAAAAATCTTATCTATTTGCTGTTTATCAAATTCACAACAAAAAAGAAAAATAACCTAAAACATCACGATACGCCTCAATTACAGAAATAAGCGTAAAATATCATAAAATAAACATTCAAAATAGTTCAACCTTACCTGATGAGCCAGAGCTTCCATCCTTCTTCACAATTTTGGCTTCTAACACAGGTTTTTTAGGTCGAATCACCACGTACTTCGATTTCAACCCATCGAGGACGTTGCTTTGGTAATCGCCAGACTCTTCGAATTCAATTTTGGATAATAGCACACTCTTAGCAGACGAAAAAAGTCTACTGTCTAATAATGAAGAGCTCTGAGATTCATCCGTAGCGAGGGATAAGCGCAATGCGCTCGAAACTGGATCGCAAATGGAAGCGGGCATTTTACCTCCAAAATTAAACTATCACATCACACCGTTATTTATAACAACAATTCAACAACCCACATATATAATGAAATAAATTATAAAATAAAGCATTTGTTTGTTTGCGCCACGTGAATATCAATAGAAAATTAGGAAAAAGAATACTGATAACCCAACGTCATTTGTCACACGCGCACGAAAGAAAGCCGAACAAGCAAGCGAAACGGAGCGAAATCGCTGAAAATTGCGATTAGCTGTTACTAGACCGAACGATGATAGTGGCCAATTATAATTTAATAAAATTCGGTATTAATTACGTCCAAATACTTTTACAGAGTTTACAAAAAACTAAATATTGAATATTTTTATTAATAATTTTTATTTAATGATTTAGTAGTTTAAATTTGAGTAGTCTGGACGTAGCTAATAATGGACAAAAAAATATTTTTGTCTATAGAGGCAAAGGGAATGAGACAAACTATCTTTTTATCACGTTTAAATAATTAGTTTAAATCTTATATTAATGAAATATTGATTAACCATAAATTAAAAATTAAATGCTATTAGATTATATTTAATTTAATATGCTCTATAATACGCGTTCAAAGATACATTGAACAAGAAATGACATGACAAATTACCATAAAGTATAGAAACATGACATTTGTCAAAGTCATAAAAAATTACGAAAAGCTAACCATTTTCGTGTGCGATTTTTTATAGAAATAAATGGAACCGCTTTAGTTGTTATATAAATTGATTATTTGTATAAAAAACGAATTGCTTCTTTGATAATTAGTTTAGTAAATGTAGAAGTAGGTCTCTATTATAATACCTGAAGTCGAAGTGCGCGCCGGGTGAAATAGTGATCATGGCGAATCCGTCGTCTGGCGTTGGTAAGACATTATTGCAAAATTAAAATTTAAATGTTCAATAAAATTATATTAGATGTTATTTTGGATTTTATTCGGGTGTTATACCATATACTAAGTGTTTATGGTCCTGTTTTAATCATGTTACACTGTATGATCAATATTTTTTTGCAGTTGTACCCCGTAACTTTCGTCTCCTGGAAGAGCTCGAGCAAGGTCAAAAGGGTGTAGGTGACGGCACCATATCTTGGGGTCTCGAGAGTGACGATGATATGACTCTTACTCACTGGACTGGCATGATAATTGGGCCCCCAAGGGTAAATTTATCATTATATATTATCACATGGCACTATCTATGTTTATATGCATTGTAAGTGGTGCATTGAAAAAAACAAAACCACTCACGAATTAAGTACGTGTACATTTTTATCATCATAAAGATCAGTGGTATTCTTTAAAAGTTTTATTTCGTAGTAAATGTTTGGTAATGTGTAAATGTATTTTTCAGACCCCATATGAAAATAGGATGTATTCTTTGAAAATTGAGTGTGGCACCCGCTATCCTGATGAACCTCCAACTGCTCGCTTTATATCCAGAATCAACATGAACTGCATTAACAGCCAAACTGGACTTGTAAGTTATTTTGAAAAGTTATTGTATTTCAGATCATTATATTGTTAATTACCAATATACTCTTTAAACAAAACAATTATCAATGATATTATTTTGATTTGTACTTTTAGGTTGACAACAGACAAGTCCCAATCTTGGCGAGATGGCAACGGGATTATACGATCAAAACTATGCTGCAGGAGCTTCGGCGCCTCATGACTCTGAAAGATAACATGAAGCTTTCTCAACCACCAGAGGGTAGCACTTTCTAGTTCCTCTCACGTTTTAATCTCCCTCAATCTACCCTCATATGTCTTAATGTTACAAAAGTTGTTTTATGCTATTTTCACATTTTATATTTATAGTTTAAATATGTAAGACTTTTTCAACCAAAAAATAGAAATGATTCCATTGGTACAAAAAAAAAAGAATATTGCATTAGTTGTCGCTTTGTAGGTAGATGACGTTTGCTGCAGCAGGTTTGTGGGAGATATTATCAGTTAAGTACTATGTAACGAGGGCTATTATTTTACCCACATAGAGGGTAACAACTGTTTATTTATCATCATATTCTCCAGATTGTTGTGGCCTTTTGAAAGTTAAACTTGCTTTTTGTATTAATTGTAAGGCTAGCCGCATTCATTTATTTTTAAGGATTTTTGTGAACCTTGTTAAATGAGTCTTAAACATCTCTCTTTAACTAATATTTAAGCATCTCTCATTTATGTATACTAGATATAATGGTGACAACTTTGAATTTATTGGGTCTCGTTTTTTAAAAAAGTAATTCACACAAACAATAGAAGAACAGTATTTGTTTTTTTTTATAATAAAAATAACATTTACAATCCATGTCTAGTTTTTTTTTTACAATGTAAAGCATTATCACGCGCTAGCAATTTTCTTGTATATTTAACACTGTATGACCACAACATTATAATATTACCAAATGCTAAGTCAACAAAATGTTCATAGCATTTATATTTTTACCAATGTAATTAGCAAGGGTAAATAAATAAATCAGTCTTAAGTTATTTGTTTCATTTCTATAGTCGGGGGTTTCAATTTGATCCCTAAAAATGTATGAGATACACATAAAAAAAGGAATTTTTTTTTAGTTTTTATTTAATTCTTGACACAAGGTTGGCAACTAATGGTTTTTTTTTTGTCAATTAATAGAACTGGCAGTTCTTATATTTAAGAAAGTCATTTAAAAACAACAAATATTGGGGGACATTTGACTTGCACTGGGAGTGTGGAGCCAATAGCACTTTAGCCTCAGACAAGATTGAACATATTTAGCATGAGTTGTTAACAACTTAATATGATTATTGTAATAATTTGTCAACATACTCCAAAGTGACAACACAGACCAGCCATGGTCTAACTTGATTACTTTGTAAGTTGAAAACTATCAGTATCTTAGCATAATGAGCAGCAGTAGCGAAGTATCCATACAAGCAAGGTGATGGTTTCCATCGACGCATATTGCCAAAATAATTAATAAAATTCGAATCAAAATCAACAATACTATGTTTTAGACATGATTTTTTGAGCATTTTCGTACATCGGATTGCTCTAAATCGTTCCTTCGCCTCTGATAGCTAGTAATTAACATAACAGACTGACTGCAGCCCATATTCTAAAGATATTAAAGATCCCTATTACTAACTATAGTCCTATTGGTATACAAAAATTAGTTGTAAAATCGTAGATACTCAGTGTAACCGATTTTGTTTTCGTGTCACTGGGTCTCCTGGAGTTGTCGATGCTTGCAATCTGCCCACAATCCTGTAATATATCTCTTAATACTTATAGTAATACAATTAAATAACCGATATATAAAAAAAGTTACAGGAGCAGTCCTAACTAATTTTGAAAACGAATATCATTATCCAGGTACACTTGAATTTAGAATATACAATTATAAACTGGACCTACAACACTAATACGACGTTAACATTTGCTTTTTCTTACTTTTCAAACACAAAATGTATAAATTCAATGTTAAAATCAGTTAGATGTTCTCAATATTTAAATTTTATTGCCACAATATAATTAATATTTACTTAATAACTTAAAATAAAAATATGTTTAATTGCCTAAAGACACATGCCCAGACAGTGGCGGCCTTACCGATTGCGAGGCCCCAGGCGGCAGGTCTTTGCGAGGCCCTTTGTCCTTCGTGAAAAGTATATGTGCGCGAAAGTAAATCTGGTTTTTACATGAAATTTGATATTTTACATGTTTATCAATATCACATTGTATATTTTCTATAGATCTACATTTTTTAAAAATTTGTTTGGGTTGTTGCGCGAGGCCCCGGACGATTGCCCCGTTCGCCACCCCCTAAGGCCGCCACTGTGCCCACATATACGATAACACTCAAATATAATTAAAACATTAGTATTTAAAATTTTAAACGATAATTTTATGTATAATAGAAAAAATATTTTCTATTAAAATCATATAATTAATAAATAATTTAACTTAATACCTTATATAAAATGACCTGACAAGCACCTGTACAATAAAATTACAATGAATGCATAAGTTCGTATCAAATTCAAATATATTCAAGGAACTGAAAAAGTTGAAACAAAAAATCTCATTCTAGCAAGAACCTACGCAATTATTGTATTGTATAATGAAATTGACACCAAACAGCACAAAAAAAAACAATTCTTTGGTCATATTTACGCCATGAGCATTTTATGGCTTCATCTTTAAAATAAAGCAACATTGATTTAAATCAAATTGATTGTTTTTAAGAAACGTTCGTGCGAACATTCCCTAATGTCTATGACCCCTTTTCAAATATTAAAAAACATGAAAGGCGCATATATCTAATATTTTCATTATTTAAAAACGTGTCTTTCTTTTCATTTTCCCCAAAAAATTAAGAAAAGCTACAAATTTTTTTGTTTTAAGTAAAGAATATGACAAACAAAATTTTACTCTTCATTAAAGTAATAATTTGAAAACAGCTCCTACAAACAACAACGGACGAAACAATACCTACTTAGTAGTAATACATGGCTTTTAAAAGCATCAACATTTAACATTATCAGAGAAAATAACACACTTATGGACGAATGATTTTATGCTTAAGAAGGCGTCTCAATTGTACTTTCTGCGTACTTGTACATACTTCCTAAACACACAACATAATGAGATGCCTCCATGAAAAGCAGAGCTAAAAATGTCTTCTCCAACAATAACTACACTTTATGCCAGCAACTAATATGACTTTTTGTTTTCGAAAATAAAACGCCATACTCATACAATATTATATGATAACAATAAACATGGTTTTAATTTCCTAACAAACTTAATAGTATTATTATTATAACGTTATTTACATGATCAACAAATAAATAAGCACTTATTTGGTTGGTATTCTAAAACAAGAAATGAAATAATGATTTCACATATTTGCCATATTGTCTTTATACTGTAGTTTGACAAATCTGAATATCCTTGAATGCAGCTTATTTCTCTCGCTGTTTGACAGCGTTATAACAAAGAAAGAACGTCAGCAGCTGCATTTGGCAAACATTCCTGGAACTGGTCACAATGAATTTCCGATAATTAAATTTCCTTTTTCATCAAGTCGTCACAACCACACACATTGGTAAGAAAAAGGATTAAAGCTATGATTCACATCTACATAAATGAGTCATAATTATTGCAAGTGATCAATATCACCATATAAGCTAATTCTTTTTTTAAGCTCTGGTTATATATAATATAAATGCGGAAATAATTTAAATTCAACAAAAACATCTCTTTCCTAAAATTTTCTTCATAGACCAAAACTATATAAGTATTTTTATACATTTTCATACATTTTTCTATAAAGGTATAAAAATAAAAATATTATAACTATTGACAGTCATAACATTGATAGATAATGCAGTTTGAAATAAAAGATGCGATGATAAATAATATAGAAGGGGACCACAAATACAGTAATATACTTTGGAAAACGCAACAATCACAAAAGATACTAACAGAAGAAAAAAAATACGTATTCACGGTCTCAGCACAACCCGTGCAGTCGTCGTGCTGGAGCGGCATGTGGTCTGGCAGCGGCCCACAATCGCCCGCATAGCGCTGCCAGACCTCCACCGCCCCAGCGCGCTTCTTCCACCTCTGCAATGCGATTCAGTGACCGGGATTCCCGTAACCGCGATTCTTTGCGACCCGCGCGACGCCTACGACCACCCGCGCTCCCACCGCGTGCGTCTCCTCCCGCACCCCCTCCGCTGCTACTCTTGTTCTCTGAAGTCACCGCGCCACCAACCCGCGGACCAGCCGAAGCTCCACCCGCGCCGCCTGTCGCGGCGCCGCGTTCCTGGCTGTCGCTGGAGTCATCATGTGAATCTCTACGCGGCTTGAGTGGTGGCGCAGGATCGGGTTCAGCAGTGGTGCGCTTCTTTCTGCTCTCAGAGTCCTCATCAGAAAGGTCAGAAGAAGAGCACGAACCTGCGCGACGTCGTCGGCACTCGAGACGATGCCTGCGAGGCGGCGGCGGAGCAGGCGGCACAATCGGGACCACAGTATCACCGCGCTCAGCCGCCGACTTCGGTCTGATACGTTCCCCCGCTCGAGATAGTCGTGAACCGAACGTCGCCAGCCTTGGCACCGGAATTGATATTGTAGGAATTGTAGATGGGCTCTTGTTATCTTCCAAATTCACCTAAAATAGATGCCTTATGGTAATCATCACAAAAAAGATTATGAAAATAACACAAATAGAAATATAAAGACCTTGGTGAGGTTTTCTGCAAGCTGTGTCGGTGGATGATAATTGTTATTAGAAGAGGGTGCATGTTGTCTGGCGGCGAGATGCAACCTTCCTTCCGATCGTGAACCCCTTCTAACGACACCGCCTCCCCCACCACCCCTTTCACTCGCTTCTTCATCATCTTCCTCTTCCCGCACGATGCTGCACTTGCGTGATCTCTAAATATACAAACACCCAGTTAGAACCTATAGTCAGACCGAGACTATAACAAGTATACATACAGGTGGTACATCTTGTGGTGTTCTAGGTGCTGGCACAGCAGGAGGAGGCAATAATAAAGAGTTATTTCGGACACAAAGCTCCTCAGGCCTACGCGCATATATAGCTTCCTCTTGTCTGAAATGACAGCAAGATGATAATTAAGTCTATGAATTATACTATAAATACAGAAACAAGAAAAGATTAAGAAGTAATAGTACATAATAATATAGTAAATACCTTTTACATTTCAATTTCCTCTCAGCAAATAAATAGTATGTTGCCGTCAGATGATTATATTCATTTTTCTCTAAAGCATCTAATATTTCTTCTTTTGTAGCTATTGCACCATTAACCATTTTTTGTACTATAAGTGATCTATCATCTTCATTAAGTTGCTCCTTAGCAACCAGGGGACAGTCCTCAACGACTACTTTCTCCCCAGCAGTCATCCATGGGTCTATTGCTATTTCAGACAATGTAGCGCGTTTTTCTGGCTCTCTCACTAACATACGACCTATTAGTCTGAAAGTTTGGTTATCAACATATTTTTCAATATAGATTTTTAAATTATGATTACAACATAACATTTATTCAATAACATCAAGAAAGTATAAATTACCTTTTGCATGATGGTGATATGTGTGATGGTATTGTATATTTACAGTCCATTATCATAGTCAATGTTTCACTGTCATTGGCCTCTTGAAAAGGTGGTTGACCACACACCAACATAAACAGAATGACGCCTAAAGACCATACATCAACTGCTGGAGCATCATAAGAGTCCCCCAATAAAATCTCTGGTGCAGAATAAGCTAATGACCCACAAGAAGTTTCCAACTTCTGTCCAGGACTAAACTTATTACTAAAGCCAAAATCTGTTAATTTAACTACACCTAATCTTTCAAAAAACACAACATTCTCTGGTTTCAGGTCCCGGTGTACTACATGTAATCTGAAATTTAAATAAAGTTTTAAATTCCATAAAAACATTGAATGTACCAATAAGGTTGCTTCATAATCATTATTTTATTATAACTATAATTTATTTTCCATCTCCATAATTGTAAAACATAAAATATTTATGGATATGAAGAAAGTATCCAGTTTAATTTTTACATCTAAAAGTGGCCATAATATGTAAATTTTACTTTCTCTTCCAATAACTATTTCGACATTTAAAATAAAGTATGAATTTGATCCAAACAATATCTTGAATAACCTACCTGTGACAGTATGATATTGCACGAACAATTTGACGAAAATAATCACGGGCAACAGACTCTGAAAGACCAGACTCATGTCTCATAATATAGTCATATAAGTCTCCCCCGTCACCCAGTTCTAATATTAAATACAGTTTTGTATGTGTATCTATCACCTCATACAAACGCACTACATTTGGATGCTGGACCAATTTCATACAACGCACCTGAAATTTCAGTTTAGATTTTTTTTACTTAATTATTGAATTTTTCTAAATATTAGCTTCCTACAACTATTTTTGGTAGGTACTCTAATTTAATATATTACTAAAACAAGTAGAAAATAACTCTATATATCAAGCAATTTAAAAAAAGAAGAAAAATAACAAGCAAATAAAAAAATAATAATAATAGATCCTAGTATATGTATATAAGTTAAAGCATAAAGTAATAATAAAAATTAAAAAAATAAAATAATATGAAGTAAAAATAATAATACTATTGATTAGGTATCAAAGGAAAATCATACTGTGACTCAAAATTAATTTTCCATAATTTTATTAGTTAAAAATTCTATTTTAAAATATAATACCTCCTGATAAAGATGAGATCTTGACACTTCATCCAATTTACTTTTGTCAATAACTTTGACTGCAACTTTCTCTCCAGTAAAGACATGACGGGCAAGTTTCACCACAGCAAAATGACCTGATCCAAGCGTATCCAACAAATCATAGAGACCTGCTATCTTATCATATCCTACACTTCCTCCAGATCCATTACCATGCCCACAATTCATTATGCTGCAGAATTTAAGAGCTTCTATGACATAGTTGAATAATATTGACCTAATCTTAACTGTAGTATTAAAATTCGCACATTAAAAGACGACATCTCAATGTAATGAAATAATGTTATAGTAAAAAACATAATGTATTATACATTTAGCAAAAATATAGCAAAAAGTATAGCAAAAATTGTGTATCTATCTTTTGAAAGAAATATATTTTCCGCTAACAATATTTTCGCAAGTTCTTTTTGCGTTACATTCATTATGAAATATTCACGAAACCATCAATAGTATCCTATACCCTAATCCCTATAAATTTGACCCAATTATTTCTAAATTACTAAACAAAATTGACAACCGTGAAAATGATATATAACAATACTAATGCATAAACAGACAGGTTTGCTATTAATAAATTGTTATAAAAAGAACAAGTAAATACTCACATTTGTAAGGAAAATCGACAATCAAAAGAGAAAATTATTATTTTTTTGCCTATGAAATAATACACATCTTATTCTTCAATGAATGTGTTATTTTTATTGGCTTAAAATATCTGGAGCACAAACACCAAAAAGCATTACATCCTCATTAATATACACAACTTGAAATGAAAATTATAAACAGCATAATACTCAAAATCTCTCTTCAATCGCACATCGCCATTCCACAGAAATCACAAATGCACAAAATTGGAATAGTGATGTCAAACATTCCCAGTCAAGATATAAATTAACTAATGTAACAATCTCTGCCTAAAAAAAAACAAAGAAAATAATGGGCTCGATCCCTTTGCCTTAAAATGGAAAATAACAACCAAATCTTTGCCTTAACGAAACCAACCAAAAAAATAAGAATATTGTCTATGAATTTTATGTATGTTTAGATAGAAGGATATAATAATTCAATTTAAATGTTTTTAGATTCAGACAAATACAGGAAAATATAGATAAACGTTTTATAACTTGTTTCTCCTTGTTGAAAATACATGATTTCATAGTAATAAGTTCTACCGTAACTTTATGCTTTTATATGTTTATTAATATATTATTTGGACTAGTCTGGAGTCGGGACATACGTAATGTCAGATGTTTGAGGTTAAGTGTTGTTTGAACCGAAAATACGTATGTGAAAGGAATTCGGCGAAATGGTTTTGGCACATAATATAGTAGATATTTCTCGAACGGAGGATGTGTCGAATGCTCAGAACATTAGTTTTGAGTCCATGTTATTGTCAGAAAAAACTTTAGAAGGATTAAAACTAGCTGGTTTCCATAAGCCGTCTCCTATTCAACTTCATGGAATACCGTTGGGAAAATGTGGGTTCGGTATGTATTATGTGTTTGTTAAGATCTACGAGGACTGAGCCACTAGGTAGGCTTGAGTGATGTACTACTTCAATAAATTTGATATATGGTAACATATTTCATAAACAGATCTACTTCTTGAAGCAAAGTCTGGAACAGGAAAGACAGCAGTATTTTCAATAATTTCTTTAGAGAAAATTGTCTTAAGTAATGGGTTACAAGTTATTATAGTGGCACCAACCAGAGAAATAGCTGCTCAAATATGTGATGTCATCAAGGAAATTGGATCACAATATGAAGGTAATTTTGTACAAGATTGTTATTTTTATTGAATTAACGTATTCTTCTTTTTATTTAAATTTACGAGACGTTGCCAAATTGACTTTACTTTTTTTTAAATAGAATTTGTATATATTTTGGTGTTTCAGGGTTAGTTGTTGAAGTGGTAATGGGTGGCCTCTCAGTTAATGATGACAAATTGAAGTTTAAAGATAAAAATGTACACATAGTAGTTGGAAGCCCAGGCCGGTTGCAATACTTAATAAAAAGCAATTTTATCGATGTATCATCTGTTCGACTCATAGTATTAGATGAGGCAGATAAACTGCTCAAAGAAAAATGTTTTCTATCAATTATTAACTACATGTTTTCTGTACTGCCACAGCATAAACAGATCATAATGAGCAGTGCAACCTTTCCTGAATCAGCAAAACAATTAATCAAGAAATATATGGCAAATTCACAACATGTTTGCCCTGAAAGTTCTAATATCCTACTTGGTGTTGAACAAAGAGTAACGTTTGTTAAGCACCATTGTAATATTGTCAATCAGACAAAAATAAGATACTCAGAATTATGTAACATATTGTCTTCGAGACAGTTCAAGCAGTGTTTAATATTTTGTAATTATCAGGCGAGAGTTACCGAAGTGTATAAAATGTTATTAAAGGACAACTGGCCCGTGGAGCATTTATATGGGGCACAGGAACAACATGATAGATTAGATTCAATCAGAACGTTGAAAGATTTCAAATGTAGAATATTAATATCGTCTGATTTAGCAGCAAGAGGGATTGACGCTTCCAATGTTGATTTGGTGGTATGCTTTGAGCCACCATACGAATGGACTACTTATTTACATAGAATAGGTAGGGCTGGGAGATATGGCTCATATGGAACAGCCATCACAATTCTGAGTATGGGTAAAGAAGTATCTGCCTTTCAAAGTTTAATTTGCAGTGTAATTGGACAATCTGACTCACTAGTACTAAAGGATTTATGGACTAATAAAGTTTGGGAATGCAAGCAAAGAGACAGTAACACAAAACCAGATGATGATGCAGATAAAATCAATGTAAAAGTGGTAAAAGCCAATAAACAAAGTAGTTTAGAACAATATGAAAGTACTAAACTTTTAAATGATATTTTAAGTATGAACATTCAAAATAAATGTGAAATTAATGATTTTAATACTTTAATGTCGTCATTTGAAAACGAAACTCAAGTACAGACTTTTGAAAGTCTCTTAAGTTCGTTTGAGAACATTCCTGATGATCATCTAGAGAGTGTACCATATTGTACTATCAAGTTAGATGATATTGATGTGAAGCAAGTATTAAAGAATACAAACATTTCAAATATATATTCTGATGAAGACAATGAAATCAATGATAATACTAGTGTAAGCGATAATATTAAATTAAACAAGAGTAAAAGTTTACTAAATGGGAAATTGGACTCGGATATAGATAGAGTTAATCATTATGATGCAATGATTAAACTTGGCTTGCCTACCTCTTTTGCAAGTAAAAGTAAAGAAACCGCCAAAAAAAGAAAAGAAAAATTAAACGCTCCATACACCACTAACAATTACATGCAAAAGATTAGAGAAACATCCAGGATATCCAATAATCAGGTTAAGTTAAATGATGTAAGCGAAAGTAATTCTGAGTCTTCAAGTAACAGTTATTGTGCTGGAATTAGACATAACTATAATAAAAATTATACTAAGAAAAGGGCGCAAAAAGTAAGAAAGTCGCACATCTCTGAAGAGGCTTATAGTAGATGGTACAACCAATTAAAATATAATACAAGACTATTAGAACAAATGGTCTATATCCGAGAGATGTCTCAATAAAGTTTTTATTCAAGGTAAACTTCAGCTCTCTATAATACTGCTAATAAACTTGTGGATATTCTAATAAAACAAGGAAATACTTGACACAATTATTTATTTTTGAAATAGATTATCTACTTAATTAAGACTTTCACAATAAAATATTGACTATCAATAATAATACTTTATACCTATAGTTAAAATTAAGAAACACATGTAGCATTTAAGTGTAATATTTATTATATTTAAGTATCTTTTTAGTATTAATATAATGGCAAATAGTAACATACACTTTCATTAAAGAATTTTTGGTAACCATTCAACTATACATTTTAAACAACTATAATTATTACCAGCAATTATAATTATAAATAATTCAACTTTGGTTATTTTTTAAAAGCCTAATGCTGGGCTTTGAGTACGCCTAGAATTAAGCCTTTAGAAATCATTTTAAAAAACCTATTCAAGCTCACAATTAACAATACAATGGTCAATATAAACTAGCCTAATTAAATACAGCTTTTTACGTTAAAGTCACGTTTTGTTAGGGATTCATTTGTACAAACTTCTTTCAGTTTATTATTAATATAAAAAATGAGATCAAAACATCCTTTTAGATGCAATATATTCATTATTATTAAACAAATTAAAATTATGTCAAGATCAAGTCATGGATAGAAATATTATAGAAACATGATTAGATAATGGAATGAAAATTATTATTGAAATTATGAAAAGTAGAATGTGATTCCATTTATTGTTTAATCTTTCTTCTCATGCGTTTCTGAAATAAAAAAACGTAAAATTCAGTTTAAAAATTGACAAACAGCTAGAAAAATTATATTGTTGCAATTTATACCAACATGACTGTGAAGCAAATAGTTACCTCTTGCTTCCTCCTCCTCGGCATCAAGAATATCAGAGCAGCAGATCGAGTAGCATATAAGAGATAAAAAGCCAAGCGGCAGTCCAAACACCAGGGCAGTTAGCACCGGATTACCACGCCACATATTGATAGCAGTCGTACGAGCTTCAAAGAAAGAGCGATATATACGAATCGGCCAACTGTTTCCACCATAAGCCTGTAAATAACATTATTTAAAATTATTGTCTATGTTCTATAAAACTTTGTATAAATAAATTTGAATTTCAAAAGATATATGAATTTATATTGATTATTGTCCTAAAGCTAAGTAAGATATATCAATATATAAATTGCTGATTGCAAACAAATAACCTTGGGTCGAATATATAGAAAAAATACTTACAGGAGCAGCTTGTTTAAGTATTCGATCTATAAATTCAGATACAGCTTCTGCAGTCATAAGAACTGGGTCATCCTCAGGGATATAGTAATGATTAGTTGCAGGGTTGACTACCAGTAAATGTGGCAGAGATAATTCTGTCATTGCAATAGTATTCCCTAGTTCCGGTGATCCAACCCAACCAAATTGGAAATGTTCATGCAATTCTTCTTTTCTCCGTCTGTAATTTATAACAAACATACATAACTAAAGCTCCATACTAACAAAAATATATATATAAATTTTTGTAGCAGTTTATTCTTTGGCCTTCATAATAAACGCCATAATCTTATTCAGTAAGGGTAACCATGGAAGAGGAGTTAAGACACTGCAACAGACATAAATGGAGATGGTGAGATTAGTCCCTACTCATATAAAGGCATGTGGAGAGAGCTAACAAAGAGCCAGAAGTTGTGTAACAGCAACACAGATAGGTTTAAAACAAATAATATCATACCTCATAATACTTTCAACCATATCCTTAAAATCTCTCTCAGTTTGGGATATTTCTTGAACTTTATTCTCCGATACAATTACAAGAACAATATACTTCTCTATTACAACAAATTGATTTATATTTGCATGCGTAATTTTAGGGAATGTTCCAAATCTTTCAGCATTTATCCATTTGCCTAATGTAGCATTAAGTGCATCTTTATTTTGCAATACTTCTTCATTAGCTGCAAAAGTAAAGCAATAATTTGTTATCACACACATCCATTAACATTTAGCACCATAATCCCAAGTGAATTTGTTATGCATGCAAGTTTACAAATTCAGTACAATTAATTACCTTTAAAATAATAAGTTTCATTATCTTTAAACACATAAACTGCTGAGTCATGTGTGTCCATATCACTCTTTGCAACATCATTGTTAGTTGTATAGAACCAGCTATGAGGTTGGTATTTGCCCGCATGGTACCAATACATTTCCTATATTTACATTAAAAATATATATCAAATAAAACAATTTTGGTCAAATGACTACCTCAGAAGTTCATTCATTATTATTTTATTTTCAGTTAGCATTGACTATAACTAGACCAGCTACTACCTGTTATAATTATTAAATAAATTCTGATGAACATATGGGGAAGTTAAGTGCTAAACTATCATAATAAGTAACCACAATGTTTTGTTTACACTTATTACTGCAATATTTATTATTTATATATTAAATTATTTCTCACCCAAAGGTAACCAGTTGGATTCCCGAGATAGACAAAGTATATTGGATGTTTTTCTTTTAAATATTCCATACTGTCAGTATGAGATACACTTTGTATTGGAGGTTGTGACATTCTGATTGCATAGTTTACCATTTCATCTTTAGTCCTCTCACCATTGTACTCGTGCCTAAAGTTGCCCTTCAAACTAATAGGAAGACAAAATTCACAATGCTTATTAGGTATAGTGTTATAATAAAGAATACACAATACTCACAATATTATTGTTGGATAAGCTCTTACGCCAAAGTGAGCACCTACTGAAGGAAAACGTGTACAATCCACTTTAGCTACTTTAACTGGAGTGTTGTAAAGAGACTGCGCCACGTGTGCCCACACTGGTTCCAGGCGTCGGCAATGAGCACACCATGGTGCATAAAACTTTATCATCCATTGAAATTCCTGATTATTATCCCCAATTATATTTATAAATCCATCACTCAACTCCAATACTCGAGAAGCTGTTGCCAGTGGAGCCACTAAAATAAATGCACCACATATAGATAATCCACTATTAAATTTATTTAAAAAATAATTTCACTAACCTGCGGCTGTAATTATGAACAAAAGTAATTTTAAATTCATGGTCGAACACTATTTAGTAAATGGTTAAAGATAAGTATAAAAATGGCTCATATCAACAAATATTTTGTGTATTTATAGATGGTTGAAAATAAAAACAAAAGAGAATAATTAGGCACAGCTCTTCCAATATCCACAGGGAATTAATAAAATTTCCCAATCAGAGTCGAACGTAAATGAGGGCGCCGCATTGCCATCTTCATATAGCAAACCTCAACGATTTTGTATTCAAAAATAATAAATATGCTTTAGTATTAAAATTTTAAACCTTATCATATTATAGATTAATAATTAGAGCTGCTTTTAATGGTCTTTGAAAAAAGCGCCATCTACCCTTCTCGAATATAAGTAATAAATGGCGCCAAATATTCTTCTTTTATTAATGGCCTCAAATATCTATTAAAGCAACAGACAATGTCGAGTATTCAGGCAACAGCACAATAATAAATTATAAAATTTTAATACACACGTAAACCCTCATGTCAAAAAGCAACTCCGCGGCAAATATTGCCTCGCTTTTATCTAAGGTTTTAAATTGCTTTTAATATTTAAAAATGAAACAGATAAACCAAAAATACTATAAAATAAGCAGATTTAGAAAAAAATGTTATGACTGCTTAATGTAAAGTTATAACTACGAAATATACACTACAGCGAAATTGATTTACAGAAAGAAAAAACCAGCTTGTTAATGAGATTGAGCGAAGTCAACACTCAATGTCCTATACAGAATCAGCACTATCAATCTTAAGCCGCGTCTCCTGCTCCTGTGTCTTCCAAACATTAGACAAAAACATCGAAACATTGGGGCGTGGCCTACACAATGTTTTTGCTTTCCGTCGACCACGGAAAACAAAAAACATTGTGTATGAATACAAAAATGTGTACGGCCACGCCCCAATGTTTCGATGTTTTTGTCTAATGTTTGGGAGACGCGGCATACGAATACAGCTAATAACCTCACACTTGTCAAAATCTTTTACAAATGTTATCCTTTGAAATGAATAAGTATTACTTATATTATTCGCAGAAAAATGAATGGATATATGAAATATATGAATACACAACCTACTTTTATTTTTGTGTTATTCATAAAACATTATGTTGAATGTCCATTAAAATACTTTTTAACGTCATAGGCAACGATTCAGTGCCTGGCGGTTTAATCGATGAATCATTAACAGCAGTTTTTTCAATTTAGTTTATTTTTAAACCACGATATTTTTTATAGTAACCTGGTAAATAAAAAATAAAGCTATGACATTTTGTATTATATTGTGATAATAAATTTTCTTTTAAAAAGTAAAGTACGTAATTGAGTTTATATTTATAACCTAGTCTTTAAATTAGTTCTGTTTGTGAAAAGCAGATGTCGCTTTTGATTCAAATAACAAACACCGCTGAGATTAACCAATCTAAATCATATAATACATCTTTGAAATAACCTTATTATTATACAAATAGATCACGAAAATTAAAAATAACTTTGAAAATTGATTGTAATTTATTTTCTAAAGAGTACGAAGGAGAACGGCAGGGCAGAGATTCGTCTTATATGGGAATTTCCTTATAACAGCCTCCGTCGACCGGTCATAGTCAAAAGGACTTTTACTATTACGTCATAAATCTTTCTACTTTCCATGACGCTGTATCTTGTACGTACGCTTTGTAATTCATTAAAAAAAAATTCGCCAACCCGCGTTAGGCGCCATTGCACACGCGTTTACCGTTATTCCAAGGGGCCGGAACTGAGGGCGCGGGGAGCACCAATCGGCGCTGTAGGATTGCGAGTTTACGATAGTCTATGTTACTCTGTCACTTGGTCATTACGGTACTTCTCGTCCGCGCGTCCCACATTTGCAGTAGTGAAAGAAAAAGTGACAATGCCAGAAAAAACTCCTTTTCAGCGGCTTCCCAAAAATGTGGTTCCTCTACATTATGATTTGGAATTAAAGCCGAATCTTTCCGCATTTTCGTTCAACGGAAGAACTGCAGTGAAAGTGTCGGTGAGAAAATGCGTTTTATATTTGTTTTCCAAGCTTGTATTACGAGTGAGTTATTTAAATTTGGACATTTATTTTCAGGTCACTAAACCAACCAAAGAGATAGTGCTCAATTGTTTGGACCTAAAACTCGGAACAGTCACATTAGAGTCCAAAACTGGTCCTACTTTAACTCCTATAGACGTTAAGTTGAGTGTGCCAGATGAGACCGCCACTATCGTGTTTGAGAATATGTTGCCTGAAGGCGAGGCGACCCTGTATTGCGAATTCACTGGTGAAATTAATGACAAGATGAAGGGTTTATATCGCAGTAAATATCTCAGTCCTGAAGGGGAGGAGCGTTATGCCGCCGTCACTCAATTTGAAGCGACTGATGCCCGGCGTTGCTTTCCTTGCTGGGATGAGCCGGCCATAAAGGCTACATTTGATATATCTCTGGTGGTCCCGACTGATAGAGTGGCCCTATCTAATATGCCAGTTAAGACTGAGCATATAGAAGCAGATAAAAAGATAATCAGATTTGAAACTACGCCTATAATGTCCACTTACTTAGTGGCAGTTGTTGTGGGTGAATATGATTATGTGGAGAAACGATCACATGATGGAGTGTTGGTGAGGGTGTATACACCTGTAGGGAAGAGTAAACAAGGATTGTTTGCATTGGAAGTGGCAGCAAGAGTGTTACCATATTATAAGGAGTATTTTAACATTGCATATCCATTGCCCAAAATTGATTTAATAGCTATAGCAGATTTTTCTGCGGGTGCTATGGAAAACTGGGGCTTAGTGACATACAGGGAGACTTGTTTGTTAGTGGACGAGGAGCACACATCAGCAGTGAGACGACAATGGATAGCTCTCGTCGTGGGTCATGAGTTGGCTCACCAATGGTTTGGAAACCTGGTCACTATGGAGTGGTGGACTCATCTCTGGTTGAATGAGGGTTACGCATCATTTGTGGAATTTTTATGTGTTAACCATCTGTTTCCAGAATATGATATTTGGACTCAATTTGTGACAGAAACATATATCAGGTGAGTAATGCCTTGTCATGCTTAGTAGGTATATGGAGCAATGCCAAGTTTTACTATCAGCTCATTTTCAAGATGTTTATTTAATTATAACATGGTGTGTTTTACAGGGCATTGGAGTTGGATTGTTTGAAAAACTCACATCCCATAGAAGTTCCTGTTGGACATCCATCGGAAATTGATGAGATATTTGATGACATTTCCTATAATAAGGGAGCTTCTGTTATCCGTATGTTACATAAATATATTGGTGATGATGATTTCCGTAAAGGAATGAATATTTATCTCACTAGACATCAGGTAATATTATTTTAGATGCCTATGCACCTACTATGGTATCAGGTGAAAATATAACAATGTGTCTTAGTGAGAAAGGATTAGTACAATGAATTATAAAATGGTTACTAAGAATTCTCTCACTGAGTTTAATAATATAAATTTAATTGCACACCACTTTTACCCTAAGATTTATTCCCGAAATTATGTATAACGTTATTTCTAGGAGATTGAAAATTGTTACTTTATGGCTTGCATTCCCAGCAGGGATGCTACTGTCCCTTAATGGGTATTAAAACTTTCTAAAGGGGTGGTAGCTAGCTAATTTCTTCTGCAAATTTTTCAGCTAATACTCTTTTCACTTAAATGGTTATTAAAATATAGAGTGTGAAGTCTGAAATGTTGTTTTGAAAGAAAAAAATATATGATTTTAATCATTAGTAGTGTCAACGGGCGTAGCTGGTTTATTTATTTGAATGCCATGAGGGGGTGTTGCTCTATATCCAGTCTAAGTTGGACCTTTTGTTTATAACGAATGTATGTATTATTTGATGTACATTCCAAAAATGTTTATAAAAATTTTTGCAGTATAAAAATACATTCACTGAAGATTTGTGGGCGGCACTTGAAGAGGCATCAAATAAGCCTGTGGGGGCGGTTATGTCAACATGGACCAAACAAATGGGATTCCCTGTTGTTCAGGTGATTTGATTTTAATTTATTTATATTACAAGGAATTGAATTGATATATTATTTTGTTTCCTAATTCAATTGTTTTTACCTACATTTTTAAGCCATATTAAGTGTTTATACCAATTGTCACAATGGACAGTATTGAAATATGCATGATATATTTTTATATTCTGTTGAGTTATCACATTTACATTCAATGTTATCTATATTTAACAAACAATGTATAATATATTCATTGCCATCATAAGTTGATGTACAATGCTTGCCGTGTATAGAATTTATATGGAAATAATGACAAATATTTATAAATAATTTAATTTAATATATTTACAAAGTTAATTGTGCACATTAAACCTCTTGTTAATAATAAACAAGTGTTAATATTTGAAATAAAAACAATATAAAAATAAAAGCGTTTTAACAATAAAAACTTAGTTACAGAATGCAACTAGTCCAACTTCATTTATAAATCAAAAACACCTAAAAAAATTAGATTCACTTAGCCAACGAAATACACGCACATGCAAAATATCAAATTAAGATAAGAAGTTAATTCATTGTCTTCAGGTAACATCAGAGCAAAGAGGCTCAGATCGTGTGCTGACTCTGACACAGCAAAAATTCTGTGCTGATGGAAGCCAAGGCGATAATACACTCTGGATGGTGCCCATTACTATTTCAACTCGGGAACAACCTTCGAAGGTGAGATTTAGAAAAACTTTTATCAGACTTATTATTTGCTTCACTGAAAATAAAGTATTTATATTTTAGTTTTTTTTTTCATATTCATTCTTATCTGTCTCTACTGTTTACGTTTTATCATATTCTGATAATCAAATAAAATAATTAAAGCCACTTTTATTATCAGCTCCACACAAGCCATATTGTATCTCTTCCTCGTAAAATAATATTGACAAATCCTTGAATAAAATACAGATATGCTATCTATTGTTTCCTCGTACAGCATTCAATGGCAAAGCTATTGTTAATAACAGCTGTGTAAATACTAGCTTTGTTATTATTTATGTTGTGGACATGATTTTACTAACTTAAAAGGCTAATCCGTCGTCTTGCGGCTACCATGGCTACAAACATTTAGGGGTATGGGATTAAAATAAACGTAATAGCAGTCTGCATAATCTTTTATTATAGTAAATTTTAATTGTATGAATTATTTGCATGCCATATACATTGTGTAAAATATGTGATTAGTAACATTATTTTAGGACCAATGTTACTAACCATATTGCCAATAAATTAATTTGAATTTACATTTTTATGTTCTCATTTATAACTGTGCTCATGAACAAATCTGGATTTTATAACAAAACTTAAAACTCGATTTGGTACAGTACTGATAAATAAATCTACGCTTTACAGTTTACACATTATAGACGAAAATTCACATTCAGTTTACTTATATATTGATTTATTGTTTTTTCATACATTAAATTAGAACATGAAACATAATGTGTAAAAAATTAATTATTTATTCGAGTTAAACATCCTTCCAGGTGGCACTCTCAACAGTATTGGAGAAAAAAACTCAAGAAGTAGTATTGAAGAATGTTGCTGAAAATTCTTGGGTGAAACTAAACCCTGGAACAGTGAGTACAATAATTTAAATATTTATACTTAATTAGCTGATGTGATTTTAATTTTTCAGGTTTTGGTTTAGTACGTTTTAGTTAATAATATGTTTTATCTTCCTATTTTTACTTTATATAGGTGGGTTACTATCGCACCCGTTACCCCGCCGCTATGCTAGATCGCCTCGTGACAGCCGTCAGTGATGGGTCGCTGCCACCACTCGACAGGCTTGGGCTGCTTGACGACTGCTTTGCGCTCGTACAGGCGGGACATACTCAGACTGCAGAGGTAATGTTGTCAATGGTTTTCACTAAGTAAGACGTATATGCGTTTTTGGACACTGATATTTTAACTTTCTTTTATCATTGTGTTACAGTCGCTAAAGCTGATGGAAGCATTCTCCAATGAAACTAACTTCACAGTGTGGTCGTCTATAGCTAATTGTATGGCGAAATTGAGAGCGCTATTCTCTCATACGGAACTTGATAAACCTTTAAAAAGTTATGGCAGAAAATTATTTTCTAACATTACTCAGAGATTGGGATGGGACGCCAAAGAGAAGGAGAGCCATCTCGATACATTGCTTAGGAGTTTGGTACTCAACATGATGATTAGTTTTGAAGATCCTCATACTATTAAAGAAGCTACACATAGGTAACTTATATTTATAGAGGATCACAAATTCAAAGAATCAGTTTTATTACTAAACTGGATATTTACCATAGGTTTGAGAAGCACCGAGCAGGTACGGTGTTACTTCCCGCGGACTTGCGTTCGGCGTGTTACCGCGCTGTCCTTGCGGGCGCCGATGGTGATACGTTCACCCGTTTCCTGGAATTGTATAGAGCGGCTGATCTGCATGAGGAGAAGGATCGCATCAGTCGCGCTCTCGGAGCCGTCAGAGACCCACTTCTTCTAGGAAAAGTCCTCGACTTTGCTATTTCTGTAAGCACTGTTATATTTACGTACTTGTAATTGAATTGGTAGTCAGTATTTTTTCTAACTTTCCTGCACGAATACCCAACCATATACTATATAATAAAAAGATAAATATTTACCTATAGCATATGAATAACACTAGTATCATAACAATCACCTGTTATGATGATAATTGATCACATAAGTTACATCAGTGTCATTCACCTCACGTATTTCAATACAATGACCAGTGATAATTGAATATTTAAATAAAACAAGTGGTATTGCTGTTTGTATTATCATTTATTATTAAAATAGCTATAACGATGTAGAATATGAATTAATATCGGCATTTTTTCTAATTAAATTTAATATTTTTGTAGGAAGAAGTGCGGTCACAAGATACAGTGTTTGTAATAGTGTCTGTCGCTGTAAGTCGTAATGGTCGGGATCTTGCGTGGCAATTCTTCAAGGATCATTGGCAACAATTCATGGACCGTTATCAGGTACTTGGGAAAAATAATAAAAAATTAACTTGATTTTTAATGTACTTAAATTTAAGAAAAATATTCAAAACTGTTATTAACAGGGTGGTTTCCTTTTATCACGATTGGTGAAATCCACGACGGAGAACTTCGCATCCGAAAGTGCCGCAGCTGAAATAGAGGAGTTCTTCGCAACGCATCATTCACCGGGAACAGAACGTTCAGTACAGCAGGCGTTAGAGACAGTTCGTCTTAACGCTTCATGGCTACAACGTGACCTGCACCACACCGCAGATTTCTTGAAAGCCTATCAATCATGTATGTCACTTTTGCATATTTACTAATCAATAAGTATAATATTAACAGAGTTATATGAAAGTGGATGGCTTTCCGGTTGAGTTGTGTAGAGGGGATCCATGACATGGGAGACAGGGGTTCATTTTGTATTTAGAGTATATTTTTAAAATAAATTATTTCTCGTTGCAGGATCCTTTAGAAGACTGACAACTGAGTAGTGGAGTTAGATTACTAAAGTTGTTATTTATTCAAAATATATTTCTTATCAACATTGATATCTTATTTAATACAATTTATAATTATTATATAGTCTTATTTATAAGCATCTGGTACAATAATTACATCGGAGATTAGATGTATGACCATGAGGTACAAACTAATAGTGCCATTATGAGATTATTGCATCTTTGCTAAATGATAATTGTGCTTAACAGAGTGAGACATTCCTGCAGATCTTTGGTGTAATGCGCACTTTGTGGCATTTGAAGTGTTTTTATTGGTAGTTGCGTGATGTGACATTGGTGCTGAGTGCATTTTGCTTTTGTTCACAATAAATACAAGAATAGTTAGACAATTGTTAATGTTATTTTTTATCGAATTCCTATTTTTGCTTACTATGTAAGATAAGTACTATTTAATTGGCCTCTCTAAGTCAAAATTGTGATAAACGAGTACAAACTTCAATTAAAGTTACCACCACTATCTGTTTGTTGTCATCGCCAGCTTTATTGTAAGACTGTGTTATTGCAATAAATAATATTTTAAAACATGTTCGAGTATTATTTCTATTTTACTACTAACGCTATGAGTTTGCCCGATGGTAAGAATTACAAACATGGCGTTTTCGGACGCCAAGCTGTCCTTATTGTATACGGAAATAACGGCTAATTACCATTGTTACTATCTGACGAAACTCATTAACTTTCTGCGGATGAAGGCAGGCTCATTTAATTATACTAAAAATAAAACCTGCCTTTTAAAAGTATACTTTCTTGATACACGTACCACGAGGATAGCATTTCGTATATTTCCCTTCTCAAACTCCCTAGGTTTGATCTTATCATTGCGCGATTAAAATATGGCATTGAATCCACTTCACTATTTTTACATTGATGACCAGTCGCTGGGGTGAGCGCCACACAAACCGGCGTAATTTAAAGGTAATTAAATAAAAAACAAATGTGTTATTACATCTATATTGCACTATAACATTTTAATTCTTGCACAAACCATCAAAGAAATACTAAAATTGAAAAGACGATTTAACACACAAACCCATAACAAAAGGCGGAAATATCGAAATTAGGTCACAACATATGCATGTACTACAAGATCGATAATAGTGGGTGTAAAAAAATGTAACGCGCTGGGCGCGTCTGCATGAAAAATTCGTAAGGACACGCTAAGCGTATTTGTGTAGAACGCTTAACGAGACTGTTATTTTTATTTATGGTTTTACATCCAATATAAACCAATCAACGATCCTCTTCTACCCACTAACGAGGATTAAAAAGGAAGACAACAAATAAATACATTTTAATTAACACATATGTTTCTAAAACAGCTTCGCTAATTCGGGTCCGCGAACTATCTTTTTGCCGAGTATGTTTAAACTTAAAAAATCCCTTAATATAATAATGAACAAAAATAAAAAAAGTACAACACAACTTTCTTATAGCGTTTAAGAAGTTGTTACATCTGGGACCGCATTTTAAAAGGGCGACGTAATTTTGGCGGGTTACCAAGATCACCGAATTAGCGAGACTATCCTGTTCACGTCTACTTTAAAGAATGATTGAAAAACGAAGAGGATCCTTTGAACATTTGAGATCAAACCTAGATGTACACAATTCACACACACCGAGAAGTCTCATTTAAGGATTTAAACTAACACTAAATTGGTATGACTAAATTCGTGAGGAAATATATTCAAGACACATCAAGTGGAATTAAATGCACTAGCAATTACTATAACTCTCAAATATACCAATATGTGAATTGACCTTTTTTTAAATAGATAAATTGATGCCATTGTTTCTCTAAGAACAATACCACGCACCTAGGATACTAACTTTACAATTTAAAAATCAGTAAAGCTACATTGTCTGCGTGTCAGCGCATAATCTAAACATAGAGCAATTCTATAAAGGTTTTCATAGTAGAGAATAAGCTTTTGGAGTAATTGGTTCCACGCATAGTCTGTGACTAACTATAATATAGATTTTTACAAGCAATAATCCGTTAATACCTGATTTGTATTTCAATTCATTTCTTTCCTATAATTATCTTGACTAGAAATTGAAAGTTATTCTTTAATTATAATAATGTCGCACTAATAATAAAACATCTCTTCATTACAATATATTATTACAATAAATATTATTAATGCAACATTTTAATAGAATATTGAACTTAAAGAATAAATAAATATAAAATATAATGTGAACACTTAACACGGACGGTATAAGATATTAAATCATATAATAGAGGTAATAAGTATTCATTTTGTATATTCAGATTTAAACAAAATTAGTTTTTTCAACGTTATTTACATACCTAATATTAATATAGACCAAAAATATTGACTGGAAGGAAACATTCGATTGAGAATGAGGTTCAAACCGAATTTACTACAATAAAACAAAACCATTAAGTTATATTACATTAGAAAGTATACAGGCGTTAAATAAACAAAGAATTCTATTAAAGAAAATCACCATATCAGCCTGGTTGCAACTTTGTAACAACTGTGTTCTACTACATATAACCCTATGTAAAAAGCTTGAAGATTTCATAAAAATAATTTTAAATATATGAAATGTAATCATTAATAAAGAATAGTTACAATTAGTTTTATTACATTGATTCAAATATTAAAATCTGTTTCCTGTGGATACACCTCCATGGCTGCATTTGTTACTGAGAGCACAGAACTGACATTTAATATTGAAACTCATCTTAGTGATGAACCTTAGCAATTTGTGTTTCTTTTATAACATGTTTTGCATTTATGGCTGATATATAAATGATTAAGTAATGTAATACATGTTATTAATTATCAGAGACACTCTTTACAAGCAACGTGACCGGGTCAATGACCTCAAACTCGTATCATAGCTGCAAAATAATAATTAATAACAGTATTATATAAAAATTAGATCATATTCAATTATTAATTTACTGTTAAAATTCACCCATTCAAAAATACAAGCGCACTAATTTTATTTATTGAGCAAATACTAAAAACTTTCCTTTTTTTTCTTTTAATTTAATAGATTTTTCAAATTAATCCTTTCTAACATTCTAACCTATATTTATGACTACAATTTTTGTACTTAAAATTCCATTTGAATGTCAATGAGAGATTCACAATCAACCATTTAAAACAATCTAGACTCACCCAAAAACACATCTTACAACACCAACCAAGGGAGAGGATACGTTTACGTGATATAATTCCAGACTTTATTAAATGTTATAGCATGTTTTTGAGCATCATCTGCGACTGTGAAACTAATTTTTATTTAATACTAATTAAAATATATTCTCATATAAAGTAAACAAATATATGGCCATTGCTTTTTATTATTTTTGAAATATTATCATCAAGAAATTTAGAAACCAAAATATTTTATTTATTTATTTTACAATAGTTTGTGATCATCAACACACACTTTTTGAAAACAAATATCCAACAAAAACGGAGCATGCTAATAACAATGGCCACCATGACCCTCAACACAACCTTCCAAATTTACTAAAATAGAACATTTGTACAGAATATACTATATTTTTATTGCACAATTCTTGTATATTGTCTTTATTTTCACAACATTATATTTTTAATCACACTGCCTTCACTGATTTTCACAATTATGATTGTTAAATATATATTTATTTATAATAAGGGGAAATTACGACATATATTGACATTATTTATACAATATCATGTATATAACAAAATCATTCAATAATGAGGCACCTGGGTATGTGTTCATGCAGGTAATCAAACAGTTCCGGCGAGGCTCCCGGGCAGTTGGTCAGCTCCAACTCACGAAGTTGACGCAGTTGTATTAGACTGGACAGACCACCTGATGTAAGAAGCGGACACCCTAAAACAAGCACATATATCTCAATTACTCGTACGAATAATTAAGTAACAAATTCCTCGGAAGCAGTAGCCATTTAGCTGAGGTTATATACAAACAACCATGACGTGTACAGCCTTCTAGACTCAGAATTAAAACAATAAAAATATAATAGTAAACTCCATAAAATATTTTAAATTAATCAATAGTGAAATCAATATTTTTCTACTCAAACAACAAAATTCAAAATGTTTATTTGAAAACATTAATTCTAAAAATAGAATACGAAAAGATTTTAAAAATAGAACACAAAATATTAAAGTCAAGGTCGACTCCACTGAAGGGTGTGTTTCGGGTGTGCTGTGACGCGTTTCGAATTTTAAATGTTCAAATCCTAAATATTAATTATTATGAAAGGCAGGTGATCCCATTTCATATTATTTTTTACTTACTAAAGAATTTTTTTTTCTAAACAATATAAGAATCAAAAATAACATAAAATTAATGCGACTTAGTTATTAATTTTTAAAAGTCATTAAGGATCTGTCTAAAATTTAGGATTTCATTTTAACATTAGTTTGTTCAATAAATTTAAATATATAATATTATATTGACTTTACCTGCAAGTGAAAGTACTTGAAGGGACCTCATGCCACAAAGATGTTGAACACCAAAGTCCCGTAATTGAGAGCACCATCGGAGAAATAATGCAGCCAGGGATTGCATTGTACTAATGTAACCAACACCAATGTCTGTTATGTGAACACACCTGAAATTATTTCATATTTGTTATGTAGCTTCTATACATCATGCTTACACATTTTTCAATAACATATTACCTGTCAAGTGTAAGTTCTTCAAGCTGATTAAGGTCACAAGCTATGTACTCGAGTGCATTGTCAGTTACACGTGGACACCAGCTCAGATCGAGGTTCCGGAGACGAGGCAAGTTCTCAGCTAACAGTTCGACGCCCTCATCAGTGACTTTGCTGCATCCACTCAGAGACAAGACCGTCAAATTTGGTAATGAGTGAACTGTTACAAGTTTAAAGGAAATTATAAAGTGAAATTAGACTTTTGTGCACAACACTATTAGTGTATCCTTTGGTTAAAAATATTTTTAATTTCTTAGAAAAATAAAATTATCTGTTAACCCTTATAACTGACCTAATCAAGTTAGATTAGATATACGAAACATATTGAATGTTAAAGCATAAAAGAACAAACCTATATTAACAATGCCATGGTTTGTTAGTTCCCAGCAACTGTGCAGCCTTAGTACACTTAATGAAGCACTTTGTTTTGGTGAGAAGTAACCCAAAGCCGCATCAGTTACATGGTATGCTTGGAGTGAGAACTCATATAATGATGGTAAAAGTTGTGCCACTGCGCCCACCTATTTTATGGTTGTATTAATTATATGTAAACAAATGTTGATTAGGTTTTGAAAGTATTACTAATGAGTAGTTATTTTCTTACCGCTTCATCAGCAATGTTAATACAATCTGTGAGTGTAAGTGAGACAATACGTGGAGTTAGACATGCCCAAAGACCAGCTTCTGTTATTTCATTGCATCCAGTTAATTCAAGTTCAAATAATACCTAAAATAAAACATTTCTTATATTTCTTTTGTTTTGTAAATCATTGTAGACTTTTCAACTTTTCTTTCTTATCTTACCTGCAGATGGTCCAGGACAGCTTCCAACCCTCTATCTGTCAATGTACTCCCTTTCAAACTGAGAGCATGAACATGATGTGCCGATAAAGGAAATTGCCTTATGAATTCTGAAACATCATCATCACTAGCTGAGATCAGTGCCACGCCACGTATTCCTCTTTTGACTAGTGAATTGTACAATTTCTGCACACAACATGCTGATGAGATGCGCACTTCCTTGCAATCCAATGAAGCAATAATGCCCGTCCACCACCTTGGTGAGGAATAAAGTAGGTCTCTCCATTTAGAACAGACTTGAGACAACATTTTTCTTTCTGCGGGAGTGAAATATAGGAAGAACTTTTCAAGAAATCTATCTTCTAAGATGAATTGTGTCCAGACTAGAGGTCTCGGAGATGGTCTTCTTCTACGTGGTACTCGTGGCGCGACAGCTGCTGCTGCTGCTGGTCCACACAACGCACTTGCTACGCGTTCAACTACCCCAGGTGAACGTCGACGACCCCTAAGCCCTAACCCTGTGATGCGACGGGATAATTCAGCTGAGGCGCGTTCTACTACACCTTGGGCAGACACTGAGGACATCTTCACTTTTACACGTCGAATGGTATCTGCAGGGCGGCTAGCAGCGCTCGCGCTGCTTGATCCGTGCTCACACCCCGCCACTGCGTTACTGTGCGCCAAAAACAATGAAATTATACTGTGCTTACTAAAGAACATTACATTAAGGTATACATCACCATATTTAACTAGCTTAGAAAGTATCAGCTGTTTGTTCTATTCAATCAATTCTAACCATAATTCACGATGAAAGATATCAATGTTAATAACAATGTCGTATACAAACAACTAATAGTAAATATTGAGTGAATAATACTATAACAATATAAAAAAAAACACGGTTTGAGAAAATCGATGACTCGTAATACCAACCTTTTTGACCATCTTTAATGAAAGCATAATCGTAGTTTATCTTGCACAAGCAACGTTCTCCCAGGTTCGTATTCCGCAGTATCGCATTAGTAACTCAGATATAAAAAAATATCTAATAATAGTAACACAACATTATCTCCCAAAAACATTTTTACTCCAGACGAATAAATAAACTTGGAGCCATATAGAATCGCCACAGACAAGAAATACTAGAACCGTACTCTAATAAAAATTGTTAAATTAAAAAGTCCGTGATTGTTATCACCCGTCACACTCGTTCGTATTATTATTCTTGCATTACAAAAAGAGAAGGAGTAGTCTATTTATGCCTACTGAAATGATATCCATTATAACTCTTCTGTCAGTTTTGTTGTTACGTGAACGAATGGTTGTGTATACTGTATGCCGTATGGTAGGCAAGCACATCCATTATCCATATTTAGAGTATAATATACCTATATATAAATAGACAAAACAGTGACCTATATTAATTATAACATTGATAATGCATTTCGTAAATGTTAACTTTTTTGGTATGTGCGAGTAGATGAATGGGGTTGGGTTTTAGTACAATTTTATTGGAAAGGCTTTTCCGATCATATCCATCTATCTATTCCATAGAGCTGATAGATTTTTCTAATATCTGCCCTTTTAATGGCTTTCTAGAAATATAGTTTTGACCTAATATGATCTTAATTTCGGCATCGCAACTATCTCGTAAATGTTAGCTTTTAATGTGTGGAAATGTGTTTACAGTCTCAGATCCTTAATTAATAATCCTTTTTATACTTTTAGAAATATTTTAATTTAAAAGACAGACGCACATAAAGATCTGTTTTGCACGTTTGGCCTTACAACTTGTAATTTCAAACAGTGGATGACATAAAAATAAAACCAAAATGTAATTAACAAAAAATTATATTATTTGTGTGCACTTATATATTCTTAATAATGTAACATATGTGACGCAATGCTTATTACTAACATAATATATTTCAGGTCTTGGGTGTCTAAAGTGTAATATAGGTTCCCTGTTGCTATGGACAATTTAGTTTCCTCTTCTGCCTGCGATCTTAGAAAATACATAGTTTATAAAATATTTTGTAACTGTATAGAAAAAAGTACATTATAATTATATAGGTCCCTGAACTTTAAGTTAGATTCTTTACACACAATTTTCTTTCAAAATCGGTTTTATTAAAAAAGTCGCTGTTTACAACTGTTCTATGAATGTTGAAATAAAGATATTGCAGTGAAAGACCTAACAATTTATATCTTAAACCTTATAACAATATTTATATGTTAAAACATTTAATTTGTACATGGGTACGTTAAACTTAATAAATATATTAAGACAAAATTAACAATGATCATTATAACAAATTACTGATGTGCATTACAATAATGCAGACATACCTTTTCATTTATATGAATTTCAAGAGAAGCTGCTTTACCTAATACAATCGCTCAAAATTACCCTAAGCATGAATAATTTTTAATCTGCAAACACACGCTATTTCATATATTACCTTGCCTTAGAAACCGAAATAGATAGTAGTCCCTGGGCTACACCATACAAGAATCCAAGATTTATAGAGCTTGAACTTAAGTCATTTCCTAATAATTTGTAAAATAAAAATGAATTGTGAGAGACAAATGGTATTTATAGTAGTGTATGTATTATATATAAAACAAAAGTTTTACAGGTTTACATCGATCTAAAATAACCTATAACTTGAATGAAGTCTAGAGATGCATATGTTCCATACTTAAAAACTATTTGTTTTTGCAAAAAAAAACAAATGAAAATCATATTCAAAAATAGAACACAAACCATAGCATTTAATTAAAATTATAATCATATTCCATTTATGAAAATAAAAATAGAATGTAGAGATAGCTTTCGAAAGTCAAAAATAATCTATTAACTAATGTGTATAAATTGCTCAAAACATAATTTATAAAATACATTTCAATGATCATTGCTTCGCTAATAATTATATTCATTAATTAATTGATTTATGTCAACACAAAAACGTCTGAAGAAATATATATATATATATAATCTCCTAAACGCTTTAATACCATGTTATTATGAAGGCACTTCAATAATAGCACAAAATGATGACAGGGTTGAATTAAACAATTTTATAATTTAATTACATTAAATCAGTCATTTTAATTTTGGCGTGCTATTGTGATATTATACTAAGTCATTTTTGCCGTCATATATTTATTGTTTATAATTTAATATATTAAACATTTCACCATCATATCCTACTTTGATATGATAATATGAATGGACAGTGACACTTCTACAATGTAACTTCCCACGGTACCGTGTACATAATAAAAAAAAGTATTATAATTAAAAGTTTTAAAAAAATATAAATTACTGCTAACATAAAGATAAAAAAATTATTTAGAAAGTGGAAAAACAAAACACCAAGTGCAATACATAACCTAATCTAGACATTAGCCTACTTTATAACAAATCAAAACTAAGATGAATCGGATATGTTAAAATTGTGGTATTATAGGTATAATTTTCTACCTAGTTTAAAAATTATATCCAACAAAAAATATCTTTTTAAAATCATGTAATTTCACATTAAGTATTTATAAAAAATATAAAAACAAATATCTATTAAAGAGCTAATGAAACAGGTATTCATTAGATCAGTGAACAAAATGATAAATAATATGTAATGGCGGCCAATCAATATTGCAATTAATATTTTCTGAAAACATCATTAGTAAGTGTCTATATAAGTCTAATGAACCGCGTCAATACAACATTTTCACATTAAACTAATAATTTATAACCTAAACTATTTTTACTAATTTAAAAGACCTTATACAGTTTATTATTCGCTTGACCACCAGACGCTTAACGTCTGTCATTAAAATTTGTTCAAGATTATTCAAGTGTAGACTTATTAATTTTCAACTGAGACAAATTGCCTTGAAATAATAAAAGTGGTAATGAGCTGAATAAAGTCTCTTAAAATAAATTAATTCTAAAATTAAACAATATATTTATTCCTCAATAAGCTTAGCAATGAGCTCCTGCCCCTTGGCCGAGCACCAATGTTCAACAAGTATGTCGCGCTCGGCCTCCAGGCTTCTCAGGAATGTAGCTGTACTTTCAATGCTTCTATCCATCCGCAACAGACGCTTGTTCAACAGCAGTGTCTGAAATTCAATTAAACATTCAAACAACTGAATACGACAAATACATTTTCAAATTTAAAAGTAAATAAATGATATTGCCAATAGTCAATATTTACAAATATGTTATTGAAATCAGTACAATGACCTATTTCTTATCAGAATAGGTTGTGGCATGTGACCCCAAAAGAATATTTGAACAACATACAAGTTTAATTAATATGTGGTTTGTAAAGTTGTTATTATTTCAATTTATAGTTTATAGTGTGTGCAATGAACAACCTATGTTATATTATTATGGAATGGTAAGTGCTCGCTATTCGTACGTAGTGAGTGTGAACATACTCTGATCATAATTAAGACTAAGGATTAACTTTTATATTTATCGTTGCATCCATGGCAGAAATAATTATTGGTAAATTAAATAGGAGGAGAGTGAACGCAGCTTGCCATTATGTATGGAACGCCAAGCATGTGCAGCATTCTTACATCGATATTGGCAGAAACCAGCACTAGTACGTTTATGTCGATGCGAGAGACGTTTGGCTTGTTCCATCACAGAAGAAGATGACGTGCCGAGTAAATCAATTCCACTTAACAATCGGGCACACTTTAAGGTTATAAATATAATTGATAGTAAACTAAATATACATGACAAGTGTAAGAATGCATGAATTAACTCTAGAACACCAAGTTTCAGCAGCTGAGACGATTAGTGGTTATTATTATTATTTACATTTATAAATTATTTACAGTTTTGTCATCCTACAACATCATGGCCACAGTGTACGTCTAAGAATGAAATTACTGTAACAGTGGGAGGTTTTGGTCAAAATTTAAACCCGGATATATTGGAAGCGTTACACCATAAGGGCATACAATTATCACCACCTGCAGTCACGTTTAGATGTCGATGTTCGGCGCCTCAGTATTGGAAACTGGTTGATGATGATGGCGATAACTTTCACTACAAATGCACATCATTAGCAGGATGTAATACTGGTGATTTTTGTGGGCATTTTAGTGAAGACCTAAATGCTTTATATCAGTCGTGTTTTTGTCCGAATCGTAATATTTGCGTTCACAATGGCGGACTAAACTACGTGAATATTACAGAAATATTGTATCGCGGCAAAGGCTTGAAGGCTTATTGTCAAAAATATAATGAAACTATAGATAGTTATGAAGACTTATAGAAATGCAGACGTTAGATGAAATAAAGACAAACATATACCTGATTATCATCAGATGACAAATGGGTTGCCAAATCGGCAAGATATTGCTGCAAATTGTGTGGCCATGCTACGACGCGTGACACCAGTCCTTTACGCGCTGCTTCCTCACATGATAGTTGCCGCCCCAAATATACCATCTCTCGTATCTGGAAAAAGTTTCAATGTGTTTCTATTATATCCTCTCAATATTAATTATAATGAATGAAAGCTTTTTACCTAGTACTGTCTCTAACAAATGTAATTTGAATCAATACTTACTGTAGCTTTCGGGAATGCATGAACATTGGATGTGAGCACAGCCATCCCAGGCACTAATGGTTTATCATTAGATAACCAGGAGAATGTGGATTGTTCTGTTGCGACGACGACATCGCAAAGTGCAAGCATCGCAACAGCTAAACCTTGGCAGGCGCCATCTGCACCTCCTAATAGAACTTTATTATGCACTTCCAATGATTCCAACATCATTCTGGAAATAAGAAGTATAATAGAATGAGAACAGTAGGAAAAACTACACACTCCATTTGTAAAGAATGATGTAACACAAAGAAATAGTAAATATAAACACACCTAACATTATTTGCAATGTCCAATGCATTCTCCTTCATAACCTTTGGACTGTCTGTTTTTAATTGCGACAGATCTAATCCAGGACATAATCTGCCGCAGTTAGATGTGATGATTGTAACTGACACATGTTCGAAGGAGTTTATCATATTCAGCGCTTGCGTCAACTCCTTCAAAGTCTGTAAATAAATAAATAAACAGTTCATTAGTTAATTTCACTAAACACAACAAAATTTGTGGTGAAATATATTAACCTGAACATTATAAAAATTATCTGGTGATTCAGTCTCAGCAATAAAAATTTCAGCCATCTTGTCCTTCACCTCCAATGAGATTGTCTCAAATTTAGGAAACTCATCTGAGTCTATCTCCACAATAACTTTAGATGCTTTTTTCATTTTCATTCCCTTTTCACCTTTACTCTCATGTTTTCTTTTCATATTAACATTAAGAGCTTGTGGAAGTGTAGAATTCAATTTCTTCTTTAAATTCAAGAATGTTTTCTTCACTATGCTCTCAGCAGTGACAGTATCTGGTTCTCCAGACATAAACAGTTCACCAGTTTTATCTACATTGTTGCTATCATGCTTTATTAGTGGAGTCTGATTGCCAGAATTAACTGCGCTTATTCTAGTACCATCAAAATCGCTCAAACGTCGGGGACTCATGCATGTGCTAGAATAGGAGCTGGATGAATGACGTCTGTATATAATAGAATCATCAGCACTATGTGCCTCAAAGTCATCAAATGTTGTGTTAGGTTTGCCAGATCCAGAAGCTTTCTGCTTGCTCAACAGTTTCTTGCCTTCCACTTCTTCACTTTTGGAGGTCTCTCTTCGTCTTTCTCTAAACTTTTTCTCTTTAGGTTCAGGTGTAGAGCTTTGATTAATTTTCTTAATTAACTCTGCTTTAGTTCTAATGTTCTTTTTGCCTTTAGAAGCTTCTGGAGTCAGTTGGTATATCATATTAACGGCTCCTTCGTCCATGAGTAACTTATCAACTTCAGTGAGTCTCTGTTTGTTTTGATTTTTACTCTTCATATATGGCTTTTTCCATAGAGGTTTGTTTATTGGAGACTTAGCCTTAGGCATGGTTTCTGTTTTAACTTTCTTAGGTGGGCTTTGTGATTTCTCAATTTGACCATCTTTAGCCTTTTTGCCTTTTGTGAATGTATCAGGATTGTCCGGATCAAAAATAACCTTTTTCTTTATAACTCTCCCCACACGGCGATGTGTACCATCTGAACTCTTATTAGCCTCATCCTGAACAGATTCATTCAATGTAGAGCTGTCGTCCTCTTTCACCTCATCCTGGGTCTTATTCACATTCTCTGTGTTAGTATCATCAAACTCGCATTCTACTTCAGCAACACCAGCATCATCATCATTCCAATCTTGTACCAAATCATTAACCACATTTGGCTTCTTACTATGCTCTTCTTTCATAGATAAAACAGACTTTTTGGGTTTCTTCTTTGGCAATGAGTCCTTAATCTGTGAAGCAGCTTTATGTTTATTTCTTCGAGTCTTATGTCCAGATTTCAGTTCTAAATATTGTTGCAAGGCAAGTGATGATTGTAATTTTTTAGCTTTTTCATTAAACTCTTGATCAGAAACATTCAACCCTTCATTTGTATCATTACCTTCCAGAATATCTAAAAGTTCCTCCTTGTTTAAAATTTTCGTTTGTTTCGAAAGCCCATTATTATTCTCACAAGTATCTGTTGAAGACCTCAATGCTTCATCAAGTTCTATATTTTCACCTTCCAAGTGACTCAACATTTCATTTTCTTCATTTCCCCCAGTCTCGTGAATTATTGTTACTACAACCTCTTCTGTTTTATACATTAAATCTGTCTCTACTTGGTCATTTGTCGGCTCTTCTTCAGTTAGAATAGTCTCACCATTGGTAACATCTATAATCACTTCAGTTGGTGTACCTTCTTTGTCTTCTCCACATTCTTCAACTACTTCTTCCTCAATTACAGTTTCAGTTTCTTCAATTTTGTCATTTGGCGTCTCGTTTTCGTTTGATAATTGAGGCTCCTCAACGGTAGCAGGCTCCAAAGCTGGGACTACTCTTCCCATGTTGGGATCGAATTCGTGTAATGGTACAGTGCGTACATTTACAATCACATTATTTACTATTTCATTCTCGAGTGGTATTTGACGAATTACTTCTTCGCCGATTTCCATTGCGTATGTTTTGTGTTTAACCTAAAATAACTTTTAACCTAACAGTACAACGTAACACAAACACATATTAGGATTTAGTTCTTTATATGTTGTAATAAATACTCAAAATAAATGTAAAGACAAGAAATAAACCACAATCTCGTTTACATAAGCAAAAAAAAAACCAATATCCCACCGCGACGCAACTTAACAAAAAGTACTTTCTGCATATACCACAACCGAGTTGAAGTTATAAATGTATACCATAATAAATAAAATTAAGATCTATTATTTAAGAACAGTACTACATTATACATATTATATTTATATAATATTATTATTTATTAATATTTTTTAAATAAATATTTTCGTAAAATTTAATAATTGATACGGACGACACGATAAAGAACCTTTAGGTTTCATTTACACGACCGTTTTGTAGGGTATGCTTTCACCAGTATTCACCACGTTTTGCCTAAAATGAGAAGAGACCGTGACTTTAAAATGATGGTTCTTCCATTAATATTGTATCCTTTGTAATAGTAATAAATAGTTCTAAATCAAGAAAAATATATACGAGGCCTTGATACAACTGTGGAAACGCGTCCTAGATATGAGTCCTCTATGATCTATTTTTTCAACTTATTCGTCTATGTCGTCTACGCTCTATGTTTATTATTGGCTCTGGATTTATAGTTATTTGTGGATGGTTTTTGGTCTTTAACAGATTTTAGTTTTACTTATTAAAAAATAATAATCGTTGATGTGTATAAAATGAATATTCTTCCGAAAAAAAGGTAATACAATTGTATATAAGAGGTATATCCAATTTAACAGCTTGGTTAAAATAAACGCTATAGTAAGCCTTTAAAATTAGTTAAATATAGTTGACTAATAACCTGAGACGGTAATATGCATAATCTACAACTTTTCTTGCAGATGGCATGTGCGTACTAAAGAGAATATCGCTAGAGTAAGAAAAGATGAAGCAGAGGCAGCTGAAAAGGAACGACAAGAGAGATTGAGAATAGAAAATGCCGATCGCGAAGCTAGATTAAATATCTTAAAACAAAAAAGCAAAGAAAAGTTGCTGGATTGTGGTATTGAAACTCTACAAGAATGTTCAAGTACATTTAAAAGTTCAGAACATATAAACTTCTTCTCTGATTTAGAACATACTGCCTCTATATCTAATAAGGATCATGATAAAGAGGCTAAAGAAAAGAAAGAAGAATATGAAAAACAAATAGGGTATTTAACATATTTAGGACAAGACACAAACGAAGCATTGGGCAAAAAGAACTGGTATGAGGTCGGACCTGAAACATCACGATTAAGATCAGATGACATAAAGGAAACATACAATAAGTTAGTGCTTAAAGATAAAGATGGCAAACCAAGGCCTCGACAAGTGGATGAAAGAAATGGAGAAATATCGTGGAAAGCCAAGCAATTGCTAGACCCAATAATGTCATTCAAGAAACATCATGAAAAATATTCAATTAAGAAAATTAAAGCCAAAGCTGATCCAGAAAAAGCAAGCACTGATTATAAAAGTAGTTTATCACATAAAAAGCACAAAAGAAAAGACCAACACAATGAAGAAGAGAGAACCAAAAAAATTCAGAAATTAAGGGAAGAACGTTTAAAAAGAGAACAACAAGAGAGAGTGAAAACGAAAATGTTTTTACAAGGCCTCAATGGGAGCACAACTGATAAAGTAACTCCAAAGGAACCTGTGCAGAAAATAAAACCCAAATATAATTCACAATTCAACCCCGAGCTTGCGAGGCAAAATTACAGATAAAAATATATTTATTTTTAAATATTTTAACAAATGTATATAAAATTATTAACTTAATAAACTTTTATATTGAACAATCAAATGTGTTTTTTTTTTACTTATTTAAAATAATAGTTAAAGGCGTCATTGGTATTTTATCTTGTATTTTTTCAAAGGGATATCCAAAGTTTTCACAATATAGTTGTAAAAGCCTTAATATGTTAGCTGCTTCGCTCATATCTTCTGTTGATTTCATCCTAAAAGAGGAACTGTTATAAACAAGACATTAAAATATTTTTTCACTATATAAAATTATTTTATCTAACTTCCACATATTAGTCAAGATCTGACTAACTTGATTGGGAGCTTTACATCCTAGATTACCAAAATTATTAAACAACCTAATACTAACTTTATATTATTTTCTGTTGTGAGTTTAATGTAGCAGCAAAGGACATCAATAAAATTATCAACTGGTGATGTAATGCTCTGATGCATTACTGTATGTATACCTATCAATATAGAAAATCCATCTATGTTGTCTCCTGGTTTCTTTGCAAAGAGATCCCCTAAAACCAAATTGTATTATCAATCAGAGTGGTCATATAGAAAGGATAGATGAGAGATTTGCAAAACAGATTTATGTTGCAGATTAGCCATCTCCTCACAAGAAGTGAGATAAGAAGCTTTCTAATCCTATATGTATGAGAAATTTATGACATATTTATTTCTTATGTGTGGTAGGTTACTATGAATTATACTCAACAAGCACTAAAATTTCCTTTGATAAAGTTAATTATAATATATTTCATCGAGTTCAACAAGATAAGCTTAACTGTACGATGGGACTTAAAAGTTCATGAGTTACCTGTACTTTTTGATAGCTGCAACCTGCATGATTGGGCTATCAAAAGAACACCCAAAAGCCCACTCATGTCTACATTACACACCTCCTGCATGCTTTTAATATAAATCTTGTTATACGGATTATAAAGACCGCATCGACGCAAGTGGTTGTCAGTATAAAATAATAGTTCTTGAGATATTGTAGGTTTCGTGGATTCTGTATTTATACCTCTTATTTCATTTAGTAATGATCTAGAAGTAAGCCATAAAGTTATAATAATCAGTTCTTTGATATAAAACATGTAATGAACAATTTACATACTCATTAAATGTCCGTAAAGTCGCTTCGAGATGTGCGGAGTCAAATTTGCAACATGTATTCAATTGATAAGCCAGATGTTTTCTCAGAATCTGTAGTGTACCAATAACAGGCAACAACTCCAATATTTGTTGAAAGAATTTATTTCCTTTCGAAATGGCTAATTCATAATCTTTGATAGTTTTAATGTTTTGTGTGGTAAAGTTTTGAAAATATTTTTCATTGTTACTACGAATTAGTTTTTGTAATATATAGAGTTGATTTTTTATCATAAACGCGTACAGTGTATCCAGACCATGTAGTCCAACTATGCCTATTGCTTTGTGCAACTTTGCAAAGGCTTTTGTGTTAAATATTTCATTTTGACTTTTGATATCAAACCATGCACAACTGTTTGGAATGTATACTGCTAGTCTGAAAATATAGATTAATTAATTAAACATTGATTTTGTTTGTATGGTTGTGAGTATTGTGAGATAACAAATAAATAAATATATAAGCTATAAAATAAATAAGTTAAGAAATATTCTCACCTAGCAATACAACTAGAATTAATGATACAAACAAAATCAATGCTCATATTACCTCGTGTCTAGTAAGTGTGCAATTTGTCTCGCTAGACTCCCCATAAAGCCAGCAGATGGGCTGTACATATCGACGCCTTTACGCATACTTATTTCTTTAGATACACTTTCTGATATTATTGTTGATATCTGCAAAACACAAATTGAATGTTGCTTTTACTCAGAATATTGATACCTAAATTTATTGAAGAGTTTGTTTGAGTATTTGCAATCATTAATTAGTATATTCTAAATTCAAGCTATAGCTTAAGATCACGCTTCACATTTATGGTGGGGGAGACACATCTTCATCCAGTAACATAGCAAAGCAATCCTTCACTGTACACACCTGTTTCTGCCACATTTCAAGTCCGTGAATATTAATATAATCCTGAATGTATTCCAGAGATCTCCGGTAACCATCCATTGCATCAGCAAGTTTCTCCAAACGTGGCATAAGGATGTTAATAGTCACTTGATTCTTCTTCAATTGCCCTTCCAGCAATTCTTCAAACTTCCTATTGACATGTCGTGACAATTCGTTTAATAGACCAGTTTCCAATAACTCTGCTGGGTCCACCCTGATGACACCAACTAATGTTGACCTCATGTCTAATATACCTAAAACAAAGCCCTCATTTGTACACACATACATATTAATCACTATAGTCATATAATTGTTGATTCCAACCTGATGTAAATGTAGAAGCAGTGTGAGTCAAATGAGCAACCTCCATGCGATGATCCAATTGTGCAAACTCCCGTAATCTCTCTTTATCTAGTCGAGTCGGCACTTCCTTGATAGTCCAAGTTTGTAGTTCAATAATCTTTTCTACAATACTAAAAACTTTTTCAGGTATAATTTGTAAAACCTTTTGTATGTATTTGATTAACTCATTGCTGTAGTATTGGGAGACAGATAGGAGGTCATCACTGTGGGCTTGATTAATTCTTAACAAAGGTATTTCCATTGCACTTGCTAGTTTTAAGAATAAGGCTCTAAGTCTACTGGTGACAGCAGGGTTATCTCTGATACTATCTTGCATGTACGACGTGTATAAATCTATAGTACACCAAGCATAGCTAATATCTGTCACTGTCTCCAGAGTAACCAGATATTCCTCTTTCAAGGAAGCTGCCTTCAGTGCATTCCTCAGAGCGTCTTTAGCCTCAGAAAGTATTTGTACCACAGCAAAGGTTGTTTTTATACCATGGAATTCTTCTACTTCATCCAATGCTTGTATGAGTTGAGTTATTTTCTTAATAGACTTAGTTGTAACAGTATCACTGAGAGATGTGATTTGCTTTGAAATATTATCAAACCATAATTTCAATTTTGAATTGTCAGATACCTTTGTTATGGATTTTGCACCAGAAAATAGTTCTGACAAATTGTTAATTGCCTCTAATGCTAAGCTTTTATTGCTTGTCCAACTATCATTTCTATAATTTAATAGTCGACCCAGTATTTCTCTAATTTTAAGCTCTAATTCGGCAGCACTGACTAATAATTCCAGTAATTTTATAGGATCATACTTGGACTCTCTCTGTATAACATCTTTTAAACCCTTACTTCTTTTATTATTATCAAAGAAAGTCACCTGACTATTGTGTAACATCAACCATCTCAATACAAAATTTGAGTTAATTATCAGATTAAGTATTTTATTTATGTTATCTAAAACAAAGTCATCAGTCAGTGTTCCTTCTTTCAATAATATATGAATTTTACTTATCAATTTGGGCACATGTTCACCACGATTTTTAAATATATCTTTAACTAATTTAGTATCATACAGGTTTTGTAATGCCGATTTTGCTGCTTTGAAATTATCCCAGTAATCTACTAAATTAACAGTGACTCCCATGTAGACTGTAACAATCCAATTAGTAGGAAAGAACTTATCAATAATTTCTCTCATTTTAGTCATGTCATTCTGCAAATAGTAAGGTACAAAGAATAGACATACAAACAGCATGCCGCCTTGTGTGGCAAATGCAGCAGATCTATGCTCGGGTATTGTGTAGACAGCAAGTTGATTATATACATCTTCTGATCTCAATTTACCTACTACCTTTTCAACAAAGTTATTGTCAATTGTTATCCTCCTGAAAATAACAGTAACACATTAATTCAAAGGTCAAAAGTGAAAGAGACAGGATAATAAAGACATACATACAATGCCCTGATCCCAAAATAGGATACTCTGCGTTATGGTATATGGCATGGTTAATAAACATGAAATATATTTTACAAATATTTCTTTAACTGAGAATCAAACCTGGGGCATAACAGACTGGCATACTAGCCACTGTATGTACAAAATAAACTACTGATATAGTAAATTATTTGATATGTTAAATCAAATATTATCATCTTTGTATGTCACAAAGACTTACCCAAAATATTCACAAGGATAATCAGCAGGTCTCTTAGACAGACTTTGATTATAACCAGTGTCTCTTAACAGTTTGCAGACATCATCGACATTAGATTGTGATTGTGTGGTGCTGTATCTATAAAATGCAACCAATAACCTCTCTCTAACAATGCCCGGAATGTACAAATCAACCAATAATAACATTGCTCCATATAAGTATAGAGATTCGCACTAGAAATAACAATATACTAATATAGTGTTGCCTTAAGCTATTAGTGTATGCAATTTATTTGGACTTTTTGTGGACTATGTTTATTTCTTATTTTAATTTTATGTTTTGAAACATTTACAAGCCATTATGCTTGCAAGACTGGCTAGGTGAGAAGCTTTCGAAATGCTACATTAATTTAATAAAAAATAATATACTAAGCTGCAAAATGTCTTTTAATTATTTAATATTATGTATATTCAACAGAGAATAATATAAATCAAGTACATACCAAAAGTTGTTTTCCTTCAATATCTTTTAAAACTACATCCATATTTTGCTGTATGAATACACCACTATTTAATTGTTCAATAAACAAATTAACATCAACTATGTATTGATAAATATTTTCAAATAATAAAAAAAATCTTGCAATAAGTTCTAAAAAATTTTCTTTCAAATCATCATCCAAATCTTGTAACTTCTATAGAATAAGTAGAAAAATAAAAAGTTAATATTATTACTATAATTAGATGAAATATAAAATAAATCTTACAATGTCTGCAGCAATTTTCTTTTCAACATTTTCTGATATTTTAAAATAGCTGAAGTCCAATATTATTTCTTGATACCTCTGTATAACTTCTTTAGTTTCCATGCTGAAATTTAGTTATTTTTAAATAATTGTTTAATGTGTATCTATAATGTAATAATAATAATATATCTTTGAAAATAACATTTACCAATAAAGTGGTGGTATATGATCTTTAAGTCTCAAGATTTCAGCAATAATCGCATTGCCATGAGCGACAAGTTTCAATAAGTTTCGAGAACAAATATTATCCTCTGCTATAAAAGGTTTCATAGTTGTGTATTGAACGGTAGTAAATAATTTTTATAATAGGATAGTTAAAATTTAACTATATAAACAAGAACATTTGAAAGCCGACAAAAAACATATGACATGTTTACGTCAAAATTCACGTTTTGATTCAATTGCACAAGTCCACTATTAAAAATACACATAAGAACAATACTTATTACGACGGTTTTAAGGAGTGTTATTCTGTAAAAATTGTTTATACTGCTTAAGTTTATTGTATGTACTACAAATTGTTTTTACGAAACTAATTTTTATGCGCGTATTGCTAAAATAATGTAATGGTTAACACGCTCGTGAAAATAAATCTTAAAAGGTTAGTTCCATCGGAAACAAGTAGTAGTCGCAGATGTGAGCCTAAAAATTTAATCAAATTGCCGACCTGCGGGATGTGGATGCGTGTTTAATTTGTGTTGAATGTTAAATAATTAATTAATATTAATATTTAATGGTCGTCGGTCGTTTCATTTGTGTAGTAGTAGTAGTACCGCAGGTCCGAAGTCCAAAGGTTAAATTTGTTTAGCTGAAATGATTAAATAATTTTATTTGTGCAGTAGTCCTGCGTTCAATTTTAAACGATGGCTCGTGTTTTATTAAGTTATGAAACTCTCGTCCATGCCCTCGCCGGAGCCACGGTAAGGATTGCTTTTCTATTTGTGTTAATAGTTATCTAAAAATGTATTTGTCAATATATTTTTTACTTTCAGGGAAGCATAGTGGGCATGAGTGCATTTTATCCCCTGGACACAATCCGGTCGCGATTGCAAGGTATCAATCTAGTAAAGAAAGTTACATATTACTTGCAATAACAATCTATATTAATATTATTTTAATTATTACAGTTGAAGATACAATCAAATTGAAAGGTTCATCATGGGAAATGTTATTACGCTTAGCCAAAGAAGAAGGATTCGATTCATTATACAGAGGATTATATCCAGTTCTACAATCATTATCAGTATCCAATTTTGTATATTTTTACTCATTCCATGCTTTACGCAAAGCTATTTCTAGTAAGTCTGCTTTACAAGATCTCATGTTTGGGATTATAGCTGGAAGTATTAATGTGTTGCTAACTTCTCCTCTATGGGTTGTTAATACGAGAATGAAGTTACAGAAAGATATTTATCCTAACATCATAAGTGGTCTTCGCCACATATTTATGTCTGAAGGCATAAGAGGCCTCTGGTCTGGTACATTGCCATCACTTCTGTTAGTTTCCAATCCAGCCATTCAATTCATGGTATATGAATCTGTTAAGAGAAATCTTTCTCAGAAAGGTAGCTTTGATACCTACACAGCATTCCTTGTTGGTGCCTTGGCCAAGGCAGTGGCTACAACTCTAACTTATCCATTGCAATTGGTACAAGCTAGACTCCGTGCCGGCACAAGCTTGAAGCCATTAATAAAACAAGTCAAGTCCAACCCTCTAGTTTTGTTTCGTGGTTTAGAAGCCAAGCTCCTGCAGACTGTTTTGACAGCAGCACTTATGTTTACTATTTATGAAAGACTTGTTCGTACAGTTTTAGCAATCATGAGAGTAAAGGTGAAGCATTAAGAGAACTTTTAATGCTGATAATATTTTAAACAATACTGTAGTTCTATTATGTAAGTTTGTGTGTGGTTTAGGATTTGGTTTTGGTTAGTGAATAGTTTGTGTTAAATCTCATGGGAACCATGACATAATAAATGGTAATTGTAGTAACCAATGACCTATTTGACATGACAAATGAAGACAGTAATTTTCTAACAGGATATGTATTGATTACTGACGCAATTTAAAAGATTATTACTCGTAATTGTGTTATCAGTGATAACTAGTCAAGACTAATTTATTATCAGTTTATGTATGATTTATTTATTTTTTTAATTTTACAATGGATAGATTTATGTTCTTTTACATTCCTATTATAATACCATGTCTGGTATGACATGGCAATGGTATGATTATGACAATATCTCTATAGTTTAATGTTTCATGGCAGTGCAGGAAGATGATTTGTAATTTCAGTCTTTTACTACTGTAATATTTTTCAGTTCTCTTAAATTTGCTGTGATCTTAATACCAAGAGTATTTCAATTATTTATTTAGTTTCTAGTTAGAATCCAGTAATTACTTAAATAGTTACCTATTGTATCTAGTTATGTGATTGGTATAACCAAATAATTTGCCAAATGTACAAAACAAATTAACTTAATATGTATTTTTACAACTGTTACGCATTCTAATGCTTCATGTACTTCATTTATTTGTTATTTACCAATTGTATTAAGGCTTTGGAAACATTTAAATAAAATGGCGATAAAAAATAACACATGTTTTTATTCTTAATAGTACAATGAGACTGTTACACAATCCTCCAAATCAAACTTTCATATAGTATAAGTTAAACGTGCTTCTTTCATATCTTCGCTTGTTCGCACGACCACATCCATGTATTCATTTAATAATTCCTCTAACTCTTCATAAACCTGAAAAACAAATAATAAACATTATAAATACAAATTGCAAATTTGTTCAAAGTTCAAGTTCACATATAATACAATTATATACTTTTGTTGTGAATAAATTACTAAAATTGCAACAGAAATATACAAACTAAAGACATATTAGTTTGAAATTCAATAATTTGTGTATATGTAACCTCAAACGACCATGAAATACTTAAAACTCCCTATAAGTATGTTATATCCTTGAGTACTGTGTGAGTAAACATTGCCACGTCCATTCATAATTTATGTCATGTGTTATTTAAGTCAATAGCATAGGTAGAAGGTTAAATCAACACAATACTTATACTTAACACTTAAATATTTTATCATTCGTGACATAATTTATTACTCTCAATATATTAACTAATTCACTCAGATTTTTTATAAGATTTCAAATAAAAAGCCAGAGGCCAAGTAATAAAGGGATTGACATCGTAAAAATAAATGTATAAATTACCTCTCGGCACTGTGGATCATCGAGATGTGCCATGAGCTCCACGCGCACCTTGTCTGCGGCGGCGAGTGGACTCCACAGCGGCGCAGTGCTGCATGCAAGAGGATGGCGCAGTGTTACTCGCATAGCCATCGCACTTGCTGCACCTGCCGCGGCCACACGCCCTCCACACAGCAATCCGCGAATGCACGCCGCACTATCCACCGCCTAAAGCACGAATAACATGCGAGTTATAGATGCTGTCAGTTAATATTACCAATAAAAATGTGTAAAACATTTACCATATATCGTTGTAAGAACCATTCAGGTAGGAATTGTCCTGTACTAATAACGCGCTTCAATACAGAGAGTAATGTTTCACTATCGGCATCCTTCAATTTTGGATAGAGCTGATCAAAATCTATGTTGTCATTCGCTGCAAAAATAAATGAAAATTATATGTTTTGTTTGATCTACTAGCCAACTGTGTAAATGTGAACATTAGCAAAATAATACATACTTGAAAGTGCTTGCTGAACAATATCTTTGGAATCAGGATCTGATTCTTTCAATTCTCGTTCCAACTCTTCAGGTCCAATTACCTAGGATCATGAAAAAAACTCAATCTATGTCTATAATCTGCGCTATTAATTCAATCAATTAATAAAAATACACATACACGCAGTCGATCTGAAGGTGCCGAAAGGAATGCATGTTCAGGTGCAGTGAGACGCAAACAGCTGAGAGAGGCCGCCAGATATCGCCGTCTCACATTGGCGGACTCGCACCGACATGCCCGCTCGTACATTACTGATGCAGCTGTGTCAAATATTATTTTATGTAAATAAACATTTTTCAAACTTTATATACCGATGTCACATTGGGGTTACAAATAAATTTATAAACTTTTGCGGCTAAGAAAGATATTCTTCAATCAGATTGGCCAAATGTGAACGTGAGACATATAGGATAGTCCCTCCCGGTAAAACTTAATCACTTAAATGATGTTAGCAAATAGATTATTTTTTGTTATACTCAATGAATAGTTACCTTTTCTATAATGCTGTCGATTGATATGTAGTGCATATAAGAAGTCGTAGTATGGGTTGTGTACATGTGCATCATGTAACTTGGCGCGTGACGTCGCCGCGCTTTCTGCCTCATCCGATAACGCGGCACAGTTCACTAATGCACCCAACTGGTTACGAGATGCTGTAATTTCATTAATAATATTTGACATAAACTAAGTAAAGGCAGTAAAATTAAGGAAGAGTGGCAGATACAGAGTAGCTTCAAATGAAAAAATTGTTATAATACCTAGCGTGGTGAGTAGCGTAGCAGCGGCCGTGGCGCGAGCATGAGGCGCGGGATTGGCCACGGCTGCATTGAGAGCACGTTCCACTCGTCCACCCGCCAAGTGCCATTTGAATACTAACCACTGGAACATCGACTGAAACACAATATTTAGTCATTAATCATTAACGTTTGTAGAATAAATGATTTTTTTATATATTAACAAAGTGCTTAAAAAAGTAGATACTTTTTCAAACTCACCAAATTAGGGTCATCTTTATCTGCAATACTGATAGCAGTCTCAGCTAGACGTACAACACAAGCGCCAGCGTCGTGTATCTCGAAGAGCTTTATCACCTATAACAATGTTAAAGTACATATAACAAAGTTGTCAGTTATAACTGTATAATAGCAAAAAGTCCTTTTGCATAAGCGTACAAAATGTGTAACGATAACATACCTTCATATAATAAAGTACAAGTGCTTGGTGTTGCGTTGTCGGCGTTTGTGATGCAGTAATCAGTTGTCTCAAGAAGGGCTCTGTGCTAACCCCCTTAGCTGCCTTACAGAAAGCCGTGTAGGCATTTTCCGGTTCATTCAAATCTAGTAGAGCTAGGCCGAGTATAAATTGCCCTGGAATTAACAATAATTCTTATAAGCTAAATGTTCTTATAACCATTGCCACCATACGTAATAATTATATTGGTATATTTTTTTCATATATCTCTCTATACAAATAAACAATAAAAACAAAGTGATTTAAAAAATTATTACTATATTGTAGTGTGAAAGCTTCTCTTGCGTAGTGATTAAGCACGTCAGTTCTGGGATCGGTCCACGTTTGGTTTGAGCTTACAGATAGTATTGTTCTGTCCTGATTTTCATAGTGTAGAGTATTCTACTTTGAGGTTAGGGTATGAATACATATTTAAATTGAAAATGATTAGCTAAAAATATACTTACGTGAACATGCATTCCATTCACACCACGGTTCGAGAAGGGAAACATAATTTTGTACCAATCGCGGTTGATTAATTGTCGCTAACCAACAAGCGAAATCAAAACTACCACTCACCGCCCATCTGTATTTTTATTGTTAAGGAATATGTATTACGCCAAAGTGGATATTAAGTTACTTAGCACATTGTTAAAAAGCATAGTATTACAGTATAAAAGGATACAACTGATGTGCTAAATGGTAAGTATACATTGGCAATGCGTGATGGCATGTATTGAGGGCTCCCGCAGCAGCCAAATGAGCCCTGGCCCTAACGCCCCCCGCACCACCTACATACGTCTGAACGGCGCCACCCACACACAGAGGCGTGCTTGGTACTTCAAACCCTAACGAATTTAATTTTAGCCGAAACAGCTCTTCCGACGCAGCCGGTGGTCTGTTAAATTGAGATATAAATAAATAAGTCAAATAACATAATCGTGAGAAAATCTAAGATCATTATATATACTTATGTAGTGTTTGTGGTGCTAGCCAAAGTAGCGCCCGATAAGCCTGCCAATGCACGACACAATGCCCGGCGCCTGGCACCCCGTCCGCTCCCCTGGCCGCACCCGCAGCCCCCACACATCCGCGGACCACTCGCGCCCTCATCTCGGCCATTTGTTTGATTGATTCAGTTACAAGCGATATTCCCAGATCACTGCTAAACAAATTATCATACTCCTCCGAACATTCGAATGAATCTGTAAATAGAAAAATATTATTAGGTCACTTAGTAAATACATTTAACTATATTACAGCAAGTTTCATACCTTTATCAGAATTAATATCAGGTACATCCAATCTCAAGACGTCATTCAACTCGAGTACAGCATTTTGCAAATCTTTTATAGGCTCAAGCATCGATGTCAGTTCATCTATTTGTTGTGGAGTTAATATCTAAAGAAATTGCATTAATAAGAAATAAAAACAAAAGGTATAACAAAAGTGATAAATTATTAACAAGCTTACTGGCTCATGGTCTTGTGGCGGGCAGAGGAGCAGTCGTAACAAACGTGGTAACAATCGATGCTGGGGAGCCGCACAAGCAAACAACTGCCTTTCTAATACACTACCAGCTGCGCCCACATAGCGCTCAAACTTGGCTCCCGCCATTACTACGCGACGTGCTTCAGGACTTAATTGGTCTAATTTGCAATCTGGAATATAAATATAGAGATGAGATATTACATCAAAATGTGACATTATAATGAAAAGAAGTCAAAATAATTTATTTTATAACCTATATCAGATTCCCAATCATCAGAGTCAGATAACATCATCTTCTCCAATGGTTCCAATTCTCGTACAATAGATATTCCAGAACGTCTTATGACAACACACCACCATCCATTTTCTATTTGTAAATTCTGTAAAAGGGATTCAATTCGATTTAGATAAAACACACGTTTTAAATTGAAAATACACTTGGGAATACATGTTAATACATTAATTTAATTAAACCTACTTGTTTAGAGGTCATCAGGCCGACAGGTTTCTGTAATCCTTCCATATATTGTAGACACCAACTGTACAAATCTGACCAGCATCTGAAAATTTTAATTACGAAATAGTACACTTCTTGGCACATAGAACGGTATGAGAGGAATGGATAATAAGAGTGCTGATAAGTGTGCAAAATTTTGAAGTACGTCTAATATAAGTAGTAACAATATTTAAAGAAACTTACTTATACATAAGATGATTATGATTTGGTTCTGGTGTTCTAGAAGTCAGATGTCTCAGTCGCGCTTGTACCGCACTCATTGCATCATCACCAATTTCAACATCCAGTGGGACTTCTGACCCGCCCCATGTACGACGATATATCTGTAAATATCACAAATGTTTATGTGCGGTGGATGAAAATGAAGATTTAGCATTTACTTAAGAATTTAGTGAAGAAGATTATCAGACACACTAAGAAATCCACATGAGGTTATGCATAGTAGCTTAAGGAATACCTAAACACATTTTAAGGCGTCACTCTAAAACACAACAGGTGAAGCAGGGGCTTCTAGTAACATGTAACATAGTAAGGTGTGTCCACAGGTTCAAACCATTACTGCTAACATTTAAACACACAATATTATATGTTATAACTCACAACAATAGCTTTCTTGACAACAACATTTGGGAACAACCCTGGTGCTAACAAATGATCGCGATATTGCTGATGTGTCGATAACTGAGGTAATGATGGGGGCGGCTCTTTGGCTGCTACTGCTTGCCACTGGACGTCTGCGCCGAGACCACTAGCTAAATTAAGTTTACAGTTAAAAATGAGAAATTGGTGACTTAGTAATAAAAGTAATGTAACAAAGTGGATATTTACTTGTAATTAATGTATCACCATTAAGTTGACTCCAAAGGGCCCATACTACATAGTTACCATCTCCAAAGCCAATCGTGTAATCTAGTAAATCCAACTGTAACAATGTATACATATACTTATAATCTGTAGAAAATACCAAACAGCATGCATGTAAAATTCAAATTATAAAAACTTACTTGCGGTCCGAATAATCGACAAACATGTGAGAATTTAATAACGCCGGCGCCATTGTCTTGCATTTTAATAACAACAAATTCACATTCATTTGGGAATGACAAAAATGCAACCAAAACTATACCATTAGGACCCATTGCTTTCTTCAACATGTGTCCATGAGCTGTAAATACACAAACAAATTTCCCCCACAATATAAGCTGATAAAATAATTAATTTTCACAAATTGCATTGGTTTTTAATATATACTTACGCGTTGGCTTAGGTTTGTCAGTATTATTCGTCAATGGTGGAGAGACAGTGACTGGTTGACCTCCATCATCCACAGTCCAGGCACGGACACACCCATCACTGCATATAGCAACTGCATATCTATCTAACAGCTGCACATCATACATTTCTAAATGTTCTGATCCACTTTTGCCCCTATAAACAAATATTCAAATTATTTATTTAAGAATAATATTACATAATATAGTTTTCGATGGTCCCACACTAGGCATTGCCTGTCACATGGGACCCAATGAAAATAATGATTGGAAAACTGAAAACAAAGATCTTATCACTAAGCGTAACTCTGTCTGGAGACCACAACCAGCCTGTATGCTAATTTTATCATCACCTTCTAGAACAAATAGTAGTCACCACTCTCTTACAATGTCAATTAAACATATATAAAAATTTTTAGAAATATATATATATATGTACACAGTTTTTTTTACTAAAGAAAGTGTACCTAAAAATACCAAACAACAGTATTACTGGGTTACTAATATAATTAGTATAAATGTACATTCATATGTATGTATATTCAATATGCATGGTTCAAATCATTGCGTTTTTAACTCCATGTTAGTCATGGAATAAATAACTAGTTATATTTCTTTATAATTTTCTTAAATTTCTTAATAATTACCTGAGTGCACCAGTAATACCAGATAAAAACCGTGGCATAGTAGACTCTCGTTTCAAAATATATGTCACTGCAGCACCCGAATTTGGCAGTTTAATGACTATGATGCCACCTTCACCGCCTTGCCCATAGGCTAACGCATACACTGACTCACCATTCTCACGGAGTAAGGTGCTGCACGTGTGGGCTACTGCAAATTATTTTAGTTTATATTACTTTTATATACTTGTGGCACAAAGAGAATAATTTATATTAAAAATTTTTATATAACTAAGAAAATTAAAGAAAAACTCACCTGCATTAGAATACTGGCTCAGGATATAATAATTATTTGGATTATTAATTGAACTGATATTGTGAAATATTGATGTATGTGAATTTAATGATCCAAATGCCTGCAATAATGATTTTTAGTTTAAAAATTTACTTTTTTAAAAATTATTTTGAACATGTTTATATCCTAGCAGAGCCGATTCTGTAATAATGACATTATTTGATTACCTTTCTATCCATAACATCAGGATGTGGAAAAATAAATCTATGGACTGATGAAACAGTTGCAGCTAAAATAACCATTTCCTTTGGTGAAGAATGCCTTTCCCATATTGTCATGCCATTTAAAGGAGGTGTACCAGCAGCTACTTTACATCTTAGGTTTGCTGATGATAAATTAAAATCCATGGAGGCTTCAGTCAATTCAATCGCATCCGATGTTGTTTGCCTATAAGGAATGTTAAATATGTTTTTAAACACAATAGAATTAATACATTTTCTCTTTCTAACTTACCAATAAATGAATCTATTCCTAGTGTTACCGGTAGTAGCATTACTATACCAGTAACCACCAGCTCGTTGAGGTAACTTTATGTCTTGTAAAGTACTGTGGGTACCACCTAGAATAATAATAAACATAACCTATAAACACCGCAATGTGACTATAAATCAAACGTTTTTTATGAAATTAAGTATTAATTCACCTGTATTTAATATTATTTCTTTCCATTTCTCCTTATTAGTATGGTTAGGAGTAATTTCCTTAAAGGTTACTGGGAGAGCTTCCTCAAAATCCATTGTTCGTAGCCGATTCCAATTAAAACTTTAAACAGAAAAACACTTAGCGGGTCCAACTTTTAAATACAATTAAAGGAAAATAGTAAAAACAATAACAATATTGCAAAATCAAACAAAATTATTTAAAACCATAGAGATGCCTAAAACTTCTACTCGCGGGAAGCTTGCCGGGGAAAGTACTATATTATTGTCACAGCCCATAAGCAAAAAAATATGATATTGATGATAAACCAAAGACAAAGTGAGTGAGCTTAGTGATGTGTTAGCTCGATGTACTAACTAGTTTTGTTAATTAATATAAATACTTACTTTATTTATGTCACGAAGATTTAATTAAACAGCAACGAACTAAACAAATAATTTACTCAGTTTCATCTAGTTAACTCGAGTTACGTGAATTTCAACTTGAATTGGCACATCTCTAAGTGAGCTTTAGTTTTTAAGTCTTCGAGGAAGCTGCTTGGCGCTGTAGTCAGTGGATTATTGATCTAAGTGCCTTGTGATCGTCGATTAATTCCAAACATGCAATATGTAATAAAAATCAGTGATTAAAAAATATATATTTTGTTTCATTTTTCTAATACTCCACTGAAAATTTTAGTAGTTTCCCGATAGTGGAACATGTATATTTTTTATATTTGAAATTCGACGACTTGCTTGCAAGTATCGACCCCAATCTTGCCTTGAATAAAACGGAAATATCTTCGTTTATTCATAATGTAAGCTCTGTTGCCATTATAAATTTTTATTTTCCTTAGATTCTAGATAAAATCTAACGATCTAGTTATAAGAGAATGCAGCTGTCGAATGAAATGCGAGAAGTTACTATATACGTTTGCAGTCTTTGCAAGGAACCATTCGAAACAAACAGCGGTCTTGTGGGGCATATGATTGCAATTCACATTAATAACAAGGACATCCAATCATTGCTCCAAACTGTTGCTGTAAAATCTCAGTAAGTGCTTGTAAATTCGGCTGAAGAAAGGATTTATCTCCAGGCTCATAATTATTACAATTTTTTTTCAGACGTAAAGCATCGTTTGTAATAAAGGTATTGCATTCATATTCGAGTTACCATACATGTCTGTGCGCAATGTATTATAATTAATGCCATTTCAGACTAAAAGAAATGAACGGCTGCATCATTGCACAAAATGCCCATATAAAGTTAGATACTTAGACACAATTCAGAAACATATTGAAAAACACAACAAGGTATGGTCAAAGAATGTTAATACAAAATTACCATTGATATGCTAAAACAATAGAGATGTATTCACAAACATTAGTTTTTGTTTCAGAGTGTCACAACATACTCATGCTCCTTTTGTTCATATAAAACAGTACACCTGATAAATTTGCGCTTACATATGAAGAAGATGCATCAAGAACATGCGAAAGAAGACTTCTTTTCAAAAGATAAGACATGAGGATGAACTCTATGTTGTTTTCAGTTATTACTTTAAACGTTTATGTGAAGTACTTGTGTAAAAAAACAACAAAATATATTAAAGCACATGTTTTATAAATATTATCATTCACATTCTATCGCTCATATTAGAAATAATAGGTCTAGGCCGAGACTTGAATAACAATTTCTTCTTAACAATAGCCTTTACTTTGTACTCCGTTTTATTATCTGTATTTACTTTCTCTATAACAGCCATTGGTTGATCTAACTTAGTCTCTTTTCCATTTAATACATGATGTCCAAGAACTAAAACTGGATGTTTGTTCTTATTGTAGTAATGCAGATCTCCAACCACTGTTGGTTCTGAAATGCCCTCTTCTTTTTTCATTTGTATTAAACCCTGCAGCTCCACTATAGCCCATTCTGGAATACCCTTATCGTCCTCAGCTTTGCTGAAAAGTTAAATTATTCTAGTGGATCTTGAAATTTTCATAAAATTATCAGAGAGAAAGGCTAATAATATATTATGGATAAAATAAAGAAAACAATATGTGTAGGTAGTATATTATTTTTATTAAATATGTAATAAATTAATATCTGAACTTCTTAAACAATGGATGTTTGTTTAATTGTTTAGCAGATCGTCTGTGTTCCACATAGAATGCGTCGTCGCCTCCAGCCAATGAAGACAGAGTACCTGTCGCTCTGCGTACGCCGCCCTCTCCCAATACACGCTCCTCTTCACAGTCAGTTTCTGATGCGGCCAATACCTAAAAAAATATGTAATTTTTACATACCTTTATTCATGAATAGGATGCGTAGGCTTGATTTATTATGTACCTGTTGGAGTAACATTCCCTGTTCTTCTCGACTTCCATACATTAGGTCTGGCTCCTGGTCCATACCCTTTAACTCTGTGATAACCTAAAACATAAATAATCTTATTGTAGGTGATGCATGATAAGCTATTATACTTCAACACAATGTTTTGGCAATTTAACCTTATAACTATATCCTTGGTTAACAAGAAACCTTTGTCTCTTTCTGCTGTAGGCCATTTCTAAGGTGTCTTGTGACACAAGTGTATAAAAGAATGCATTGTATTCCTCGGCAATAGCCCCTTTTTTCGCTCGTAGAATACGGCCTGAAGATAAACATTGTTTGGTATGAATTAGCACAATTAATTTTGTTTTTTAATATAACAACTAAACTAATAAAGGTCATTCACATAATTTACCAGTTACCTAATCTTTGGGCTTCCTGTCGTCTAGAACCACCGTGAGAAGATATCTGAATCAATACATTAGCTTCTGGCAAATCAAAACTGGTGTCTGCAACTTTGCTGACAAATATTGTGTTTACTTTGGGGTTGAATTTGAAATTTTGCAATATTTGTATCCTTTCACTTTGCGACGTCGGGCCGTAGATGTATGGTTTATTCATTTTAACTGCATAGTGTCGTAATGCAAACACATTGTCTGAGAATACAATAGTTTTGTCACCCCTCTTCTCATGATAACGGACGAGGAATTGACAGGCTCGAAATTTTGATGGATTCATGACATAAAGCAACATCTTTTTGTTTATCCTGAAATAGTATGAACCATTATATAATACACAATTAAATAAAGAAATTTATGTGTAAAAGTCCATACTTTTGTATAAGATATTCTCTGTAGAACTCTGGTGTCATAGGACACCATACTTCAGCACATTGAACTTTGGCAATATAACCAGCTTCTTGTAATTCCAACCAGTTAGCTTCATACAATTTAGGTCCAATCAAGAAATTTAGATCAGCAATCTTGTCGTCTTCTCTTAGTAATGTCGCAGTTAAACCTGTAAAAGTTACATTGATCTGACTTTCAAATACAAATAACACATATTAGTAATAAACAATAGACCAATCATTAATGGAATTGGCTACAAATATAATATATTCTAATATGTATGTGTAAATCTTACCGAGTTTGGCATGTGAATGAACAATGGTCAACACTCTCCGAAACATTTTTGCAGGGATAGTATGCACTTCGTCTAACACTAGAAGCCCCCACTCTTGCGCTTGGAGCCATTTCATAGTCTGTTCTGCTTCCCATGAGCGTCGTTGTCCGTGTGTTATCATTGAATATGTCGTTATTAGTATACCTGCACCCATTGGTTTGTCTTTCGCTTCTGATGTGAACCTAAAATTCACCATTATTCAATCATTTTATTAGAACTTTTGTTAAAACACGTTCTTCTATTACAATCATGAACTAACTCTAACATTTCATTGGGGTGAGTTGAAGTTAGAACACCTATGACATTGAAATGTAATCACCTGCATATCATACTATCATCAGCAGTTGACCAGCATTTAAATTGTTGTTTCCATTGTTCTACTGAGACACCGGAGTTGCACAATACAAGCGCACGCTTGCGTACTGTACAGACAGCTGTTACTCCAACCAGTGACTTCCCAGCACCACACGGTAGAACTATTACACCAGATCTGGAATGTGAATGTGGAACTTGAGCATTCACTGCAACGTTTTCTAATTTATGGTCATAATTATGGAGTCACATCACTTTCTATTTAATTAGAGTTGTAGGTGATATGATGCAAAAGGTTTCAAAATACTAAAACAAAAAAGTATTTAAATTATTTATGTTAAAATTACCTGGCTCTGCCATTTCCAAACATTTTTCTAAGACTCTTTTCTTGATATGGTCTTAGGACGGCAGTTGGTTTCAAATCCATATTAATATCAGGGTTAACAGAGTCATTTCTAAAGTCATATTCTGCTAACAATGGATGCTCCAATTCTATGCAGCGCTTTTGAATTACCTAAAAATAAACAGAAATAAATTAAACACAAAATCATTAATGCTCTTTTAAATATATAAATTTTTACCTCAATCTTATCAGGGTCTACTTCAAAAGCTACAGCAGTATTTGCAGTAATATCTGTTGGGTCATCATCTTCGTCTTCCTTGTCTAATTGCTGATAGAACTGGCTTATATCATCGGGAACTGAGTGATCTGTTGGTAATTTCTCTTCACCTGAAATGCAATGTGATGATATAAGTCCTATCTATAGCATGTATGGGGTATAGGTTCAAGAGAAGGACTCTTCAGATGTGATAAAAAAAAATATACACCAGTCTAAAAAGTGCCTTAACAACTGCTGTGAAATTTTGTATCAAAAATAAATGATCCAATTACCAGGTTTTGGTACAGCGCTCGAATTCTTCGAAAGATTATCAGATAGAAATTCATCATCACCATCTCTTCGCAGTCTACATTGCTGAACAATCGGATCTTTTAATAGCTTTTGTAGTACTTCCACATGTTTACTCTCAACTAAATATCTGTAAATAACAATATGCAAAATTAAATTCATTTAGAATTACATAAATTTTTACAAAATCTACTGACAGTATTTAAATAGATATAGAACAAAGGTAAATGTTAGGCTTGCTAGGTTTTGCTTTATAAATGCTGCACTGTCTAGTTATATAATTTGTATAAAGGCATGCATTCTAATATTTAGACAAGATACACATCAATGCATTAACTAAATGTGTCAAACTATAAATAATGAACAAGGTGCATTAAAAAAATATTGATACAAAATCGAACCTGTTATGTTTAAGTACAAGTTTGACCTTTCCATAAGAGAGAGTACATAATTGTATAAACTCTATTATACCAGCAGGAATATCACATTTGCTTAATCTCTGTAAGTATTCCACAATGTCGTTTGTTTGCAAGCCAACAGACACTGCTGCATATAAACTGTATGCTGTTAATTTATATTCATGTATATGTTGTGGTCTGAAAGTAAAATTAATAAACTATAAGCATGTAAATTATGTAGTGTATATTTATAGTTACATTAAGATCTATCAGTCAAAATAAAATATTCAATACAAGACTTAGACAGTGTTTAAACCATTTTCCTTATAATAGATATAATAAAAATATAGAGTTATTTAAATCTTTTAAACATTAAATGATGCAGTTTCGAGAATTTCAAAGCTATTATGGTTGAAACAAGACTGACTGCAAAGATTTCAAAACATCTGATTAAAATCCTTTTAGTTAAAATAGTCCCAGAAACTACTTCAATAATAAAAATATAATTTTGTCTCAAACATTACCTACAAACTGGCTCAGCTATGGCAATAAGAAAGTCATGCGCGTGTCTATATACAGGTGAGAATGCTTCCAAAAATATGTGCCCATTAGGTGCAACCCAGAGCGGGCGACTGTCACTGTCAGGTTTCAGTGTCATTTGATTCCTAAAAAATATATATGAAAATTTAAATTCAGTATTACCTATATCAATTTTACTTATAAGGTTTCATAATTAATTAGCAGGTTGTTTTAATATTTTAAACACAAACTGATCAATAAATTTGGTAAACATGTAACATTAATGTGAATTTTGAATCATTAATAATAACGGCAAATATACAGTATATAATACCTATAATCTTTGGCACCAAATTCGTCTTCTGGAACTTGATCCATTTTCTCTGCATCCTGGCTGGCAGCACCAGGTATTGCAACATTTTCTGTGCCCTCATCTTCAACCAAGTCGATGGTTTGGTCTTCATCATTTTTCCTTTTTTTGCCTAAAATTATTAAGTGAAGGATATTTATTATTTAGCACTGGAAAAAAAGCGATTTTTATGTTTTTCATTTATATGGCGTGACAAATCCAGTCAGTGAATCTCTTTGGATTGCATCATGCTATTCCATGTGCATGTTGCATTGTATGTATACTTATCTATATAGTTGCATACAGACAAATTGCACATTTCTCCAAAACTAAAAAACAGCATGTCAAAGAATTTGTACCTGCATTGTAACTTCCACTTTTAGCATCATTATGTTTCTTTACTCTTTTAGGTGGACCCATATTTTACCTAAAATTAATATTTTCTTACAATATTATTCAATTAACATAAATATATAAGAAATATATTGAAAATGTTAGACTTACCATTTAAGTAGGGATTTAGACACAGACATTTAATTATAAACTTCAACACCCAGACTTATTTCTAAAAGTAAAGTGTACTATTAAAAATATGTCTAAACTTTTATTAGCTATTTACTATTTAAAATTAAAAAAATAACTAATGGGTTTTTTCTGACATGAGGGTTTACGTGTGCATTAAAACTTTGTAATTTCTTATTGGGCTTAGGCTTTTTCCCGAATACTCGACATTGGCAGAATTGTCTTCATTGGACATCTGAGGCCATCAATAATAGAAAAAGAATAACTTTAATAAGTACATCGTTATTATATATGTACATGTCTAATAAAATTGGTCCACTATAAAGTTTACACTATACTTACCAATTTATATAAACAATCATTTTTTAAACGGAAATTCCACTTCTTATATTTTTAAACTGAATAATAAGCAAAATTATGAAAATTCACAAATGAAAACCAAGCGTAGAACCATGCGATAGATCATAAAATGAATGACAACATATCAAAGATCACGAAATCATTTTTTTATAGAGTAGTTACTTCATTTATAGAAATTCGTAACAGTCACGCGGAAGAGAGAGGCACGACTGATTTGTTCACGATTATTGAGTATATTTATCTCTTTCTTTGAAGTCTGTCTGTCGAGCATTGTCTACGATTACAAAAAAAGATTGTCTATGTTTTCGATCTAGGATTGCCAGTCGATGAAGCAGTCTGCGATACATTTTTTATTAAAGATATATAAATTTTTAAATGTGTCAGTATTAATCTATACTAATATAATAAAGAGAAAACATTTGATTGTTTGTTTGTATGTATTGAATAGGCTCCGAAACTACTGGACCGGTTTGAAAAATTCTTTTACCATTAGAATCCTACATTAACCCTGATGAACATAGGCTATAGAATATTTTCAAAAACGTTAGGGATCCGTATGAAAGCTTCATGTGTAACCCAAAGTGTGAAAAAAAACATTATATTGCATACACTGCGGAAATTATTGACAATAGAGCAAAGTGATGTACTACAGTTTTATAGAGGACATCAATATCTACAAAAAAAGTCAGCAACACCATATGTCTAACTATAGCCGCGTCTCCTGCTCCTATGTCTTCCAAACATTAGACAAAAACATCGAAACATTGGGGCGTGGCCGTATACATTTTTGTATTCATACACAATGTTTTTTTGTTTTCCGTGGTCGACTGAAAACAAAAACATTGTGTAGGCCACGCCCCAATGTTTCGATGTTTTTGTCTAATGTTTGGAAGACATAGGAGCAGGAGCGCGGCTTATTACAGTTATGTCACAATAACTACTTTTTCATGTTAAAATATGCAATAGTACGCAGCCTATCCCACATTATTCGTACCTATATTGATCCTTATCCAAATAAATCACTTCGTATTCAAGGCTATATCAGTACATGTAAATTTATTTTTGAATTATAGCGTCCCCAAGTTCCATACAATAGTAATTTAAGTAACATTTTGGAAAATTCGATGTCTATGCCTGATTTTGGCGGTCGGACGTGCTGTCAGTTTTTTTAAGAAATATTACGTTTTATTTTAAGTTCACATTGTAATTCATATCTAATTCAATGAATATAAAAGCGAAAGTTCTCTCGAAATCCGCTTGATATACAAAGATGAAATGTGACAGTGAGGTAGTTTACAGTTAGTTGACGTCTGCAACAGCTGACGGATTTTGCAACAGGGCTAGATTAAGGAGTTGTAAGGGCTCTCGCAGGTTTCTATAATTTTTTTGCTACAAACTTGAAATTTGACAGAGAGGTAGTTGGTAGATTTTGCGACAGGGGTGTGGAAGGCATTTTCTGTTGACTGAAATATGAAACATCATTAAACTTCGCTTGCCCCACCCTGGCTCTGACCTGTAAGGTACCTATTCAAACCTAAAAAACTTGATTATTATTACTAATTACAATACTTAATATCCGTAAGAAAGTTCACACTCGACAGTCGTCTGTCGACACAAAAAAATGCGATCAAAATAAAAAAAATACATATTGTATATATACAGATACAGGGTGTTATAGGGTGTGGGTGTAACCTTTTTGTGTGAAAAAATTAACCGGGTTAAGACCGCGGGTATAATTTGCTAGTTACATATTATTTTAGAGTGCTGCCCCACCCTGAGCCTATGGCTGGCTACTCTCATGACTTCATAGTACTTTATATCTTCATTATTACGCAGACGTAGTCGCGGGCAACTGCTAGTATACAATAAAAGTAGTTTTGTTTGATGTAGATGCGTGAAATTTAATTAATTACAAATAATTATTTTGTTGAACGGTTCTATGCTTCCAATAATTTAAAAACAAAAAGGTCGCAATATTTACAATAAGCAACATTCATACGTTTTGGTGCCCTGTTTTTCAGAGAAAGGAGAATGACACGAATGGTACTTTTTTTGCCTAAACTATTTTAAAACTTAAATTATAAACTATTTGGAGGTTAAAATACATTTCATACTTTTCGATTTTATTGCTTTTAATGCTGGTTTTTATATTATTAGCCAATTTTAAAAATATTAAAACAAAATTCCAACTGAATTCTTAATGCGAGATGAATAGGCGCAAGAACGTGTAAATCAATTTCAACTTGTAAAATGTGCAAAGACGTTTGATCAACTTAATATTGCATTGTATGTACTATATCAACTGTTCATAATCACCTAAACATCTAGGAAATATAAACTTTTTCCCAATTATTGAATGAACCAGTGAATAATTTGTATGTAGTTTTCTTAGTTGTATAAATCATACTTTGAATAGTGTTGATATTTTTATGCTGACTGTACATAGTAAAATGCATTAACATATTCCATGTAGCCGACATACCTCGCGTATTCATAAAAAAATCATCGGGTTTGTATATGATGTACTCTGTATATCTCAGTACCATTATCAAGTTGCCTTGTCAGTCACTCATGAAAATTGCACTGCATTAAATGTGTTAAAATTAAAATATGCCTTTGGAATTACCAATTAGTACTTAATAGGGTTGTCAAAGGGAAATAAAAATCATAAATGTATTACTGTAGGTCGTAATTTAATGCAGATATTTTTTAAACATTTGCTTTTGCATATCTTATTAAATATTACAAATGGAATATTACATTACCTAGTTATTTATTGTGAAACTACCTTAAACAACTTTTATATTTAAACGAATAATTTACCTACCTATTTGTTTTAAATAATATAATGTTTGACCATTTTCAAGTGTTGTCATATTGGTACAGTAAAATAATAACAATTTGAACACAAATCATGTTTGTGATTGCATTGTTAAATGACAATAATATATACATTACAATTAAAGTTCGACTTTTAATATTAATAAAGAAAATTGCACATAACAATGAAACCCGGTTCACTTTCCTTACGACTAGAGTCCTCAATATAATTATAATAATTACTATTTATTCATTTATACCTGTGGCATATTATTCGTGTTAATAATATTGTACATTTCATATTGTGGACATTTGAAATTATCACATAATATATTTGTGTACATTTTTAAGCACCATGCCTTTAATTGAGACTACCTATGTTATAAATAAATATTATTTTAACATAAAATTAACCTAGTTGATGTGAGGAGGTCGGTGTGTCGCCGAGACACGGTGGGAGTGAGGTAGTGGTCCAGCTGTGACTCAACATAAATATGGAATGTAGAACATCCTATTTCCGTTACATCTAATATTTACAAACTATGCCTCCTTTTACTGTACTGATATGCTCACAATATAAAAGTTGTTTAAACGCTCCCAAAACATTGATCAACGTATTGTATAAATTAGCTCACTATTGACTGACCATATATACACATCCGAGGTTATCATTCAAACATTCATTAAATAAAATCATATATTTTAATAATTTCTTATTTGAATTAATTTTACCTAATACATATAGATTAATGTCGACTTTATAGTGTTATATCTTTTTAAATTTCAGTCTTAGATTTTTGCGAACTCAAGAGATAGTGCGAGGGACACAGACGCACACGTTATGCAATGCAACATACACACCTAACACAACTAGCGGGCAGTGATACACCTCTTTTTAATTCATTTAATTTTCAATAATAACAATTATGTCTATTTCTAAACCAATTAAATTATTACGACTAGCTCAAATCGCTCCGCTCCGCAATCGCGACGGCGAGCCCCCGGGCGGTCGCATTCTCTCTTCCGAATCATAAATAACGCTATCACACATATCACAAAATAACCGCGCCACTCGCCGCCAATAAATAAATAGCAAGTCTATAACAGTCCGGGACGTCGTGCGGCGCGGTCGATCCTGTCGTCCCGACAATGGAATGTAAGCGTGATGCGGCTTCGGAGTCCGGGAGCGAGCGGGAGGAGTGGAATGTGGATCAGGCGTCGGGCGGCGCGCGACGAGGCACCATGACGCAGGGCGCGGGTGGCGGTGGGCGGCGCTCCTCCAGCGAGTGCAGCAGGTGAGGCGGCCGCGCGCCCATGCGCACCCACCACCAGCGCGTGGCCTTCTGCAGCAGTCCGTCCTTCTTGCCGCCCGCCCGTCGCGGGGGCGCCGCGTCCGCCCACTCCGGCACGTCGCTCACACACTTGTTCGGCGGAGGCTGAAAGCTGCTTCTCGTCAGCTCGGCTTGCTGTAACGCGTGGACGCGAGGTTACATTAATCCAGACGGATGCTGCGTGTCGAAAGCGCGCCTGATGACACAGCGACGACGTACCTGATAGGGTACTCGGATCTGTAGATGCGCGTCCTGACCATATTCTCCATCCGGCAGACGGATACTGGGCGGCAGGCCGAGACGTTCTGCGGCGGCGGCGGATCTGGCCCGCGTCTCCTGTTCCACCATCTCTTGGAATCGACCAACCATCGCCTGAATGGTCTGTTTTTTCTCCCAATCCCTGAAAATACAATAATATGCATGTTAGACACTCGTACACAACCATGTGTTAATGACACACGTATATGCCAATTGCCAATTCACAAGAGACAATTGTAGATAGTTGTGTACAATTGTGAGGATCATACAAACAAAATGTTCTAAATCAACAATAACGATTTCCTGTTATATTACATATTTGTTATTACACTGAACGTGTGTAAAATCTCAATGTTTTATTCTAATTATTAAGATTAATTACCGCCACACATATTAATAATCATGATAGACATAATTAATATGACTGACTCAGCTGCAGCATACAGCGTTATGTTAAAGTTTTCTTTATCTAAAATGTAAGTAGATGCGAAGACCTTTGGACTAGCGCAGATGCGACAGATAACATAGTACCTACCTATTATTTATTGTTCACGTGATAAAGTACAATAAAGACTTATCTCTGATAGTGAGTTGTCTAAAACGTCTTAAATGTTGATTCATTAGCCATGATTTGCGTAATTGTCTAATATTCATGTGTCTAATTTGTATCTATTTGCTTTAACTATATACATAACACATTATGTATTAACAGAAATGAACTCTGAGGTATCTTAATACAGCCGACAGTGCATTTTAAGAGAAGATAGAATCTGGTATCATCACATTGAGTTTATTCAGCCACCCAAATAATAATTCTAAAATATTATGCAATAATATTATTTTTATTAAAATACACTGAAAGGTTATTGCCGATTTATAACAGAAATTATTAGGGAAATGCAAAGACGTTGACTGCAAGAACACGCTTGAGGATTCTTATGTAAAAAGTCAATATATTTCTGACAATAGACAGTGTAAATTATTTAAGATTTATATGTTCGTGTAAGCCAACACTGATTTAACGAAATGTTTTTAATTTATTGTAATTTTTTTAAATATAAATTATAAATACTTATTTACAGCGGCTGCTTACAATAGTAGCTTGTTATAATTTTTGTTAGATAATTATGTATTTAAATGTTATATTATATAATATTATCATTGTAATTGACGTGCAAGACGTTTAGCCTATTTAAATATAATAATAAAAATTTGAATTGAATTTATTCTCTTCCCTGAAACCTTCTATATATTAATATGTACACTAATTACTACGAATTACATATACGACGAGAAACACTTATGCACACTATGAGTTATCTCGTTGCTAGCGATCAATGTGTTAAACGACCTGAGGACGACCCAGTTGCGATTATCAATTGTTTTGTAATAATGATTTTATTTATTTATTTTGCTTTTGTCGTTTCCACGAATCTTTCGATACGATTAAATCACCACATAATTAATAAACGCGCAAGGCTTTGGAATTAATCACGTAACAATTGTCAATCGTGATCGCAAATTACTTTTTACTCATTTCATACATATACATACTATATTTTCAAAAGGGATGCCGATATAAATTAACAAAAATATGTTAAAAGTGATTTTAAAGGTATTTATTCATAATACTTTTTATGTTGGCTTACAAATTCCTCCGTAAATCGTAGGCTTCTATTATGTATTACTATTATTTGTGATAATATAGCCGAGAATAAACTAGAACATAAATCGGTAATTCAAACAATTTTTAAATCTCACTGGTGGAATAAGTCACTACCAAGTGCTCTGATTGGTTATTACATCCCATTGTTGCTCTAGTTATTGGCCAGTATAATAATATGTATTATTACTTACAATGTGTGTCGGTGGTCGGGTCGTAACCGCGGCGCTCCCCCCGGCGCGCCGAGCCGCTCCATGCCCGCGCACCCCGGCATTTGTACCGAGAGCATCTGTAAATCGCAACACACTACTATCATTTACATGGCCCATCCATAACCCACATCTACATATTAATCTTATAATGTCTAATACATATGAATAATGAACTATCAAAAGAAGCGCACATAATAAGAGTTCTTTTAGTGTAATTGATGTAAGGATTAATTTGAGACTTTATTATGAAAACTGCGTTATTCGTAGCGTGTGTACCAGGTCTTAATTTTTTGGCCAATTTACATCCTAATCTAATCTATTTGTTTCTTAGATCTCGTATCGTATCGTATTGTTTCTATCAGTCTTTTGTTGATGTTTAGATGTACATATACAGGTATGATGTACAGGTATATCTAATCTAATGTTATATGTTTTATTCATGTTATAAATATATTTTTGTCCACTACTACCCGTGAAAGAGATCGCCATTTTAGTGATAAGACAATATGTGGATGAATTATGTTATGACATATAGTTTTAAGAGTATTCAATAATTCACACAATAAATAAATAAATGTATATATTTAAATAATTTTTGTTATTCTTGATAATAATTCTTCCGTTCAATTTATTTATATTTATTAGTTCAATATTTCAGTAAAAAAGTTTCTGCGAGTTTGCAAATCAAATAATTTTTCGCATTTACTCTATACGTCGTATACGTAAGTATAAAATAAATTATTTACGAACAACAAAAATAAAAATGCGTGTAATAAAATAAATAACCGAAGTTGTACAAACAATATATAAATTATGGTAAACAAAACTTAAGCTTTTATTTATACCGCAACGCTAGAGTAAAATAGGAAGGTCTGAGTTGTGCTTGTTGTGCCCGTTCCCTCAGGGCTTAGATCGCTAGCCCATTGAACTGGAACTCTACACTCTATAGCCATGCTTCCCTAAGCGGCATTCACTCGACAAACTCGCTACAATAAAGATGTTCTATTTAAACTGTTACACGCTTAATTTAACTCGATCATTTCACAGGTATGAGTTTCTGAATGGTTTTTCAGCAATGGTGAATGCACACGCAATTAATATAAATTATTTTAATACATAGGTACGTCTTTTAGGAATCTTTTATATTTGCTTTTACTTTTAAATTGCGTTGTTTTTTTAAAGTTATAATGATAACATCATGACAAATTTAATATAGGTTAAGTTTTCTAGTATTCCTCAATATAATTTAATTTTTTTAATTAAATTTAATAACTTTATTCTATATCGCATGACTCGTGCTTGGCCGGTTTGTTTATTCGAAATCTTTCTCCCTTAATACAACTAGAATTTGTTAACAAAATATTTTGCATATTTCTTTAGGGACCTCGTTATAAACACAATTACTTCAAGAGGATTTATTTATAGGATATTCGTTATTCTGATTTTTTAATATTAACATTTTTTTCCTAATGCGCATAAAAACTCACCCTCGAGACATAATTTTATTATTAAAAATGAAATCGTGTCGTCTGAGAAAATTTGTCTCATAATTATTTAGGATCGGTAGAAAACAAAAGAGATTTTGTAATTTCCAACGACAGCGAAAATATTTTATTTTTATCTCGTGATAATGAATGGAAATTCCTGCTACCATTTATAAGATTTCAAAGTCATACATAATAAATACAATATTTATTTACAAATACTTTTTTTTTTGCGAATCGTTCGTGTTTCTACGGATTGTTTCCATTCAGTCAGTTACTATGTGATTGAAGGTAGTATTATATTTGTCAATTTTTCATGTTGTAAAGCAAATTGAAGTTGTAGAATGGAAATTAAGTATAAATATACAAATTATTGTAAGAAAGTTTAAGTATTAAATAAACAGCGAAGTGAACATTTGTTTAACTGAATGAAATTATTAATTGATAATCTGATATAACGTAATAAACACAATAATGTGGTAGGTAAGTACTAAGTATCAACCGACTTGCGTCGAAGTGATAAGAGAGATAGGTCGGATAAGGTAAGGCAACGCACACTACACAAAAAAGATGTTATTATTTTTCTACGGAATTTCCACGCAAACAAAAATAATCATCTTACATTGCAAATATACATTTATATGCGCAGTTTTAATACAAAGATAAAATAAAAAAATGAGAAATACACATTTTCTCCCTTCTTTTAACTTGGTTCTTAGCTTCTACTAATCCCTGATTGTTAGAAGTGATTCGTAATATGTCAGAGACAAACAAAGCATTTAGCAACAGATACATTGTTAAGGTATTTATGTAAATTCATGGCTTTTTGGGTTAACTGTTCTCTGCTACGTCACACGTTTAACCCGGCGAGACCATGGCAGGGTATGTCATACCCACCATGTTACTTATTTGTGTGTATTTTTGGTTTTTGACTATTAAATCTGTTGTTGCTTTTAGTAGCTGGAGTTAAAGGGTTGCGGCAGGGGATAGTGGCGTCATCGGAGTGTAGCATCAGCCTGCGCTCGAGATGCATGCTTGCAAACTGCGTTTGGGCATGCGATACCCTGCCACATAGCTGATGTATATATTTCGTGACAAAAACTGACACTGTTTTTTCTGCTATTTTAACTTAATTTCTTTGTTGCGTTGTAAATTTTAATAGAAAAAGAACGTTGACACTAAAGAAAATCGACTTTGGTCCATGCTGGAGGAAGTACTAGAAAATACTTCCGAATAGACGAGTTCTGGAGAAGAATCTGACCATTGTAGTGAACACCATCTTCAATCTGATACTGACCAAGAGATTTTCGATGGCGACGAAACAAACCACTTTCATCGACTCAAAATGTTTCTGGTCGTTATATTAGATGCGGATATTGCCCAAACAAAAAGGATCGGAAGACAAAATTCGTATGTGTAAAGGCTATGGAGTATGCAACTTTTTTTTCAAAAACTGCACTGAATTGGACTCCAGTTCTTAAGATAGTCCTAAGATGTTTTATTATTTTTTAAAGTTTATTTAGTTACTTATTTCATGGTCTATCATACCTTTAAGTTTTTTTTCATAAAACTTGTTTTCTTTAGTTTCATTTGTCGTTTTCTTTCAAGTGTGAAAATTTTCGTTGAAAATGTATAGTGTCTTGTTTCCAGTTAAGTAATATATAAAAATTGTTAAAATGGCGCAAATGTTTTATTTCCAATACGTTATAAATTAGTCTTTTTATAATGAGGAATAATTTTTATAATGTTTTTTCTTAAGGGTCAAGTTTTACAGCCAATTTTTTAAACGGGTATGTCATACCCTGCCACATAGTCCTTGTTACATTTTTTCACCACGGTCTCGCCGGGTTAAGTTGTTAACCTTAAAGTACAATCTGTTGTGATTTGTAAAATAAGTGTTCAGAACGTGGATAGTGTTGAGTGACGTCATGTGTCGAAGGAACTTCGTTTGTGCTTGTGACGTTACGCTCATTAGTCGGAATCAATTACGGATTACACAATCGCAGCTACATACTTTTGAACTACAATAATACATTTACAACAACGGTTTGTTTAAGACAATTCAAATCTAGAATACTCAAAACCTAAAAGAGAGATTTTCTCAAGTATAAACAGACTATCACGAACAAATATCGTAGGTAAAAAAAGACAAGAATAAAAAATCATAATTTATTCAGTTAAATGTTTGTGCCATCATAAAAACTGCCGGCTAACCAAAGCTGTCGCGTCAAATGGTAGGGAGCAATCGGCACGTGTATGTAAATTTAAACGCGGACTCGGTGGCCCCTATTACGCCTGGTTTGGCTTTCTTGATGTACAATTCCTTTGTATGTATTATAACCCCTATGTTGAAGCCCCGACCACCCAGACAGGATTTTTGAATAGTTTTTAAAGATAAGGTCGACACGTTGCTGTCATTTTTTCTTATAAAAGTAATTAGATACGTTATAAAGAGTATTGGAGTATAATTATTATTCACACGATACTTTGCGAATGATGAAGACATTCTTAGAAAGGATATATTCGTTGAACATTATTCTGATAACTATTGTTTCATTAATTTATAAGTCATCCAATTGTCCGTCACTACAAAGGGGTCTTAAAAGTACGGTAAATATGTCTAAAGGAATTTTGATTTATAAATATACCGATCATTTTAGAAAGAGAAAGGGCGAGAATCCTTCGCTGACGCTTTTCATTCTTACGAGTTTCAAATAGCTCATTGACACAGACAGGAAGGATTGATCCAAGGATGTCTGGGTGGATTACGTCGCGCACTTTAGTCACTAGGTCACGGTAACCATATTTAGCGTTTTTACAGATTAGTTTAAAGGGGGTTGAAAGCATATTAGATAATTGATTTCCAATTTTACAACTTGAAATACAAAATAAATGATGAAAACAAGTTGATATATTGCTAATTAAACCGTTTTGTTTTAAAGTTAAATATTAAACAATTTATTTGGTCTAAGACATAGTTGTTTAAAAATGTTATTATCAAATCAAGGTCTCTGTCTGGGAAAGATAGCGATAATGTTTTCGCGAATGTTTTAATTGATTTTTACAATTAAACTTTAATTAGCGCCAGACTTAACTGCTATTATTCATTCATTCATTATTTTATTTTAATTAGAGATTACGTTTTGTAGTACGCCCTTCATATTGATATAATTTTATTACATTCATAATAATTTTATTGACCTGATATTATTATAATAATTTTACGTTAATAAGAAAGTAAGTTAAGTTTTCATTACATAATATGTAGTTTTGTTATTCAAATAATTTTAGCAATTTCACAAGTGTATAAGTTTTGTAGTGTTTCTGCTTTACAAAATTAATTTATATATATAATCCACATAAATCTTAATTAAAATTGGGTGTGTAGTCCTACTGTGGTGTAATATCAGACACATCACGATCAGTACTAAAGAACAAAGCTAGGAAATAGAACTAGAGTTGGTTGTTAAACGGGAAGGCCTTCAACTTGATATGACGTGCGTTGTAGTATAAATAGCGCCATCTATGAGCTGGTGGCTGAATCCCAATACTAAATATCATCTTAAAGCAGATTGCATGTAATTTTTCTATTGGATTGTACGTGTCAATGCATAATGGGTTTAAGATAATCTAGGGAACAGAGAAAGATTGTCAACTGTTTTGACTTTGCGGTATTATAAAGCTACATGTATATTAGGATCTACTTTATTTTAGGTTCATTCATTACAAGGACAATTGTATAAATAAAATAATCTATTTATAACTTTGTTAGTTTACAGTTTCATGACCGTATTTCTTTTGAAGTAAAAAAATCATTACGACGTGTCACTGGCCTTTAAGGGCTTGAATTAAAACTTACTGTCCATTGGAAGATTTCGTTATTTATAAACTTGTATAATTTATAACATTACATACAAATTACTGCATATTTACCGCATATTAATCGTGGCGAATGTATGGCCAGGCGTCTCGGTGGATTATAGGCTTAAGACTCGCTGCTCATGTAAATGACTCATCAATATTTCGTACAACTATACAGAAATATTATTTACAAACTGTCGCATGTATTTTACGCTCTACGTGGCGATACTTTCAGTGTTTTTTCCTACAAATTTCAGAGTAAGAGGTTGTATGAGGAGCTATGAAAAGTGATATATATTTTATACATATATCAAATCAACATCCATTCTTATCGTAATAATAGTTTGAGATGGAGATAACTTATCATTTACAAAATGGTAATGTAAATTCTATTATCAACATTGCCGATAGTTCTTTTTATAGGGTCGATCAAAACTGTAAATATTTGTGTCTAGTAGAAATATGAAATGTAACACTTGTTTTTGTTGCGTGTATGTTCTCTTTCATATTACGATTAAAGGTCAGCCACATATGTACGTGCGGATCACGCGTACTATGACATTATGTAATGTATGGAACCGAAAGATGCACGCATGTGATGTTTTCATAGAACTATTTCTTATATGCGACCTGATTAATAAAATAAGTTTTTTCTGTTTTCAGATTTTTTTCTTGTATTGTACAAAGAATTTCAGTTAAATAAAAAATGAATTTAAAATTGAAGTCAGATATGCCTAATTTGGGTTTAGCTGATTTCACCGTTGTTTTAATGCTACAAGTTAATGTGCATGGCCATACATTTCAAAGGATGTGGGTTGACAACATTTACGGACAATCGTAAAATTCTCTGCGGTGAAATTTCAATTCGACGTCTTGGTCGTTTGAGTGTAAAATCATGATAACGACGTTTACATTGTTTGAAATTGTTAATTTTATTCACTATTCTATTTTACAATGTTAATATTAAAATAGTTGAATTTGGATTAAAATACTCGAACTTCCAAATACGATAGTTGATAAATTGATAACTGTGGGCTTATCACGAATTTTAGTCTGGCTTTCGAACCGAGTTCGCTTCAAGCGATTTGTATGGAAATATGAGCAGCGCCACCGCGTGCGGATTTGGAACTACAATATTTTAGATACTTTTTGTTAATTTTCGAACGTCTTGATCTTTCGTTCATTTGATAGATTGCTCGAGTGCTCGTGAGTGCTCGTTAGTCGTTAGTAAAAATTCATGATCCCGATTGCTAACGGATCCGTTTTACTTGTGACAGCTCGATTCGAAAGCCAGACTAAATTCGTGATAAGCCCACTGAATAGAATGACTCAAAAAGTAGCTACGAATAATCTCTATACAAACATAATATAAACGAGAAACTGTATTTAAATTGGTCCATGATGCTGTAAAGAAAACGAGACAGCCTTTCACAGACACATACCAACCTTCCCTTTTTAAAATTTAATCAGGGGTCAAATAGGATTTTCCCAGAATACATATAAATAGTTATATTTCGGAACCCTCTTTAAAGTAAATATTTAATCTAACGAATTAAAGCAGACAATAAAGCGTTTTCATTTTAATGCTTAATCTAAATGGCCTTCTAACATAAATGAATATACCTAGAACTAAATAATATTTGCATCGCAACAAACCGCAGGTGTCCATATTTCCCACACGTCATTCCATCTAAACCACCCTCTAATACGTTTCCGTACCCCTGCAAAGGGGTAATGTGTAGAACTTGAACACGGGTGGGTGTACATAATTTATGCTTTATATTTTGCTATTTTATACTATTGCATATTATATACATTGAGTTCTATTAGATATTTCACATTTCTGCCTATACCAATCGATGGAATTACATGCGTATCTAAATCACTAAGATTTATTGATTAGAACGAAACCGTACCAACTAACATCAGGGAAATGCGGCCGTTAAGTCTGGCTTCAATAAAAAATAGGGCCATCTGTTGGAGTTGAAAAGTGCTGTATATAATTCACGTACCTACGAAATGGTGAATTTATTTTAAACTACGATGTTATAGTTGTAAATTTATTTAAAATGTATTTAAATTTATGGTTTAAGATTTTCGAGGTATCCTATTTCCGCGGCGGCACGTATTATACATATAAAAAATTTAATTTATTAATAATTTAAGAGATCGTGTTAATACACTACCACGAATTCAATGATAATAAACCTCCTTTGTACATAGGAGGCATGCAGTAAAAACAGCGATGCATGATGTAACATGCAGTGTTAAATCGATCGAGTTTTACTGCACTTTCATGCATAAAATTGCATAGGTTATTGATTATTCGTTGTTGTCTATTTAATTGGTCTTAAATTAATTAGAAGCAAATGAAAACGGAAGAAAATATTGATTTAAATTATCGACCGCCTGGTTTAATATTTATAAGTGACTGCTTCCAAAAATTATGTAAGTAGGTAGATATTAAGTGTTGCCTGCCTTACTGATTCTGATAATGTACGTATGCATATGTTATCAATTAGCTAAGATGAACTGTGACAAATTAATAAATTAGTAATAAAATTTTAATTTGAAGAAATAAATTATTTTATTATTAATGTACTGAGTAATTAGTTGTTACCATTGTGAATAATTTTATTTTCGTTAAGATAAATAAATTAGCTCTAATTAGATTTTTGTTGTCTAAAGAAACCAGATAAATTGTATAAATCTTTAATATCAAATATTAGTAAAACGACAGCTCCACTCTGATAACAGAATTATAGTGCAGTAGCTTATGATTCTTGAAAACTGATATTCTCTGAATAAATATTGAATAAATTTGTAATGAAACAGGTTCAGCATGATGCCCTCTCAATATTATCGTAAATAAATCAATGAGTAACGATTTATAATTTATCTAAATTATATTTTTAAAGAAAAGTAAATAATTTATTAGTGTCTTAGGCTACGATGTTTTTAGAGCACGCTGAACGAAATAGAGTTTAGCACAAATTCCGCTGTCATATCACGCCCGTGGCGAGAGCAGATTACGGAACTGTCTGTCATGAAAATTTATTTAAATTCACACAAACAACGTCTGGGTGTGACGTCTCTATCGGCGCACCTCTTATCACTTGGCACGCTCCCGCCGTCTCGACGCTCGCGGCCGCTTCTAGACCTCCGACTCGTCGTGCGTACAAACATTCTCTTTACATTGTCCTCAAAATTATGTTGAACTTGTTTTACTAGTAACGATTCTCATAGTCGGCGTATGGCAGTCTCTGACCTACGCGATGACCTTTGCCGAATACAATGTTTATAAGTTACTTACTATTTGTAACGTTGTCCACAGTTTCCGCACTTTTTTCACCTATTGTTGACAGGACAGCGTTGTGATAGCAGCTGATAACACGACGTATGTACGGAAGACTGATCAGCACATTCGATCACAGATCGAACACATTTAGATTCAACCAGAAGCACACACACATACCGTTGTAAACCTTTTACAAATTCTAACATAGATTTTTTATAGATCACAGCACAGTACGGAGGTTACAACACTCGTAAAGCGCGAATACAATTAACTATTATGAATTCACTAATAAATAAACATATGATTTCCGTATTAAATAACACTATAAAAATAAATTATGTATAAAACGAAGATAACATATAAATTTTACTATCGCGTATTTTGTGATAGATCTGCGTAATTCTTGTTTCATGTTGGCAGGAGTACGCCTGCCATCGAGCGAGTCTCGTTCCTCAATGACGCGACGCGGCGCGCGGTGTTCGTTCGCAGCCGCGTAGCGGGGAGGATCTGCGGGCGGCGGCGGCAGTGCACCGGCTGCCTTTACTAATGTGCGACGCACACTACGATCGCCCTATTCATATTGCGTGTCATGCTGTATGGACGCGGCACACATATAAAAGAGATGTCTAGCTTTATATGTAGTGGTGTAGACCGGCTATACCGGCGAAGTACGCCTGATACCGAGCGAATGAGACATACACACGCTCCGTACTCACACAGGGAGAGTGGCCGATGTGCTGAGCGAGCGGCACCACCATCGCCACTGTTTGTCGTCGTCTATATAAATATGTACACGTACCTATATGTTGGAGTGAGCGATGACGCGTTTGTCGGCTCGCGAGACGAGACGGTTGGCATTGCTCAATGATCGGGATGTAACCAGCTACATAATAGAAAAATTAGTTTGTCTTTTTTGCCTATTCCTTATAAATAAATACATATGTATAACTATGTAGGTTATATAAATGCCTACCGTAAATTTTATTTTCAATTCAAATAAATGAAATTATAAAAATGCTTTACTTAAAAAATAATAAATTAAATTATTTCTTTTTAACTTAAGTCACAATATTGTAGTTACATTGGTACTAATATTACATCTATTTTATTATATATACATATATTTTATTTAGACCGGGAAGAATTTATGTTAGAAGCAAAATTTGCAAAATATCCTACGAAAAACTATATATTGATAGAATGATTTTATCTTTCCTTGAAAATTGCATTATTAGGTTCATACAAAGTGATTATGTTTGGAGAAAGTGCTACGCCATAGAGTTATGCCTACTGCGGTTGCAACACCTATTTCAGTAGCCTCGTAGTAACATTGCGTAGGACTGTGATAATTGTTCTCGTCATGTAATTACCATTTACGACAAAATAATAAGCATAATTTGTACTAGTGACACAGTGTTTCAGTTGTTTATTTCATTAGTTATCTTAGAAATAATAAAAAAAAAAACAATAAGTATCTGAGGATATTTACGAACATTATTTAACTAATTTATAAGTAAATATAACGTATTTACACGTTTATTTTCATTAACGTAATCCGGCTCGCAACGATCATAAAGGCTTCAGAGATTTCGGTTTTTAAATTAAAATTTTGCTTTAATATTTAAGTACATCACTTAATATCGTCTTAGGTCATTCGCAAACATTATTTAATTAGTTAAGACCTTTTGGGTTTACTATTTCGTTCACTCTCTATTATTATAATCCGAGGTTTTGAAAGCTTTCAGACATCGTGGTCGTGGCGAGGTCTTGTCGGGTTAAAATAATAGTGAGTGAACACGAAGTCAGAACTATTTATATTACTAAATATAAGTTTAAAAGATACGAAAGAGCCGAAACAGATGGATGATGATCACATTATATCATGCATCGGTTTGTTTACACTACTTAGTATAAAAATATGTATGTATGAAAAATAATCAAATAACTTGTTCTAAATAATTAGTTTTACGTTGTATCTTTTTCAAATATCTTTCTCACATGATACAATATTGTATGTTATAAGCAATATATCATTAGACTTACGGGGTTGGATGCGGCGGCGCGTCTTCGGCAGGCAATTGCGCCGGCGGCTGCGCACAGGAGCACTGCGGCGCCCACACAAGCGCACGCCCACCACCATTCTACGACAAATAAATACTATAAACATCCCTATGATTATGTAATATGGAATACAAAAGCAATGAAGATTAAAATTGGGATGTAATTTTTTCTTTACGCATCGACTAAGCTACCAATTAAAAAGGTCATTGGCCTTTTTAGGAAATTTGGCAGATTTCTGGGATTTAAACAGAAATTAAAAGATTGAAGTAAAATTGTATAAAATAGTGCCGTGTGATTTGAAATCGTCAAAACAGAATAAAATGTTCTGCCCACTAAATCTCGCAAGAAAAACAAATACGTAACCAGGTAGGCGAATATTTATAAAGTAGGTTAAGAATTAAAGCGATACGCGGCCTATATTTATATCTCATATAAAAATAACTCTACAGTGAAGTGTGAATTTTAATTAAACATGCCCGTGAATTTGTGGCGAAAACAGCACGTCTGCGTGTTGTAATATGCATTGGCTGACGCGTGACGGGTTGATAGCAATTCATTAAAAATGTTATGACTTTTCGTATAAATGTCTTCATTTTAACAATTTAACTCAGTGTAATATTTTTGACGATTGTTTCTATTTGAGTATAATTTAAATAAGGTTACGCGTATAATTTATTAGACGAGTACGTAAAATGCGCGGTATATGTGGTAATTTGTATTTTATTTTTAGTGACATTTCAGGTTATTGGTCATAATTTATGCGGCCTACTATCAAGTTTATTTTGATTAATCCGGCGTCTCATCGTTGTTGTATGTCGCAAAGTCTTAGTGCTTTTGAGGCAAACTTTACTGCAATATTGCTGAATTATTTGTTTTTTAAAATTTCTTTTCAATAAATAACCTAAATTAATTAAGATGCTTACTTATTTATTACATACTGACTTCTGATATTATTAACTCGAGTGCGTTAATTGCTTATTGGAATCTTTTTTTAAATACGATTAGTATTCTCAAAGTCACCAAGTTCTGTCTGAGAACGGTGTAATGTCAGAGGTAAAGGTAAAATTAAATTCCATTTTAAAACAAATTCTCTGCATACCACGTGATACGAGACCTGAATTTTGTTGTTGCAGAACGTTAAGATTAAACTTGTTTATAGTCTACAAAGATATATGGTTCCTTAAATAACCATTAATAACTACACTCGTAAATTAATAGCAAAATTAATTTGAAGGAAACTGTTGTCATAAATGCTGACATAATTTGCGACACAGTTATAAAGACATTGACCTTAATAGTTAAAGGTTTATTAAAATACGCATCGTGTAGATAAAACCACGAAAAAGTTTGATATCCCGGGAGCTGTTATAATGTTTAAGTCGGCCAAAAGGTTGCCGCTACAGCCTTGGTGGTGGATGATACGGGCCAAAACAAACGGCATGTGTTCACGCGTACTCGACAAAAATTCGACGACGATCGCCCAAGAATGCACAGTGCAGTTATATTTAGCGCCTGAGAAGCGTGCGGGGGCGGCTGCGAACGTCTGGTGTCGGTCTGCCGGGGCCTGCCGTCGTTTACCAAAATAGCTTCTCCAGGCCACGCCACCTGGCCACGTGGAGAGTTCTGCACACCAACGATGGTAGAAGACCCACCAATTCTTACCTGCTAAGCAAATTAACGAATCATTGCAAACGAAAACAACGAGACAAGATTTAATGTCGACCGATATATCATCCGACAGAAATAGATCTTTTATTTCAATGTATTTATTTAGTGTTTATCTTAATGACCTTGTTTTGTGCACGTCACACTTATACTGCATACTACCCCATATTGCTCGTAAATAACATTTCATTAACTTATCCTAAGTTGATCAACAAATATTTACTACGGGTTCAATTTGTTATAGATATTTAAAGCACTAATTAGTCAGAACATGCTGTTTATAAAATATGTCCTGCAATATAAACATGTCAGATTATTTGAAAGCCGTTAACAGTGTGTCGTCATGATGGCATAGAGTCTAATCTTTTGTTTATGGATACATAAATAAGCTTACATGTCCAATGAGGTGAACAGAAACAGTGGATGTTTGTTTATCCTATTTGATAGCACTTTGAATAAAGCTTAAAGAAATAATTGTTAAAGATGTATGCAATGTAAAGTAAATATTTAATTTAACAATTTTACGCTTCGAATTTATAAATAGTATATAAATAATTGCAGTTTAATACCAATTACACAACATTATAAATGAACCTCTTAATAACAAAAATAATTAGTTATTTAATTAAGTGTAAAAAACACACACAGACCGAGGAAAAACAATATTGACCCTATGTGACTTTAAAATGTTATACAATATTTATACCTATACTTACACAATTGAAAATGGCAAATCACTAGATATGAGAGCCGATCACGAAATCATCACGAGCTGGTTATCATTGACTGACATTTGAAATACATGACTAATGGGAAATAAAACCAGAAATACACTATAATATGTAAAATTCAAAACAACAAGAATTTGAATAAGATAACGTTATGAATGCACAAGAAAGTTAATGACGTAAATATATATTAGGCTGTCGATTTAATTGAAGACAATAATACAAAGTTTCAAAAATCTATTAAGGACTACGCTATATTCAGATACCCGCCTAAATTGGTACTAGAGGAGCTCTCAGTTAGGAGTCGTTCCACAGACTACAAAATATTTATAAATTAAATAACTTAAGAAAAACGACATATGAATCAATTATATGCCAGTAATAAGCTATCATTTAAATACATAGATAATTGGAGAGTCAATAAATATCCAAAACAATATAATAAAATGTTCTTGTAAAATCTTTATCAAAACAATAACAAAATTGTTTGTTCTGAATAAACCGGAAGATCAAATTAAAGAGTTCAAATCAAAAGCAGTTAGCGTTCAGATGCTCTTCAATCGCTTGACAGCTAGCTTGGGTCGCGTGTCTGTTGTCTGCATAATTTTGTATATCATTCAGTGTCCGCAAGTGGCTATGAGTCAGTCATAGTAATCACGGACCGCACTGTGCACCCGTGCAGCAAACACGCCTGCCCCTAATTCAGGACGTAATTTAATTATAAATTCTATAGAGTTCTGGCGGATATCTGGAGAAGCACATAGAAATATTTTTCTAAATTTGTATTATAATCTCAAATAAAGTCTCTTTTATTTAGCTATTTACTAGTTTACATAATATCCAATCAAAATTACAATATAGTAAGTACATAATACGAAATTAAAGATAAATATTATCTAATATAAAAGTCTTCATGCGGCTTATTATCGCGTTTATTTTGATTAACTTGATGTGACGTTTCGAAAGCTTTGCAGCTATCATGATCGCGGCAAAAACTTTGTTGCTATTTTAAATTCATGAGGATGAGCTGTTTAGAATTGAATAGTAGGAGTCAAACTCTAATGCTCTTGTAATTTGTTAGACTTGGTATTGGTGACCCAATGCTACATAATCCACCTTCCCTATTCAAATTAGGATATTTTAATTTTAAGCCACTAGGTATCGGTGGACTACTCATAGCATGGATTTTCGATTAGTTCGTGAATATTATCTGTTCTTTCTTATCTAATACAATGCTTAAAAGTGCTTTTAATAATAATAATAAGTACTATCGTGTTTTATATGAAAATCTATTTAAAATTTAACGTTATACAACGAAAAAATAAAGAAAAGAAAAGATGCGTTCTTGAATGAAACCAAAAATTGATAACATTAAGGATAATGTATTGTATAAATATCAAACGGTCGTTATAGCCAGTCACCTTGTAGACAACAATAAAACTATATTCTGATGATAATTTTATTAGTATGAACGACATTTTCGTTTTCAATGCAATTTATAAAAAAATACCATTCGGTTTTTAAATAACGCGTTATATATTCTCACCGATAATAATTCTTTTTATCTGTATAAGGGTTATAAATATAACTAGCTGTTGCCCGCGGCTTCGCTCCCGTTAAAAAGTATTATTATTAATTAGGTATAGTTTTTGCGGCTTTATTTTTGTTTAGCGTGCTTAATCATAGTAGCTCCAATCTTTAATTCCAGTTCAATCAGTCAAAAATCTAATAAGATTTATACAAACTTGCAACCCCTATTTTATCCCCTTGGGGGCAGAATTGATCAAAATCCTTTCTTAGCGGATGCCTACGTCATAATATCTACCTGCATGCCAAATTTCAGCCCGATCCGTCCAGTGGTTTGGGCTGTGCGTTGATAGATCACTAAGTCAGTCAGTCAGTCAGTCACCTTTGAGTTTTATATATATAGATTAAATATGTAACTTTCGCCAAATACTTACACTATCTTTAACGGACAGGGTCGAGGAAACAAACAGCGACACAAATTCCGCATTAATATTATCTGCATGACGTCATTTTTATCTTATTTATTGTTTTAGGTAGCCTAACAAATATAGTACCTAAATTCATGTAGGTTTGACAAGAGGGTTAAAGGAGAACAGAGGAAGGGAGGCGAGTAGGCTGCCGGTCGCCAGAGCCAGGGACGCGACTACCGAGACGTCTAGACTAAGTGTAAACAGCATAGGTAATTATAAAACTGCCCTTCCTCTGCTGTTGAAGGATTTACTACAAATTACGTAAACTAACATTTTATGATTTTGTGGAAAACCCGACGGCTTTTTATACGATATCACTTTTCCTTTTACTAATTCGATATAAGTATTTTTTACTTAATTATGTGCACAATCCATTAATATTTCATTAAAATCAATATTGAATATTAGTTTTGTTCCAAAATAATTCAATAACAAAGTTTTATTTTACAATTATTTTCACTTCTGCATAGAGTTTAGCTTATATAATATTAAAGCTTTTCAAACCCCAGAACAATGTCAATTAGTCATTATTAAGCCACGTGTCATAAGGCTGAATTAATTATGCGGATAAACAATGTTATCACATAAATATTACAAATACAAGCATTTGCTTTGTTTTACAATAAAAATGGAATTCGCGTTTATTTTTACATTGCGGTGCGGTGGTATTTCAAGATGTTCATTATTACTCTTTGTTGATGCTTGATTCGCTGACGATTGCATTAACCTGAATTATTATTCACTTTATGTTTATTACTAACACTTATTTTGGATTATAATTATTTCCAATCTTATTGAAACAAAATACAAATTCAACAGTTTCAAAAAACTTGAAAGGAAATAGTTTAAAAATTTGAAAACTTATAATAAGGTTCCATATCTCATTTTTAGTAGTGGTTGTACAATGCAAGAGTACTCACTTGTTCAGTTGGTTACGATTCTAAGGTTGTTTATCAATGTCGAAAGCCATGAGTGCCACCGCGGTGTGAGCGTGCTCTATAAATAAATAACTAACCGCTCGTGTTGGCTTGCGTTGTGTCAACTAAACACGGGCGATGTTACACGTATGATGTCGGAGCACAAAACTATTGACCAATTGTTATCATAGAATAAACACAAACAGTTTTAATAATTATAATCAATATAGGCAGGGTGAGAGTTAACGGCGCTTTCGAACGCATGTAATAAAAAATATAATTGTTAACATGCTCAATTCATACAAATTTTCTATTGACAAACAGAGTAATTGCTTGGATTTCTTTGGCCAAGCAAGTGCTAATCTCTGAGCTCGTCATGTCTAGACATATCGTTGACCCGACGTAATAGATAGCACGATAATTTTCTTGGGATAAACAACACAATGATTGATGACTTTGATTAAGTAAAAATATCACAAATAGTCAAAAAATCAATAGCTATTGCGCAAAATAATTAAACTTCAGCTGCGGCTTCGTGTTTGAAATTTTAATAGCAATAATCGTAAAAAATTCACTAATAACCAAAAAAGTAAATTTAATCTTGCAACTAAATATGGTACGAGTATGTAGGAATTGCATTGTTTTTATTGGTCATGATCTTGTATAGGAAATGTTTGGGACGGGGAGAAGTGGTGCGTGTGTCTAAAAGTCGCGGCCGACAAATAAGCATGTTTATTTCTATTCAGTAGAACCGACGCCAAATGTCGCTATGTATCGTACCGATTGGACGTCAACAAAGTCGTGCTTCGCTTATGGGTAAAATTAACAAGTGAACTCGAAATAGATGTAGCGCAGTATTGTTTTGTCTGGTACTCACGGCGCGTTAATTAATCAGAAAAACTACGCTACACGTATCTTTTACTACAACAAGCAAAATATATAAAAGTTGTGTATATATTATAGGTGCGTCCTTTGTCGAATTATGGAATTTAGATAATGAGGGCGGCTCAATATGAATGGACCAATCGAGCGTGCGGGGTGAGGTCTAGACAATGATAATAGCCGCAAGCGATATTTCCTAGAACAATGTTGTCTGTCCGAGGTCGGCGTACGAATTAGTCAAAATGTGTTTATATCGCATTCCCTTTGAGGACGAATCCGAGTTTTGATACTAGGACAACAATATGAATCACCAGTCAAAGTGAAACTCTTACACGGGTCCGTCTGTATTTATAGTGGCGCTTTCACCGCGTGTCCTGTGGTCGAGGGCGATGCTAGTGGGCGCCCGCGTGCATATTTTCTCGTCATTTTTGTGCATACAAGAGGGCGCAGGCGCAGGGACGGGCCCGATTGTTTTCGTTGTATTTCGTGGATATTTCGGGCTCACGCGCCGGTGTCTCGCACTCTCTCGTACTCGGTGCCTACGAAAACTATGTCCCCCTTCACAACACACAATCGTAACAAACAAATATTTCACATCTTAATTGTCTTGGCAGATCATCAATCAGAATGTCTACCTGCCATATATTATAGAAGAAAATATAGTATTGTTCCATGTGAATTCTGCTCTTAAGTAGGTAAAAGTTGCTTAACTAAACTAAATGGTTAAGTTAACTCTTTGATTGTGTATAAACGTAGTTCTCTTTTGTAAAAGATGATTTCGTGACGTCTAGTAATTTGTTATGCAACAGGAAACGAATTCCATATAATTTTGATAAATATTTTCGCGGTTGTACTCTTTCAAAACAAACAAATGAAAATTGTCAAGTACTAATCCCTTAATGAAATTCCGTGATTTGTTTACGTATGGAAATAGCCGCGGCTACAGCTAGTGAAATGAAGGCAGGGAACCATGGCTTAATGTAAATGGAATTCAACGCGGAACGTCACAGAAGCCGTTAGAATTAATTACAAAACTGAGATTTATAAAATGAAATTTTCCATTGTTTTGGTAGAAATCGGAAAAAGAAAAACGATTCTTATATTAAAAATAAAATAGACACAATAAGATTTATGGTAAACACAAATAGCTAACCATAGCACTATTTATATACAAAAAAAACTAGTTTAAGCTGACTTATTTAGGTAATCTCATAAAATACTGGACCAATTTTTATTTAATTTTGACAAATTATTAGCCTCAAGAAAATGATTTATTTATAAATTATTCTAACTGTTATACTGAATGTCTCTTAAGTAACTTGAATAATTTATTCACCAGCAAGGTAAAAATGGAAGAAACAGAATAGTGAGATCACGTCTTTTCAAAGAAAGTTTAAAAACAATTTATAATAAAGAAATCATGTAACTACAATAAAGAAAATAGACGAAGAAGTCTTCAAATTTCATCGAGTACCTACATATAAAGTGATTACATAATTCTGGCATTATAAAAGGGTAAATTATTTGATAGTTATTCGTAGGTGAACATTTTAATTAATTATAACTAAAACATTCGGTTTTTTTTCGTTTCGTGTGGATTTATATTTTACAACTTTTAAACGGTGTTTTACTATCCTTAATCTTCTTTAAATGTGACTTGATTCTTTCATACTTAATAAGAAAATAAGTTGTGTACAAAAACTTGTATAACGTATTCATATCGCGTGCTTAGAATATTAAAAACATCCTCGCATATGTCACGCAATGTTTATCCAAACAAACAGTCTATTATTGCAAAATTTTCACGAATGCAAGAGCTTGGAGGCATCACGGCATTGTTTTACTGTAAAAGGTAGATAGATATATTTTATTGTAGCGGGTAGCAGTGCGGTAGTGCGGGCTAGGACGTCGATCCCGTGGCCTACATCCCTCCCCCGGCGCCCTCTGTTCGCCCGCCCCTCTGGTAATCACTATCACTCTGAGAACGACAAATATACGCCTTCATTACTCCACAGAAGGACAACGAACTTGATGAAATTATGAAAATAGAGGCTCTATTTATATGTAATGTCTATTAGATAAGGTAGCGTTTATGTCATTGGTCCATGGCTATAACCATCAGTTTCAGTCATTATGATATGAATAAAAATGTATAGTCGGTATAAACGTAACGCATATAAAGTTTTTTAAATATTAAAAATTACTCTTAGAAGTTGTTTATGAGCGCGTTTTGAAGTTAATTCTTAGTAGAGAATAAACGTTTTCTACGAAAAGACATAAGTCCTTACATAATGAATCATTACACACTCTATTATGCTCACGTATTATACATATCTATACAGTATAATTCGTAAATTAACATTCTTAATTGTAATTTAAAAGTCTTTATGTGACTTATTATCAAGCTTATTTTAAAAATTTTGTAACCCTTACAACGTGGTCGCGTAGTCTTCTTTAATTCCATCAACTCGTGACATAACATATAACTTTAAAGTAAATGGAATTATATCAATTAATTTAAAAGACTTCTCTTGTGGCTTATTATGGCGTTATTTTTAATTATATTAACCCGAGACAAGCCTTCGAAATGTTTTAAAAATGAGTTGAATCACTTTCGCAAATAACATGCAACAAAACTACATATCTACAACAAAATATTAAAACTATTATAATATTACTCAATTAGTTAAAATATTGTGGTTGAAGTTATAGGTCGTAGGGAAAGAATGATTCAGCAGCTCCACTAAAGTGATGTCACTTCATTATAAAGATAAGTCATAGAGGAAAAGTACTTTAGACTTGGGTTTATATGAATTCATTCATAATCAATGTTAGATAAAGTAAGTCTTTGAATAATATAAGTCTCTATTACCCCGATTTGATAAATATAGCTTAAATTTTAAAGTTAATAGCGTTTCCCCTATTGATACATTTATATATAGTATATTAGTTTAGGTGAACAATGTAATGACCAAAAGACAATGTTATTATTGAAAAATGGGCCCATACTTTTAGATAAACAGGGTGAGTTTATATACTTTTCATACCAGTCGGGCACTGTTAGAAACTTCTCAAATAACCCCGACAAATCAAACACATCACTATTCAAGAATGTTATGAATGGTTAATATAGTATTTAACCTCGGAGTATTTAATATTGATAATAACAATGTAAATGTATATGTGAAATCGGGCATCTTACTCGCTACAAAACAATCTCAAACACAAAATTGATGTTATCTGAATGAATTAGATTGAAAGAAACTCAATGGTATGTAAATACTCGTAGCTTATTAGAGATGTCTGGAAAATTGTCTCGCGTGTAGGTAGGCTGCTGATAGTTTGTGAGTTATGTGTCTAGGAAGGAGCACATTAATGTCTAGCGATGTAAAAACAACGTTTTATTGCGTGGATACAAGGACACGAGGCTATGGTGTCGATAGCCTAGACTGGCGTTTCCCCTAGGCGCAGGCGGCAATCCGGCCTGCCACTACGCGGCGCGGGCGTCGACCTGCGTCTCAAGGCCGCTCTTACACGTGCCGCAGTCGGCCGCTTCCCTGTCGCCGCCATAACAACTCCCCGCCCGCAACCCTACACTCACTTCTTATAGCCCACCCGATATTGTTCTGCTCCCTTACATAGGCTAAGAGCCCGGCATTATGTTCGTAAGTGGTTGACAAAAATACTTCACTTCGTCAAAACATTTTTCCTAAAATAATTATGTGACTTAGTGATCTATTGAAATTGTTATTTATGCTGATAAAGCAAAACACAATAATGTTGAAATAATTAAGGTACGTTATTGATATCAAACTTGCGACCAATTTGTTTTTTTTTAAATAATAATTTATTCATCAGAGGCTCGACATATATAGGCGGGGTTGTCTCAGCTGAAGAGGTCATCCGTGATGTTTTACGTATCACTTATCACGTCTGAGTAGTTTGGAACCATGATAATATATTTTGGTATATGTCCCAATTAACGTGTCTGCCACGTGCGCGAACGAGACATAAGACGAGCACCCGTGACCTATTAGATTTTAATTACAAAATTGAATGGTAGACAGCAACTCAAATGTCTAATACTACATTTTAATGACGACGCTCTGTTTCGTATATAGACGGTAATAAAGTCTGTGTAAATAAACTTTTATTATTAGTCAAATAGTCATAAGTAATTGTTAACGTCAGTGTAATCAGAAATTGTTTCAATTTGTTATTTCCCTGATATTGCGACAACGCGGCAATGTTTCAATATAAATGACGCACTATATTAATTGAATTGATTAATTATGATAAGATTTTCCGGGTCTTCACATACTCTCTAATAATCCTCGGCAACAGTTTTAAAAATGAAACAAAGTTATGAGTAACTAAACAAATTATATTCTGGACAAATTGCCATTGCTTTTATAATTTTTACATTGGAAAAACCTAATTAAGTGTTCGAAATAAAAGAACAAATAAAACGACTCGTAACTTTATACGAGAGGATTTTTGGTTGCTCGGATTCTTGGAGGAAGGTAGATGTGAGGGCATTTTGTCGCAGGCTGTGCGTGTGGGATGGGCAGGGAGGTGAGCGGGCTGTCTGTGGGCGAGAACCTTCGCTCTCATAACCCACATCCGTACGCCTCGCCGGCGCCGCCCGCCCTACCGATCTATAACTATCTATCTATACTATCTGCCCTACTCTACTCCATCGTTATCGTGTCTTAGGTAAAATAAATGTTATTTTATAACTTCTAAAAGGAGGAAAAGTTATTATCTTATCTACTTATTATGTCTGCTTTAAATGAGCATTTTTGAGTAAACTACTTACGTTATTTTTATATTTGCTCGTATGCTATAAGCACTATTAGCGTGACGTGTATGAAATAAGATTACAAATCAATTATATTCACTAAAGCGAATTGTCAACTATATCTTGTAATATCCACTACTATCTGTGCCACGTGTATGTATTTGAATTATATTTATAGAATTGTATGTTATGTGTACCTGCACATAGATGTTGTAGTATCTGGACGGGATAATATTCATCTTTATATATTACTACTATGTTATGGTATCATGGGTCTGATTAGGGTTTGGACAACACTGACCGACGTGTAGCGGCTCCGAGTCGTCGGGTGAGGGTGCAGGTGCGGGCGCGGGCGCCGGCGGCGTGGCGGGCGCGGGGGTCGCATCGCGGTCGGCGCAAGCGGCGCCGGGGCCGGAGGGGGGCGCGCAGTGCGCTACCAGCCGCAGCAGCGCCACGCACCACCACCAGAGCGCGGCGGCCAGCGCGCGGGCGACGTGCCCGACGCGGCCCGGGGTCTTCTCTTCGTGACAGAAATATAGCACAACTTGGAGACGCGGCGAGCTGCGGCCTGCGAGCTATTTGTGCGGGCGGCAGGCTGCTGGCGCTGCGAACGTGCTGCGCACGCGCGGCCTCGCGGCGACTGCCCGCCGCCGCCGACCGCGCACGACCGCACCCGAACACTATTTCGGGAGCGACGCTCCGCGCCCGCCCGCCCCCGGTACGCTGCCAATTTTACGCGAAATTGCGGGCGGGCGGTGACGCGATATCTACCGCGGCTCGACCACCTGCCTCCCGTCGAGAGATGTTTTATAGATATTCTTTTTTCATTGATAGTTTTTCTTTAAAGGTTGCTTTCATGAGAATCGCGTGTTGGTCCGCTAACGAGGCGCGCTCTGTAAATTGTTATCCGATCACCAGAAGCGGGTCGAGGCACTCTCACACACACGCGCACTCCTCGCCGTCTCGCACACTGACTGTTGTCAATTCTTAATGCATATATTTAGATTAATATTGTTAAAGTAATGGTTATTTATACATTGGTATTCATTGAACATTCTCTAACTGCATTCGGAGTACAACAATGCACTACGATTGATTATAAAATGTAGCTGGAAAAAGTAAAAACGGTTATTAAAAAATATTGGAAAAATTTGACAGCGATTTATTTTAAAATAAGTTCTGTATTATATGTTGTCGTTGAAGCATAGGACGGATTTGTTTGGGGAGCGGGTAGCACATTCTGTCTAATGATGGATGAATTGTTTATAATCAATATTGTGCGCTACTGACAATTTTTAATAAAAAAATGTTTTTTAGCAGAGAGGGTTGGTGGGATATTACTACATTTTCCCCTTTCGGGATGAGGGGAATGACGTGTTCCGTTTCGAGTTAGTTTGCATACATATGTATCGTGTATCCGTTATTTGTAGATAAGATACGAGTACCTATATTATATGTACATTCTCCACGTGTCCCGACTTTCGAAGGAACAAAACCGATTTATGACTTTGTACCCTATTATCATTAAAATTGCGGATATTAGTACATTTTATTGCAAAGCTAACTAACATGAAGGTTATTAATACTGAAATCGTCTTCTACATAAAATTGATCGCGTATGTTTATAAAACTTATAAATTGACGCGAGTATGCATGAATTTTATTTAAAAACAAACAAATTCCGCAGCAAGAGCAAAATGCATAAACAACGCTCTAACAGAAAATAGAACGGTATATAAAAGAGACTACAGATATACTACGAGTATATATTGTAAGAAGACAAAGTTATAACAATATTGTTCAGATGGAAATTACAAGCAATAATAACAACACGCCATAAAGTCGACTATAAAGGATTCTACTACATATAAGCATAATACTAAAATGGCATTAGGTGGTGTAAATACAGAATTTATGTACTAACATCGTGCATTATAGGATGAACAGTACACAATGAACATCGCGACTTCCTAGAATGCTTTGTCAAAACAATTTTAATAGAACAAACGTGTTTCCAACAAAAATTGAATTTTAGTTAAAAATGCAGTAACAAACGTAGTAATAATTCAGAAATCGTAAAACGAACGATGCATTCGGCTGAAAACGTATATGACATTTTCTTGAATAAAGTTGCTTGGAATAGTGCGGGAGGTGCCTGCAGCAACGATGGGTCACTGCACTGAGGTCGTGTTGCAACTGCTATACGGGGTTGTACACGTTGCACTTCTGAGATCGAAGGCAGTTTGACCTATTCTTGTGTTCTTTTAACTTGCAACTATTTTGTCGATATCTGTGTTTTCTAATATAAATTATTTTAATGAATTAGGCATATATACAACAACGGTTTCATCCGATGACCTTGTCAGAGACGTAAGTGTAAAAATTCGTCTGAATATAGTTGTTATGCTTAATCTTATTAGTATTACTAAAGAAGCTATTATATGTATACATGCACATGTCATATACATGTCGTCTTCGTATTATCAGTATATATTTGCTATCACTCGTAGCACATCTATGATATCAAACGTTCTAATAGAGATTGTGTGAGAAAGTTTAATTGCAAGGGTCAAGATTTTCCGTTAAAACGAGATAAAACTTCAAACGCCGGGGGTTCTCCCCGCTACCCCGTTGCACAGGAGCGAACTTTAAATTTTCATTAGCACATACCGAGTAACCGTTCAAAGAACACCCCTATTGTATTTATCGTGCAATTAGATCTTCTGCTAATAAAATAATCATGCAGAGATTTAGAATTTTGTAGAACGGCAAGTCAGTAACAATAAATAATTGTGTTGTTTTTTTACTGATGTTTGCGTCTAGTTCAGTGGAATAGACTCGGTCTTATACAGATATATATTTTTTTAATTTAATTTTTCTAAGAACATAAACATTTCATTCAAATATTATTAATACTATAAAATAAATATCTTATAATAATATTTTAAAGATTTCATTTATATTTATATAACTATTAACTATATTAATTAATAGTATGTTTATTTTGAGTTAGTATGTTTGTGGACAATTAAGGAAAGCTTTGAGGGACTAATTATATATATCTACTTTATATTAAGCACATCTCAGTAAATGAGATCTGCGATAATAAAAGATATGTGATAACTATTATTCTATGACGTAAATTTAAAAATTGGTTTTTATTAACTATAATACTGAGAAAAGCAAGCAAGCAAGTGTAAGTACTCGTAGATATCTTTATATTTTCTGTAACAAAATTGCTTTAGCAATAAGATGGAGAGTGCTGTATGTGTCGGTGCATCTTGCTGCAATGGCGTCATCGACCGCTAGACCAGACGTTGAACGCTCTTGCAGTCGGCGGGTTCAAGCTGCGCTGCAGTATGCCTTGTATGCACTGGCTGCAATTACTACTGCGGGCATCACAAGAGCATAGTTCTGTAATTGATTTTTACCTAATCACTTTTATAGTAAGTACACTTTTGGAGTAATATACCAAAATTTTCATTTGTATTTAAACTTTCGTGTGGTATTTAGAAAATGGGTCGTACTTCGCCATGCACTCATCAATTGTGAGAAACAAGCGAGTCTAATTTAAATTTAACGCTAATTTGGTATACAATTTTCCTCCCAAATTTGTCGATGATAATTTTAACGTAGATATTTCTTTTTTGTTTTAAATTAAATTTCAGTAACTTATATATACTCAAAACAAACTAATCGAGATCATACCAATCTCTTGTTTCAGTTTCTGATTAATTTTAGGTTATAGGGGTTTCTTAGCTATTTGGAGAGTGGGCAGAGAATGATAATGTTTTCCTTTGTCTCCCTTTGTTCTCTACTACTTTGACGTGGCCATTGTGCAGATGACAGTATAATGTAATATCGTAACAGATTAGTCATAAGTATGAATAATACGATTAATTATATATTTTAGTCCATAAAGTTTTACTTAATTAACCATAACCTATCATATGTTTTTTTCATTATTTCGTGTAGTCCAGATTCAAAATCCTCATTTATTGTTCACATTTCAGAACATTTCAGTCGTCTGAGCGCTTATAATACAAAACGTACGTACAAATATGTGTGGAAATAAATTTATTTAAATACAGAAATGATATTTTTTAAGAACTATTTTATTTTTTGTAAAGTAAGATAAACTATCTACAAAATAAAGGATATTGTCTTTTGTTTAAATAAATTACAATAACAGAGTCAAGTTCATTTTAAAAAGGCTTTAATGCTAGTTCTCTATTTGGATGTCTAGCCATTTGCCGCCAGACATCGCATTAAGTTGCAGCGCACAGAGCTTAGTCGTCTGAGACCAGTCTAACGTGTAGGGAACTGTCAATATGTACTACACCTTTGATGCTATAAAATTACAAGAAAACAAAACAACTTACTTTGTGTAGGGTAATAAATTAATAAAATGCATTTCATTTTAAATGTTTTTATCATATACATTAATTTTTATTGACATTCTTAATTTGTATATTATATTTTTGACGGAAATCTGGATTATCTTAAGTTCGTTTTTCGTGGTTTACATAACAAGCAATTATTTTCTAGTTCAAAAGGTCAGAATGCTGGAAAAAAGATAACTAGAAAGGGTAAATTAAACATAAAAGTTTATTATTTTTGAAAATACAAACATAATGAACTTACCTTACGATATGCAGTCAATATCGAGGTAAATAAGGTATTTAATTAAGCGACATTAGAAAATATCTACATCCACAGCTGCACGCTTTCTCAGCCAGTTTCATTGCAAAAAAAATGCTTTAGAATTTAATTAAACTATCTCTTGCTTGCTGCCGTGCCCTATGCGTAAACATGTTTGATCAAACAAGTTGCATTTCAACAAACTTCACAACTATTTACTATTTACAGAAGCCAGACAAATAAGGAGACTTTATTAATAAGGAAAATTTTATATGAAAGTTAATAAAGTCAAATAAATACAAAGAAACTGACTTATTGACTGTCTAACAAGTAACTTACGTTCAAAATAAGGCTTTCATAGAGGTCATACCGGTGACCGGTGTTCTCTCTGCATGTAGTGGAAAGAACCCGACCGCTGCACTCAATATTGTATTATGGTAAAACGTAACAGACAGCCAAACAATTTATTTATATATTAATAAAAGAAATTTCTTAATTTGAGCAATTAGTAATTTAGCAATTTTGGCAATCCATTACATGGGTTATTTAGGATCCATTGAGCTGTCCATATATATTTATTAATCATTGTCCATTAGACACTAAAGTAGTATCGTTGTGATATGTTTTATAAATAAACGAGTTAATAAGCCGCAAATAGTCTTTTAAATAAGTCCAATAGAATATATCGAATATAAGTTCTATTATGAAGTTGGCTATGACCACATTTGTAAACTATAGCCTATATCTATTTAACAATTTGAAATGTATTTAATTTAATATTAAGCTATACTAGTAAGTGCTCGCAAACACACAGGTATATGCCGAGAGCCAAGGTCGTTTTCATTAATATTAAGTAACGTACAAAAAAATTAATTTAAATAACACGTAACAAATTGGTTAGCAATGCATCGTTTTATCATTCACGGTCATCGAATTGTTTTGTAAGTGTGCGTGAGGCGGTGCAGCCTCCGGCCGAACGTCTGCGGCCTGTCTAGACTACCCTTCCTCTGCCCCGCAGACTGCATACCCCCGCGGTTGCACCCCGTCGTATAAGCCTTTCACTGCACCGGCAACAAGCCTATGCCACCTTCAAAATTTGACCGCAGACAGTTCGTGAATATCAAACTATGAGTCATCCATATTGTAGATAAATTATTATGATTGTTAAGTAAATGTAGTTATTTTAAACTATAAATTAAATCTCTAGCGTATTGGACTAAGGCATAAACTAACAACAGGTATTGCTGATTAATACGTATTGAATGTAAAATCGACTTGGCGTATCGGTATTTGTAATAATTCGCAAGTCGTCTATGAGAAAACACAATGAGGAACAGTTTCGCTAAATCAATATTTTAATAAGAAAAGCTAGTTTATGCGAAATAATTAAGTAAAGGGTCAAAATATTTAAATAAAAATGAGTCAAAGCTTATTGCATCCGGGATTGGTGTCGAAGCCGGTCGCTTTTGTAACGACCAAAAGTTTGTCTTTTTATTTGAATTATTTTTTCCGTGTCAGGTTTCAATGGTTTTCGTGTCCCTTTTATGGTTTCGTAGACAACAATTTCGCTTCTGTATTCAAAGAGAAATGAAAATGCCTTATTGCATTTAGTTATTTTTATTTTTAGATTTTGACAGGTAATTGATATAATTTTAATCTCTAAATGGATAAATATTAGCTAACATTAACATTTTCAATTTGTCGGTAATGGTACTGTTTATAATGTTCTTAATTAGACATACGAGTATAACTGAATTTTTCACGTTTCAAATGAATAACTAAACTATGTATGTTAGAAAAAAGTTCTTTTCTAAGCATTGAAGAAGAAAGTTTTTACAAACATATATTTTAACAGAGACAGTCGCGGTTCGTGCGTGTTCTAATTTCATTTCCCTTAGAAAGCTAAGCCCACCATTTTGGGGCCAGGAAAAAGAAGCTCCTTTCACTGTTCAGTTAGGCAAACTGTGTCACATTGTAGTGACGCATAAGAGGGGGAAGACCCGCCTATTTGTTTTGTCGTTGTGCGTTTATAGACCACAGGCCGTACTCTTGTTTATAATAAAATTCCAATTCAATTTACAGTAATTTTATTTCTGCCCTATGGAATGACTATCAGATATTCTGAATTATCTGTCTATATATTTTATTTATTTAGCCTATACTTTTACGATGAAATGTGTGGTTTGTATAATACATAGTAGAATGTGCTATTTCTGTCAAAAAGTGTTACTTTATTTTAAAGGTAATATAATAACTATTAAAAGTAATTTCGATATCTTTTTAAAGTTTTATCAAGAGTAGGGTTCTATGACTGTCTGTCTAGACGGTTGCTGTTACGACTGGAAGGTCACGAGCCGCGAAAAATGGAGGTCGCAAATGATTTAACGATAAACACAATTAGCTGTACATGCGTGTCGTAAATCACTTAACTGTAACAAAATACAAATTAATTCGCTCCTTTATTACAAGACCGTTATAATGCAAACATTTTGTATTTTGAGATGTTGTTTTTTATTCAAATAAATTGTACTCAAATAATAAATTACAATTTTAAACTGCTTATTTTTTTGGAAACTACGTATTTAATAAATTTTAAAGGATTTTAAAATTTACGTTGTAACTGAATTAAGTTTCAAGAGTGGTAAAATTGGTCCTATTTATTTTCGAGTTGCCAAATTTAGTGTATCCTGGATGCCCCATCACTGTTTATAATAAGTTAATAGAACACATTACACAATCTTTTCCTGTATTATTTTATCTATTTAGCATGAGATAAGTTATTAGGGAGAATAAGTACCTTTTTGTATAAGCGCGAATACATTTAACTATTTTTCTTTATTGTAATAGAAATAGTTATTTACATATTATAAACATAAAGCTGAAATAGAGGTCCTTTTAGTAATACGTGATCATTTCCAAATTATTTAATCTATAGGTAAAGAACAGCGGAGAATGGACGGCGCAAATAACAAATATACAAGACATACTATGACATTTGTTACATATAGAAAATAAATAACAATACAATACAGTAACAGCGAAGCGAAAACACATACCTATAATATTAAAGAAACCGTCAGTCTATATTTTTTAGTAATGTGATGAGCGACGTAAACGCCAACGTGAGTAAATTATTCGTAGGGAATATCAAAATACTTATATGTAAATTAACACGGCAATTTCATGACGTCACTGATTTGATATCTATTCGGAATGCCAAATAATTCTGCTGCTAAAGAATAATGCTAATAAATAAAACTATTCTCTACTTTATAATAAATTTGTTGTATTATTTCTCAATTTTTACATTCATAAATTCAAGATACAGATATAAGGTGTAAAATTTCCGTTATATACCTTTGTGATAATCGCAATTCATTCCGGAATGCCCATTCGTATGAGTCACATTGTGACACATAATACTCTTATCTTATGCAGCGTTTACCTGTTATGTTGACATGATTGTCTAGCCAAACTGATATCGCAACCTTGTTTGTCTGAAATGGATAACACGCTCTGTATACCTATTCGTATTTATATTTTAGTGAATAATAGATGTAGAGTGTGTAGCCCAATCAAATTGAAATTAAATTAATAGGCGCTTTTTCAAAACATCGGCAACGTTAATTATTGATGTATTTTCAAAATATATCTATACTATTATATAAAGAGGAAACATTTGATTGTTTGTTTGTATGTATTGAATAGGCTCCGAAACTACTGGACCGATTTGAAAAATTCTTTTACCATTAGAATCGTAAAAAATAACATAGGCTATAGAATATTTTCAATAGTTTTTTTAAAGAAATATTACATTTTAAGTTCACACAGTGTGGAAGGCATTCTCTGTTGACTGAAATATGAAACATCATTAAACTTCATAGTACTCTATATCTTCATTATTACGCAGACGTAGTCGCGGGCAACTGCTAGTATATTATATAACCTTCAGTTAAAGAAGAAATTTGAAACAACTTTTCTACAATTATTTTATTAGCCCAACGAGCTTTGTTCTTTTTCAATTTGTTCATTGTTGTAAATTCAATTTGTTAATTGAATTTACCTACTTATTTTAAAGTGATCTTGCAGTAACACGAACATAATAATAAAACAAAATAAATCGGTCGCACTTCAATGTTTATTACTGATATTTTATATTTGTTATCGACCCGGATTATGACGCATTCGGATTATTTTCAAAAGAATTCTTTTAATAATTATTATTATTTACGATTATTTTAGATAAATACATATTTTAGAAAATTAGATAATCATGGGATTTTAATTATGAATTTATTTGTTTAGTGCTACGGCAAGTGTAGCCCAATCTTCTATAGGAAGCGTTTAGTAGGTAACATGTTTTACGTGCTAAAATACATGTAGGTATGTGTAGATTAGCCATTGTTGTTTTGTTTAGACCGCTTTAATAATTTTCACGATAAATCTGTCCCTTGTTTATCGTAAAATATAACCCGGAAGAAAGCTAAAATGTGTTTATTGATAAGGATTCTTTTTAAAACAAGTTTGTCATTGTTTTTTCACTCGCTTCTATATAAAATGCGTAGACATTACGTGGGTAACTAACACAATAAAATATGTAATTAGGCTTTAAACAACATCGTAAAAAGATTTATTTTACTCTAGTTTTAGTATTTATAATTTATGATATTTCTTATAATTTCCGGGAACTAAAAATATGTCATCTTAGGTTGCTTGCGACCATTATTGAAATAATTTACACTTTTACGGCTTGTTGTCACGTCTATTTTTTACTTTTTTAATCCGGCGTTTCTAAAATTTTACAGTCACCGTGATCGCGAAGAATATAATTATAAAAAATAATTTAAAAAACAGAACAAAAGCAAAAAAAGCAGCTAAATTACTAAGAATGTTGTAAATGTAACAAAATTAATCATTTAATTCGTGCAATTAGAATATCTGCTTACCTCATGTAGAAATAAGGCCGTGAATAAACACCCTACGTTAAGCAATTGGATAATGAAAAATTGAGTAACATTGACGAACTTTTTAGCACTTTAAAGTACCTAATAGATTTTAATAATATGAGTCAAAAAACATGTCTGCGCATTACATTATTTAAGTCGTTGAACTTTATTACAATATTATGTAAATTATTTTCAATTGATTAATTTCAATATTCATTCATTCATGACTCTAACATAAAGACTTCAATAAGTTTAATTCAAAGCTGTACGTTAAGTATGAATTTTATTGATAGCAAAAATTATACTGTTCCGGGTACAAAATTATTGAGTGGCCTAAATCGGTCTATTTGTAGTTAAAAGGTATGCATAGTATAAACTCTTGCAATCGACGTATCGTTATATATTTACTAAATATTATTATAATACAAAAATTGAGTATAATATGTACTATTATATACATTATAAAATGTAGAACATGAATTATTTTAATAACATAACCTAGCACTGCCAATATATATTATATGTAAGTCGATGTCTATTTGTCTTTTGAAATTACTTAAGCCGAATTTGACCGGCTTGTTTTATTATTATAACGGCGACAATAGATACTCCCTGTTTTGGAAATACATCTTTTCGTTTGGTTTTCCTTTGGACTAAATTCACTATCTGTTAATTTGGAATATTGGTCTATATGATTCAATGTAAAGTTTGGTATTTAAAAAAAGATTTTTAGTATAAGTTTTTTATGAATATCAATAAGGAAAACGAAACAACAATGTAGATTTTTGTAATCAAGATGTTTTTTCCAATTCATAAACTTTATCACGACTCAACATATCCAGTCTAGACTATTATTGTTAGTGCTCGTTGCATTGTTTTTATAGAGAGGGGTGACAATTCGACAGCTGCCACTATTTTTATAAACTGACATCTGTTACTTCGACACCCCTATGTTATGCTGGTTTACATTTAATTTTTAACCTTATCACGCTAATCCATTAAAATATTCTATTCATCTCCTACTCAGTGATATAATATTCTAATAAAAGCAACCGTGATTTAATTAATTTAAAAGGATTTTAAAAGCTATCAATTCATTCTCAATAAAATTAAAAAGGTAAGTTTAAAAAAAAAATGGAACAAACAACACTCAACTAAGAAGCCTGGAAAGCTTTCGAAAAGTCGCAATTCAATTAATCACAATAAACCGCATAAAGTCTGTTTTAACTGGAATGTTAATTAATTAAAAGATTATAGATAAATTTAAAAACCAGAGATTACAAGAGCAAATAAAAGTGTCTGTATTTTTTTGTTTTTTTTTTTTTAATAACGAATGACACCTTGAAAGTTTCGCCAAGTATTTGACAAGATTTGAACACGTTATTTATATAGATATAAAGCTAAATTTTCCTTAATTTGAAATGACTGAATTATAACTATAGAAATATTTGTACAAAAACCTTAATAGTAGCTTTGGTTGGGAGTTAAGAAACCGCAGACATAGCAAGGGTATCAAATGCTTGTCATGATCGCATTAAAAATTCGTCTGCCGCTTGTCTAGACGTTGCAGCATTGGCGGCCTTAACGTGACATGTCGCGAATTACGAGTTTACCAACCAAGACTTCATATTTCATCATTTTTTACATACCTTTTTTTTAGTTAAAAAATAAGAGACGGTAATTATGCAAATAAATTATCAACAGTGTATCTACGGAAAGTACGCAACATAAAAATAACTGACAAAAATACGAAAAAGTACGAGTAAATATTAATAAGTGAAAGATAAAATGCTGAACAATTTATTTATTTATCATTTAATTATGTCAGCGAATAATTTATATAATGTACGCGTCTTTGAAGATACGCGTCAATGGATAGTGGCCATTAATATCAAGTGAAACAAAGTTAAAATTACTATATACCTAGTGAATCATTGTTATATTACGAAAATAGTTTATTTCCGGGTTTATTTTTGATATGGAGATATTTATAAATATGTAGGTACATATAATTTTAAAAAAGCATGTAGTCGTAAATGTTAATATTTGTATTAAATTTAAATATTAACATTGTAGTTTTCATACATCTGAATAGTTCCATAAATATTTCTCGCTTGAATCTGCGAGTATAATGGGGAATACATAAGATATATTTGTCAAAGTTACTCGTGCTACAAAACATAGATACATGTTTTATATATAACTAGCTGACCCGGCGAACTTTGTTCCGCCTTAGAAGCAATAAATAAACAGATTTTGGATTTTTACTGATGTTTATTAATTTCTGACAAAATTTATAATTATGAAATTTTCAACCATACTTAACCATAGACAAAATTACGTTTAGCTGTCATTTGCGTTTTGTTATTCCATCTCAGATACGTTTTTGCTATATCACGTTTTATAAAGACTTTTGTTGCATTATGAATAAAATATAAATGCAGTTTTAACATGAAAAGCTGTTTATTTTCAATCACAATGACATAAGTGGCAATAGTATTTTAAGCCTAGAATATTAATTATGTAACATTACTCCTCCTGAAAGCTCAATATCTGAAACGCGCAGGAGGTTTACGTCGTTGTGTGGAACGACGTAGTGCCTCGTTTAATGCTGCAGATGTTGAGGATTGAGGCTCCCGCTGTTCAAGATCCCACTGTTGAGCGTTAGGAGATCCAGCTGATTTGTCTCCGTGTCCATCTGATAAACTTTGTTGTGTGATTTGAGTTGATGCACCAGGTTGATAAGTCATCGTGTCCGGTAAAACATCACCCCTACCTCGTTTTGATCCACGACTATAATAGGAATAATTCTTCGGCTTCTTGTTGTTACTCACAGTATCGTTTTTCGTTTCCAAACTGTTATCGTTACGAATGACATCATTATCATCGTTGTTCTCATCGTTAGTTTCCCTTCGCCTAAGTTGATCAGAGTGTTTCCGTTTGATTACTCCATTGTTCATTTCAACTTGATAGGAGTAAGGCCCGGTACGTTTTGATGTAATCCCTGGTTCAGAGCCTTTCCCTATAGATTTGTTAACCCAGACCATGTCTCCAATCGAATATTCTGGCAGAATAGTTTCTTTAACTGATGGCCTGAGTTCCTGGAATAACCCAACTCATTCAAGATCTTCCTTAACGCTTAGCTTAAGAAGATCAAACGTAGTGCGCATTTATCTTCCAAACAACATTTCACTTAGTTGGTATCATTACCTTAGTTGGCGAATCTTTTTTATTCACTGGATATGTTTGGTTGCTTTCATTGTCGCTAGATTCGCTAGACGTGTTGTGTCGTGCTAAACGTCTCGTTCGAAACTATTTATGCATTGCTTTTCCGCTACTAATGCACACTTTTGAGAAGTGGTTGTTCTTCCCGCATAACCTACAGCGTTTGCCTTTGGCTGGACTTTCCTCTAAATTATCGTGATAGTCTCCAAGGGTGTTCCCAAATTCGCAATAACCAGCAAGGCTACGTAGTTGTAAAGAAAACTTGTAGATTGTTTCACCTTCTTCCCGATGTCATGTTTTTCGACACTTTTTCTGAGAGTACGTACGTTTTCTTGCCATAATGATTGTTCAATACAATACTTGCCGATAGACATCGTTATTTGCATTATGAATAAAATATAGATGCAGTTTTAACATGAAAAGCTGTTTATTTTCAACCACAATGACATAAGTGACAATTGTATTTTAATTATGTAACAATTTTTATTCCCTTTGACGTTTTATGTCACGCCACACGGGAACGCGGTCGAACGGGATAAAAAGTATCCTATCTCCGTCTCCTGGTTCTAAGCTACGTCCTCACCAATTTTCAGCCAAATCGGTTCAGCCGTTCTTGAGTTATAAATAGTGCCACTAACACGATTTTCCTTTATATCCAACGGGATAAAAAGTATCCTAAAGCCTTCCCCCGGCCCTAAGCTACCTCCCCGCCAATTTTCAGCCAAATCGGTTCGGCCGTTCTCGAGTTATAATTAGTGTAACTAACACAACTTCCTTTTATATATATAGATATAGAACCGCTTTAAATCTTTTCAACAAAATAAAGCTAAGTATATCATCTGAGACATATATCATTTGTGTGAGGCACACCGTAACAATATCACATAACTAGAACAATTTCAAGCCAGACATTCGACAAAAAAGATCCGTCAATCATTGTGCTTATGTGGCTGCGGTCGAGACACTTAGAGACAAATATATTCGTAACCCAGGTAGTATAGGGATATAGCAACCAATAGACGGTCTAGACCTGACCATTCATACGGTTCTATCTTCAGACAGATCGGCCGACTGTTCGTAAAAAAATCACAGCTTTCGAAACTGCTGCATAAAAACATAACCGGCAATTAAGTGTGAGATCAAGCTGCAAATTGGAGAATAGCACGACGCTAGTTGTCTAGACTGTCTAGTGGTGTTATTGTGTGACTAACTTTTTAATATTTGCTCGCTCATTATTATTACGATATAAAGTTTTAATTACAATTTTATATTCATTTATTAATTTTTACTACATATAAAAGGAGACAACCGTTTTCTTAATTCCTATTCAATTAATTACTGAATTTTAATCTTTTTATAGTATGACTTTATTATATTTTCTGTTTGACTGTAATGTTTATCAAGATGATTATTATTAAAACCTGTAAAAATATTACATCGGACTGAATAATATTTGTGAAGGAAATATAAAACTGTCAGTAATCCATGTCATATGAAAATAATTAAAATTGTCCATGTAGGTATGTAACAACAAGAACCATGTATGTATTTTAGAAAACAATATAAAATGTTATGTTTAAATGAAGGATATTGTAGGTTGTGTAAGGACAGGTGAGTAGGATGCGGGCGCTGCACCTTATCGTTAGCGCGCTGTACGGGCCGCGACGGCGCAACGACCCCGCGCCCGCGCTGCTCATAAAATGCTTAACCCAAATTTCATGAGACGTGTGGCACCAATTCACGATATCTCTATCGTGATGTTATATGTAATCCAAGCTATATATAATCGGCACACGTCCATTATGCCGGAGGTCGCGAGGTGGAAATCTGTTAACTATTATCCACATACGAATTACTTCATTATAACAATATAAGGAGCAACTGTTGGTGATTGCTCGCCGAATACATTGCTTTTTATGAGCAAGGAAAAATATTCGTCACATATTTAAATAAGTTTCTTTTTTCAGTGAATTTGAATATTTTCACGCAGGAAACAGTTTTGCGTATTAATTTTGGCGTATAAAGCCTTGAACCCAGAATATGACTCATTTGGCTGTTGACCCTATCTAAGCTATATTCCTATATCTATCCATATAATAGTTAGCAGTTGATTGTCTATTGTTATACTAGATTATATTTCCGCTCACTAATATATCTTGCAATATCTCAATGGAGGGTAGGTCAATGTTTTACTTTTTCACTGGTCTACGAGCAACCTGCTGCGAGCGCGGCGAGTTAGTTGAGTCGAGGTCTCGCTCCCAGCAACTCTCTCTCGTGGATAGTCAAGTGAAGTCAGTGGTCAATCATCGTAACTAGGCAGCCGTGCTGCCAAATCTCACACGTAATTATCATAGTGGATTGAAGTAGCCGTGCTACTTGAGACTGTTCTTCTTAACCGTGGTGGCCGTGCCACAGGCAGTCGTACTGTGCAAGCATAAGGAAGAAGCAGCCATCAGTCCCAGGAATCGAACCAGGTCAGTGGCATTGTATTTATTCTCTTTGAGTGTTGTAAGATTGTACTCCGTGCACACACATCTGAGCTATCATAGTAGGGAAAGATAAATATAGCTGAATATATTGAAGCTATTTATCCCCCACATTTTGGTCCTTCGAGCAGAATTCATCATTTTTTACCACGTAATTAAATTCGTAATTATTAATTTCCTTATTATTAAAAATTTGAAGGTAGTTTAAAAATGGCGTCACGGGATGACGATAGGGCATTATCAAAGGGCGAAATCGCTGCCCATAAACAAATTAAAAAATTAACAATGTTAAAAGAGCGAACGTTTTGTCAATTACAAAAAGTTTATGACCTCAGCCTAAAGGTCAATGACCCTGATTGTCGTGAGATGTTCTTGGTGCGCTCAGCTGAAATAGACGAAATTCGTAATAGGTTTGAGGACATCATTCAAAGCATATATGACCAAGAATGTTACATAGATGTCGATGCCAAATTAAATTTCAGCGAACTTGAGAGTTTCGATGAAGTGTACTTCCAAATTAAAAAATGTATATCTAAAAATAAAAATATTGTGTCAAATGAGGGTACATCGAAAGTTCCAGAAGCGCGTCCGCGTCTTCCAAAAATTGAATTATTTACATTTGACGGTAATATCGAAAACTTCCCTACATTTCTCGAAACATTTAGTTCCCTAGTACACGACCAACCTAATATCTCAAATATAGATAAATTTCATTATTTATTGTCGTGTACTACTGGCACACCCCTAAATATCGTAAAAAGCGTACCTATTACGTCAGACAATTATGAGGTAGTCTGGAATGCATTGCTAGATAAATACAAAGATCAACGAATTCTCGCCGGGCGATATCTCGATAAAATGTTAAACTTTATACCAATCAAAAGGGAATCGTCTGAGAATTTATCTAAATTTTTAGATGTTTTCGATAACTCCGTGAAGGCATTGAAAGCACTAAATATCGATAATTTGTCTAGTTATATTTTGTGTCATATTGCCCTTAAGGCATTAGATAGGGACACGCATCGATTGTTCGAACAGGAGATCGACCAAAAAACGGTTCCCTGTTATGAACAATTGATGTCATTTTTACA